>OX439130.1:49777861-50253984 GCA_949318235.1 Ecdyonurus torrentis
TTATATAAAAATAATACTTAATAAAAATTTTAACTGAAAATAAACTGATATTGAATATTTATATCAAGGTTTTAAAAAAAAAATAAAGAGAGGAAGAAAAAAAACTGCATACAGAAATACCCTTGATATCAATAGTATTGAATAATATAATGCATTTCTTTTATACATAAAAGATATTGCAATAGAAAGGAAAAAATGTAGGACGAACATCATACAGCAGATGTATCAGAGAATGAAGAAAAAAAATGTATCTTTAAAGTATGTATACTTACAAAAAAGTTTGTTTCTCGTCAGAAAAAAAAATTGAATACTTTTTCAATGTAAAAAGTGTCATCTATAATCCTTTTATTTTTTCTTTTCAAAATAAAGACAAATACTATATAAAAAGAATGATAGTGATATTAAATTGAATATGACTGCTTTATAGAATATACACTGACAAAAAAAAAGAAGAATTGAAAATTTGTTTACTAACAACACTGGTTCTTTGCTTAAAATAAAGTATTTTTGAGTTTATAACATAACAATAAATTGGGAGTTTTAATTTAAAAGGTTCATTATTTTTATGTTTTAGGGTATTGTCGGTATTGAACATCATAGAATTCACTTAAAACGCAGGAGATCCTCGTTCGATTCCCATTCCGAACTGTAAATTTTTAACCCAGTTGTCATGGTTTGTGGAAGTCACTGTGAATTCGGGAATCACTTTTGAGTATATTATGCAGTGTGAATTAAACCTCTCTTTTTAAGCAAAAATAACCAGGTTAGAATCATGATCCTGCGGTCATGTTAATGTGTAACTATATATAAGGACTAATTGCAAAGACTAATTGACGTAACCATGCTTGAATATGCAAATTGTCAATAGCTGAAACAAGAACAAAAATATTGAAAATACTTTAAAGTCATAGACCACATAAAACAACATGTGCTTTTTAATGAACAAACACAAAATGGGATCTTCAAAACTGTTGACAATTTTTACCAGAATGTGTACGTAGCCCCACGAGCGAGCGTGAAAATACTGTAAAGTATGCCATTTGCGTGACTATTCATATTTATGACGTCAGAAACATGCAAAAATTAGTATGAAAATGTTGTGCGGGTTGTATAAATCGAACTTTCTGATCACTGCTACGGGGCTACAGTTGGGTTTTGAGACAAACTAAAGTTATTTATATAAGTCCCATCAAGTGTTTTGTGATATAAATGCTTATGTTTTTCTCTGGTCTATTCCTTTAAGCTATATAAGTAGTTGAAGCATTTCATAAAAAATATTTCACTGTAATACAGTAAATTTCAAATGTCTTTCTTTCAGTGTGAAAGAAAAAAAATCTTGTATAAAAAGAAATAAAAGAAGTAAAAAAAGTATTTTCAAAAGATTTTTTTTAAAAGATTTTTTTTCTTTGCATGATTTTTTTAAGATGATAAAAAATTGTAT
The DNA here is from genome assembly GCA_949318235.1 of Ecdyonurus torrentis. Taxonomy (NCBI): domain Eukaryota; kingdom Metazoa; phylum Arthropoda; class Insecta; order Ephemeroptera; family Heptageniidae; genus Ecdyonurus; species Ecdyonurus torrentis. The sequence goes on from OX439130.1 coordinate 49,779,303, forward strand.
ATTATAAAGCTTTCTCTTTAAATAAAAAAACGTGATTTTTATTTCAAATATTTATGTCATCACTTAATACGTACAAAAAAAAAAAAAAAAAAAAAAAAAAACTTCACTATTTAATGCATGGCCATGTTTAGCTTGATCTAGTTCACGGTGAATACTGTAGGTTTTTAATCATTAGACTTTTATGGCGATGCATGTATTATTAGTATTACAGTTAGAAACATTGGTGGGAAAGAAAGAGAAAAATTTACATATTTTACAATTCTCACTTTGTTAAATTAATTCTTCTTTGTAGCACATAATTTATCATGTTTTTTTCTCCTTTTTATTTGACTAAAAAAAAAAAAGGAAAAAAATTCAACGAGATAAAAATATAAATGTAACAGTATTTCATGTGTTTTTTTCTGGTATTTAAGAAATAGAGCAAAGATGGTTAACCTAGATATTGTAACATAGTGACCCGAACCTTAAACATTTTTGCGTATAATATGTAGTATGTAAGCCGACTGCCGGCGCCACGCCCCATTGATTTTTAACTGTAGCGCGCCCTTATTACAGACAACAAAAAAGAATAAGACTATCGTAGCGCGCATTTAGCCTTCAAAATTTAGAACAAGAGAAAAATTACTTGTTGTATAATTCGTAAGATATAATGAAGAAAATTATACAAAAAAAGTGCGTAGGCCAAGGCAGAAGGTAGGAAAATGTTATGATTTACTAGTTTAAGGTATATTTTATCAACTCATGCTATTGTCAAAGCAATTATATAGTATTTTTATTCAATAAAGTTGTATTAAAATTAGATGAAAATAATTGCTTCGACAATACATGAATCTTACGTGCGAACTTCTTTTGCACGCATTTTATGAATAATTATCATTTAAGTAAAATATAAACAAATATAATATATATAAGCGCGGATCAATTTTGCGGGATAATAACAATTTTATCAATTAATCATATAAACGGGTGGGAGTTTTTATTTATCATAAAATAAGTATTTTTTTATATAGTTTTTTGGGACGAAAGGGGTTACATGATATCCCGTTAGGCGTCACCGCAAGCAACAAATGCAGCGCTTGCGCACAACCCCGAGGGTAGTTAACAAAAAGGAGGAACACCGAAGAAGAAGTCGCAGTCAGTCCAGGTTATTTGAACGTGAAGCTTCTCTCTAGAGTTGTTACATACAAATAACTTGGGTTGAGTGTCTTTGGGGACTTAGAGTCTTGAGCTAAATATCTCTTGGGACTTTATAGTTAATTGGTGGATACGCCAGAGGCGGACGAGAGGTTGCACCTCACGGAAGTCAAAGGCATAGAACATCTTACGGGCGGACGAAGAGAAATCTTTGGAAGTTAGATAAGATTTAGGGAGTAAAATCATAGCTATTGGGGGTCACGTTGTCGACGGACAAGACGCATTTGCATCACGGAAGTTGACAGCCTAGGTTATTCCGAAGACGGACAAGAGCTTGGCTCATGGAAGTTCACGGATAGTAGGTGTTAAGACGATAGGGATTTAGGGATTACGCTGAGGGCGGACACGAAACTCTTGAGTTTCGAGGAGGTTATCAGCATAGGCCATTTAGCGCGTCGGACGAAATTGTACGAAAGTGCAGTTACGAAAGAACGCTGAATTTGTAGCTATAAAGAGGGACTTGCTATATCAACGTGGGTTATTTGCCATCTGACCAACTTAGTTTCCGTGTTATTAGAGTAAATTCATATAATAAAAATATTAGGTAATTCTGTCATCCAATATCAATAGTATAGCGAAAAAATTGATCCCGCTTGTCATAAAATTAGAATAATTTTACATTATAATTTTACATTATAAAATATAATTAGCGAATTCACATATTAAAAAGACAGTTAATTTTATTGCCCGGTACTGATATTTTCACTGACTAAAGACAAGACTGAGAGTAATTACAATTGGTTAAGTGCAAATATTGTAAGTGCCTATATAGTTTATAAGCGAGATTTCGCATAAATATAGCATTAAACAATAATATAAAATAAACATAAATTGTAGTTTATTTTTCTATATAAATTTTGAGTCATATATAATAATAAAATTGCAATCGTCCTTGGTTGATATATGAATAATTGGAGTATATATAACCATATTGTAACTTTTTAATGTTTTTTAAACAACAATAAAACACTTTTTTCGGCCAATAAAATAATTTATTATTTTATTTCATCATTAAAAACTTCCCTAGACTAACATTGAACCCAGAGGTTTATATTATATAGCTTGAGTCAGACCGGGTGGACATTAGACGTCTCCCCGCATCATAAGTTATATAGGCATTTAGCTATATAGCAGCCAGGTAAGGCTCAGGCTAGGTGTACTCGTCGTGATTAGGTCCAGCTTTGATTGTTATATCAATCATAGGTAAAAATTCATACAGTCCAGCATAAGAAAGCTGATAAATAAAGTCAGGGCCTATTGCGGCGTGTTACAAGTGGGGGCAGCTGTCCGGGATTAAATCAGCTTTCAATCACATTGCGATTTGCGAAAACCGCATAATTTTAGCTGTTTAATTAAGCGTAAAAATTCAATTATTTTTAATCTCCTCCTTCTCTCTCTCGAGTAGTAAGTAAAAGAGAGTCCCGGCACAGTATATTTCAGATAACATAATAGCTTATTATTGCATATTATAGTTATATATTCGTAATAAATCCATGTTACATTCAAATATCGCGATTTAACAAAAATTTGCTTTTTTCACATAGGCAACTCAAAATTTATTTGCACTTACGCCATATTGTAAAAAACATATTATAATTAATCTTGATTTATTTTACTTACATTGGACTGACAAAACTACCGAATTAACCTTTATAAATTTGCGCGAATTTTTTAAGTTTTACGCGAAATTTCGCAACGCAAAAAGTGCATAAAAATGGCTCATACTGGCAAATCAACTCCCGGGGATGAGTTTATGTTCCCTCATCGCCGCGGCGCACGTCAGAGAAGCCCCAGCGCTGAAAGAAACCAATTTGAGCGTGATATTGGTCAATGGGCGGCAGCTCATAGTTCAAGTAACACACCAGTTGAGTCGACCAGACGGTTGACTCCAAGGGGCAAAAACCTCGACCCTCGAACTGAAGTCTCCGCATTGCGGAGCCACAGCGCTGATAGAGCAGAGACAGGTGCTATACACCGCACAAATCAAGCCGAGGCACCATTGGCTGAAACACCCACACTCGCTCAATGGTATCGAGATCATAGTGGCAGACCGCCGAGAGAGAGGTCTCAGCGAAACACTAATTCACTTGAATCAACTAGCGTTTTGTTGAAGGATCTGTCAACACTCGTAACCAAGCTAGGGGCAATACTCCAGCCAGGCACTGAAGCAACACAGCACACCACTCCCCAACGTACAATTAAACATGTGGGGACCAACCAAGAAGTCAATGCAAAGACCTCAGAGTCTGACAGTACGGAGTACCATGAGCCGCCTGAGACACTGGGACAATGTGCGATGGGGCATGAAAATACGCCAGACCAGTTCAGCACTACAGCGGCAGCAAATGAAACTCATCGCGCTGATCCTACATTGGAGAGTAGAGAACAGTCACTCTGGGAGGAAATACGACAACTCAGACTAGAAAGAGATGAAGCAAAACGCGAAGCAAATGCCGCACGTAGAGAGGCAAGGAACAGGCAACCAGCTCCACAAGGTTTTACACCTCAAGCCTCTAACATGAGTGGCCAAGTAAGAAACATGGCACACTACACAAAGCAAATAAAAATGCCTACTTACAGAGGAAACAGAGACACTATGTCTGTGCAGAGATTTCTCTTTGACTTCGAGCGATACGCCGATGTGAATGGAGGTGATAGAGATGAAGCATTGTCTCTCGTCATGCATGAAGCATTACAAGATGATGCCAAAATATTCTGGGACTTCTATCGCAAGAGATACCCCATGAAGTGGAGTACATTCTCAGATGAATTTAAAAGATATTTCACAGGTGACTACATCAGAAATGTCAAGAGAGAAATGGAGAATCGCTACCAAGCGCAAGGCGAAACCCTCTCTCAGTACATTATGGTCATTGACGAATATTTTAACATAGCAAACCCGCAAGCGCAAGATCACGTACGAGTAGAGGATATAAAAGACAAGGCGTTACCTGAATATCAGCCGTATCTACGTGACTATTATCCCACGCTACGTGACTTTGCTGAACACGCTGTCAAAATTGATGACAGGATAAGAAGGATGAAGAGACCTCCAAAACAGGCAACAGCAGAGCAGAGTGTGGAACCGACACTTGCATTCAATCCACATGGACGCTCAAGACCAAGAGAACGTTTCGAAACAACAGAAAGGGGCAGGGAGAGATCACGCAGTTCTTCATATTTCACTTCAACAAGTGATAAAGAAACAAAGGAGGGTCATAACGGAGATACCTCCATATCTGACCGGAGAGTTACCATAGTAACACCAGGCGAACAAGACAACTCAGAGCGATCTTCTGAGAGGAAACCTCGCGATTACAGCAGAGAGAGGTATTACAATGACAGGACTTGGACCCGCAGTCGTGAGAATAGAGAGCCAACACACAGCCGTGAACCAAGTACCGAGTCTCAGCACAGACGCAGCCAGTCATATGACCGTGAGAGGCGCTGGAAACGTGACGACTCGCGAGATAGACGCAGCTCAAGTGATGAGAAAAATGAAACTAAGGAGACTAAAGAAAACTTATGCTTTTACTGCAAAAGTAACTTGCATTGGAAAAGAGATTGTCCTAAGAGAGCAAGAGACATAGCTGCTAAAAGGTCAGAAAGTCCCAAGCGTCCAGACAGTCCAAAAAACGGGAATGCGAATCCCTCTCGCAATTAGAAGAGGGGGATTCGAGAACCACTCACGACAAAGGGAAAGGCATAGAAACCGCGTCTGCTTGCGAAAAAACAACAGTACATTGCATGGGGGTAACCCAAAGACCGCAAGCAGACCAAACATCTACTAATGACTCTTCCAAAGAGATACCACCATATGAACCCAGCTTGAAAATTAAAATTGCTGATGAGACATATGATGCCTTATTAGATAGTGGATCTTCGGACAGCATTATATCCGGAGAACTCGCTAAAATACTGGAGACAAAGGGCATTAAACTCCAGGAGACAAATAAAACAATTAAATTACCGGAAGGAAAGTCCACAATTACGGGGGCAGTTTCTTGCTCAATATCGTGGAGAAATGGCAGCGTGGAACAGCTGCTACTGGTGTTGCCAAATCTAAGCAGAAAAATTATCTTAGGGCGTAATTTTCTTAAGAGTGCAAAAATGGATTTGGTGATTTCACAAAATGGATGGTGTTATTCACACAACCCAGCAAAGATATACACATTCGACCACACGCAGAACACTTCATTGTACAATATTGACGCTGCAAAATACTCTGAGGAGATTTGCGCAAACATTGAAGCACCACCAGGAGTTAAAGAGCAGTTTGAGAAACTTGTTGTTGAGTTCCACAACAAAGGACTTTTTTCTGAAGCCCCTGGCCTAGTGGACAGCATTGAACATGAGATAGATGTTGGCGACGCGCCAGGCTACATCGCTCCCCAACGACCTTGGAACGAAAGCTCTAGAGATATTCTCGATGAATTACTGGATAAGTTCTTGAGCTTTGACGCCATAGAGCAAGAAGAGGGACCTATTCGTTTTGCATGCATGCCCGTTCTGGTACGCAAGAAAAACAACAACCCAGATGGAGCCCCAAACTGGAGATTGTGTATAAATTATAAACCCGTAAATTTACACACAAAAAACAATAAATATATCATGCCAAGGATCGACTTTATCCTGTCAGTACTAGGAAAGGCAAAAATATTTACCACTCTTGACCTCAGTCAAGGCTACTTACAAATAAAGGTAAAGAAAGAATGTAGACATTTAACAAGCTTCATTACGCCACACAGAGGCGTCTTCAGGTTCAAGAGAATGCCTTTCGGACTGACTTACTCTGGTATGACGTTCATGAGGTTAATGGATAAAGTTCTAGACGGCGCCAACTACAAATACGCCGCCACATTTATTGATGATATAACGATCTATTCAACAGATGTGGCAACACACTATCATGACGTCAGAGATGTGTTCACAAGACTTCATAAAGCAGGCTTAACCGTAAACCCAAGCAAAGTCAAGTTGGGAAGAAAGGAAGTCGAGCTTTTAGGACACATCATAGGACCAGGTAAGATTAAACCATGCCCAGATAAGGTGAGGGCGATAACCGAGTATCGGCAACCACGATCAGCAAAAGATATTCAAAGATTCCTTGGGGCAGCAGGATTTTACAGAGTTTACTTGCCTAACTTCTCACAAACTGCAAAGCCGCTGACAGATCTTCTACGCAAAAACGCAAAATTCAAGTTCGGCCCCGAACAATTAAACGCCTTTGAGGAGCTGAAAAGCGCTCTTACCGCAAGCACCTGCCTGGCCTTACCTGAAATGGACAAGCCATTTGAAATACATACAGATGCATCTTTAGAGGGACTAGGGGCAGTCTTGATGCAAAATGGAGATAAAGGATTACGACCCGTGGCTTTCGCCAGTCGCATTCTTCGCCCAGCAGAAAAAGCGTATTGCATCTTTGAACTGGAAGCTTTGGGGGTCATATGGGCAGTACAGAAATTTCTTTCTTATATCCAACACACAAAGTTTGAGATCTATACTGACCAATCTGCCTTAAGGCAACTGCTGGAGCTAGAAAACCCATCAGGACGAGTACGGAGGTGGGCCATGAGACTGATGGGGCTTGACTGCATTATTAAGCATAAAAAAGGTGTGGCTAACTACGTCGGCGACGCACTTTCAAGAGCTCCGTGCCCCCCACCTTATAAAGAGGAAAGTAACAAACTGGTTGATGAACTTCTACCCATTGAGGACCCACCAATGGAGGCACGACTAAAGTTTGACGAATCAACGCAAAAGGGCATTGCCAACCATTCGTGCGAAAGATGTACATCACGTCCTGTTCATGAAGCAAAACGCGTACCACGAGCACCAAAACTTCCAACCATACCTGAGGTTAATGAAATAACAATGGAACCCACAGAGCTGCCATCATCTCGAGAAGAATGGCTGAAAGCACAACTCAAAGACCCGTCCCTTGAAGCTCTCATCACGAGGGTAGAAATGGGACAAGAACGAGACATAGAGAAGGGTTATAATGTTAACAAACACAAAATGTTAACAATGACTCGAACAGATGGCCGTGTGCAGATTGTTGTACCACAATATCTGCGAAGGGCAGTGCTCAGAGTGAAACACGATCACATTTTAGGGTCTCATCTCGGCATAAGGAAGACAATGCACAAGATACAACAGTACTACACTTGGGCAAATCTGAGGAAAGATGTTACCCAATACGTGAGGACTTGCGGGACGTGCCAAAGGGTGAAGCCGACAAATGAGTCACCTGCAGGACACATGGATAGCCGAAAGGCATCGGCTCCCGCAAAAGCACTTTATTGTGACATTTTCGGACCCCTACCAAAGAGCCTAGGTGGCGCCACTTGCGCACTTGTCATTCTGGATGACTTTACAAAGGACCTCAAAATATATCCCATGAGAAAAGCAACAGCTAAAAAGGTATCAGATTGCTTATATAGCTACCTAATGAACAAAGGATTCGTACAGTCAATCACAACAGACAATGGACCTCAGTTTGCTAGTAAAGTTTGGAACCTACTTTGCAAAAGACTCGGCGCAAAAGCACGGAAAATAGTTCCGTACCGACCTTGCGGCAACAGTTCTGAGAGAACCATACGCACAATTAAACAGTGCATAAAAGCCTATGCAAAGCAGCACGGAGACTGGGCTAAACATCTCGAGGAAATTGAATTTGGAATTCGAACTGCTGTCAATGAAAGCACCGGGTTCACACCGGCAATGCTAACATATGGACGAGAGTTTCTCACGCCGTTTGAAGTCGGCATCGATTGTAACCGGGACGAAGAGGAGCAAGAATACGATGACTTCGTAAGTGATCGAGTGCTCAAGTTCAAGGAACTCTATCGAAAAGTTAACGAGAACATAGCAAATTCCACGAGAAAACAATCACGAGGCTATAACAGAGGGAGACGCCAGCATGTCTTCCAGGTAAACGATCTCGTCCTCAAACGCTCGCATCACCTCAGTGACGCGGCGAAAGGAACAGTTGGCAATTTATACGATAAATATGAAGGCCCATTTCGCTTGACCAATAAAATTGGCAAAAATGTGTTTACATTAGAAACACTAGAAGGTAAAGCGATTGGACCTCATAACGTGGATCAACTAAAGATCTATAAAGATCCACCTGACTGGGCTGAAGAACCGACAAGTTCTCTGGATAATCAACGAGATAGCGTAGTGACCCTAGTGGTTCCCGACCAAGATCGAATTAAGCTAAGTGACGACCCAGATTGGCCAAACCAAGCGCTTGCACAGTTATTCAACCCCGATGAACCAGTAGTTCAAATACCTAACGAACCACGCGTTGACATAGCGTTGACACACAGACCAAAGAGGGAAAGAAAATTACCCTCTAAACTCGATAGTTACGAGTTGTATTTCATAGATTGTGTGCCCACTTTTTGTTACAGCCAAACGATTGGGAAGAGCACCAAGGAGATAGCTATGGCAATCCTAAACAAGAAACCTATTGTTACTCCCCAATATCGAGCGGCAGAAAAGGCAGCCAGGGAGGCAGGTGCAGAAGGAGCAAAAAGTAACATAGCGCTAGAGAAACCAGCGGCGAGCGATAATGACCGACCCGAGATACCAACAAAGGCAAAGCGTAAGAAAGTCGCAAAGTCAAAAGAATTCATCAGCTCGGACTCGAGCGATATCGAGGGTGAAGCCAAAGAATCGCCAACCAAGGTAAATCCGAATGAAGAGAACTCATCACAAGACGATGGGTCCCGCAAAATGCAACCTACGGGATCTGAAGAAGTAACGATATCCTCTGACATAACAATGACGCTAGACGAAGAAAACACGCTGCTAGCTGACGGAGATAACGACGAAAGATTGTCTATCGAACCAGACGACCGCCTTGAGACGCTTGAGAGTCGCGAGAGCTCAGTGAACCCCCAGAACACTATAAAAGAGCCAACGCCATCCAGGGAGGCCGCACAAGGTGTTGCGAAAGGCAACCAACAAGAAACGGTGACTGAACGTCTGAGATCTGTTGTCGTTCAGGCAGCGAAAACCTTTGCTCCAAAAGAACATAACTCTCGTCAGAAAAGAGCGCAGGAGTACCAGGTGGCAAGCATAGCCGTTACACCAAAACGCTGCATTAATATCGAGCGCCAAACTGCCTTCAATGACGCTCGAAAGAAACTCAATGAACTTAGGCGTGATGGGTTCAAAGCTCCAACAACGAGAAAGGTTAAAGTTTCAAACTCAAGCCATGGCACACGTGAGAAAGCTAAAGTCACCATAAACCCATTAAGTAAGGAGCAGGTTCCAGCCCAACCTACCAAGGAAAATCCACGAGCTCCATATAAACAAACATCTTACACTTACGACTATACACCGTCGTTGTTGGGTAATGTATACAATGATGCTGCCCGTATACATGGATTGAATATTCCCAAGGGGAGGCAGATAGGACAAAGTACCTTTGCGGAGGGGAAGGAAACTAGAGAGTATTCGAGAGGTAAGGTAACTCTGAATATAGCTCCCATAGATACTACACCACAAACCAAGGTATCTAACGTCACAGAAGGCAAAACCAAGGAGGCAGGGGGAAAGAAAGCTACCACCAGTGCTGAAAATCTTACCCCAGGTACTCTAATCCCCGAACAAAGGGAGATTGAGAAAGGAAAAAACGCCGATACACCCAAGCAAACTACATCAACTATCCCAGCATATCATGTACCATATGATCCAGCTGAACCGGAAATAGTTGAACCACGGCGACTAACAATATCTCAATCAGTACACCACCTGCTAATGAGCAAAAAAGAAGAGAGGATCCAGAAAGCTGAGACTCAGTATCACCTGATCGGTACTCACAACGTGTTACTGGCTCAGTACACTAAAGCTTACGTCGATCGCGAGGAGCAGAGACGTAAAACAAAGAGCGAGAAACGCAAGCGCCAAAAGGACCAACGAGAAGCAGCTGGAAAGCCGAGAAACTGGAAGGAAGCTAAGGAACCCCCTAAACAACGGCAATAATGACATAAGAGAGGGGGATGATGACATATGCTAGAACACGGACCAGAGAATGACAGCAAGTGAAATTCAAGTCTCTAAAGAAGCCTTAATGTTCACTTGTTTTAAGGGGAGGGTAATGTAACATAGTGACCCGAACCTTAAACATTTTTGCGTATAATATGTAGTATGTAAGCCGACTGCCGGCGCCACGCCCCATTGATTTTTAACTGTAGCGCGCCCTTATTACAGACAACAAAAAAGAATAAGACTATCGTAGCGCGCATTTAGCCTTCAAAATTTAGAACAAGAGAAAAATTACTTGTTGTATAATTCGTAAGATATAATGAAGAAAATTATACAAAAAAAGTGCGTAGGCCAAGGCAGAAGGTAGGAAAATGTTATGATTTACTAGTTTAAGGTATATTTTATCAACTCATGCTATTGTCAAAGCAATTATATAGTATTTTTATTCAATAAAGTTGTATTAAAATTAGATGAAAATAATTGCTTCGACAATACATGAATCTTACGTGCGAACTTCTTTTGCACGCATTTTATGAATAATTATCATTTAAGTAAAATATAAACAAATATAATATATATAAGCGCGGATCAATTTTGCGGGATAATAACAATTTTATCAATTAATCATATAAACGGGTGGGAGTTTTTATTTATCATAAAATAAGTATTTTTTTATATAGTTTTTTGGGACGAAAGGGGTTACATGATATCCCGTTAGGCGTCACCGCAAGCAACAAATGCAGCGCTTGCGCACAACCCCGAGGGTAGTTAACAAAAAGGAGGAACACCGAAGAAGAAGTCGCAGTCAGTCCAGGTTATTTGAACGTGAAGCTTCTCTCTAGAGTTGTTACATACAAATAACTTGGGTTGAGTGTCTTTGGGGACTTAGAGTCTTGAGCTAAATATCTCTTGGGACTTTATAGTTAATTGGTGGATACGCCAGAGGCGGACGAGAGGTTGCACCTCACGGAAGTCAAAGGCATAGAACATCTTACGGGCGGACGAAGAGAAATCTTTGGAAGTTAGATAAGATTTAGGGAGTAAAATCATAGCTATTGGGGGTCACGTTGTCGACGGACAAGACGCATTTGCATCACGGAAGTTGACAGCCTAGGTTATTCCGAAGACGGACAAGAGCTTGGCTCATGGAAGTTCACGGATAGTAGGTGTTAAGACGATAGGGATTTAGGGATTACGCTGAGGGCGGACACGAAACTCTTGAGTTTCGAGGAGGTTATCAGCATAGGCCATTTAGCGCGTCGGACGAAATTGTACGAAAGTGCAGTTACGAAAGAACGCTGAATTTGTAGCTATAAAGAGGGACTTGCTATATCAACGTGGGTTATTTGCCATCTGACCAACTTAGTTTCCGTGTTATTAGAGTAAATTCATATAATAAAAATATTAGGTAATTCTGTCATCCAATATCAATAGTATAGCGAAAAAATTGATCCCGCTTGTCATAAAATTAGAATAATTTTACATTATAATTTTACATTATAAAATATAATTAGCGAATTCACATATTAAAAAGACAGTTAATTTTATTGCCCGGTACTGATATTTTCACTGACTAAAGACAAGACTGAGAGTAATTACAATTGGTTAAGTGCAAATATTGTAAGTGCCTATATAGTTTATAAGCGAGATTTCGCATAAATATAGCATTAAACAATAATATAAAATAAACATAAATTGTAGTTTATTTTTCTATATAAATTTTGAGTCATATATAATAATAAAATTGCAATCGTCCTTGGTTGATATATGAATAATTGGAGTATATATAACCATATTGTAACTTTTTAATGTTTTTTAAACAACAATAAAACACTTTTTTCGGCCAATAAAATAATTTATTATTTTATTTCATCATTAAAAACTTCCCTAGACTAACATTGAACCCAGAGGTTTATATTATATAGCTTGAGTCAGACCGGGTGGACATTAGACGTCTCCCCGCATCATAAGTTATATAGGCATTTAGCTATATAGCAGCCAGGTAAGGCTCAGGCTAGGTGTACTCGTCGTGATTAGGTCCAGCTTTGATTGTTATATCAATCATAGGTAAAAATTCATACAGTCCAGCATAAGAAAGCTGATAAATAAAGTCAGGGCCTATTGCGGCGTGTTACAAGTGGGGGCAGCTGTCCGGGATTAAATCAGCTTTCAATCACATTGCGATTTGCGAAAACCGCATAATTTTAGCTGTTTAATTAAGCGTAAAAATTCAATTATTTTTAATCTCCTCCTTCTCTCTCTCGAGTAGTAAGTAAAAGAGAGTCCCGGCACAGTATATTTCAGATAACATAATAGCTTATTATTGCATATTATAGTTATATATTCGTAATAAATCCATGTTACATTCAAATATCGCGATTTAACAAAAATTTGCTTTTTTCACATAGGCAACTCAAAATTTATTTGCACTTACGCCATATTGTAAAAAACATATTATAATTAATCTTGATTTATTTTACTTACATTGGACTGACAAAACTACCGAATTAACCTTTATAAATTTGCGCGAATTTTTTAAGTTTTACGCGAAATTTCGCAACGCAAAAAGTGCATAAAAATGGCTCATACTGGCAAATCAACTCCCGGGGATGAGTTTATGTTCCCTCATCGCCGCGGCGCACGTCAGAGAAGCCCCAGCGCTGAAAGAAACCAATTTGAGCGTGATATTGGTCAATGGGCGGCAGCTCATAGTTCAAGTAACACACCAGTTGAGTCGACCAGACGGTTGACTCCAAGGGGCAAAAACCTCGACCCTCGAACTGAAGTCTCCGCATTGCGGAGCCACAGCGCTGATAGAGCAGAGACAGGTGCTATACACCGCACAAATCAAGCCGAGGCACCATTGGCTGAAACACCCACACTCGCTCAATGGTATCGAGATCATAGTGGCAGACCGCCGAGAGAGAGGTCTCAGCGAAACACTAATTCACTTGAATCAACTAGCGTTTTGTTGAAGGATCTGTCAACACTCGTAACCAAGCTAGGGGCAATACTCCAGCCAGGCACTGAAGCAACACAGCACACCACTCCCCAACGTACAATTAAACATGTGGGGACCAACCAAGAAGTCAATGCAAAGACCTCAGAGTCTGACAGTACGGAGTACCATGAGCCGCCTGAGACACTGGGACAATGTGCGATGGGGCATGAAAATACGCCAGACCAGTTCAGCACTACAGCGGCAGCAAATGAAACTCATCGCGCTGATCCTACATTGGAGAGTAGAGAACAGTCACTCTGGGAGGAAATACGACAACTCAGACTAGAAAGAGATGAAGCAAAACGCGAAGCAAATGCCGCACGTAGAGAGGCAAGGAACAGGCAACCAGCTCCACAAGGTTTTACACCTCAAGCCTCTAACATGAGTGGCCAAGTAAGAAACATGGCACACTACACAAAGCAAATAAAAATGCCTACTTACAGAGGAAACAGAGACACTATGTCTGTGCAGAGATTTCTCTTTGACTTCGAGCGATACGCCGATGTGAATGGAGGTGATAGAGATGAAGCATTGTCTCTCGTCATGCATGAAGCATTACAAGATGATGCCAAAATATTCTGGGACTTCTATCGCAAGAGATACCCCATGAAGTGGAGTACATTCTCAGATGAATTTAAAAGATATTTCACAGGTGACTACATCAGAAATGTCAAGAGAGAAATGGAGAATCGCTACCAAGCGCAAGGCGAAACCCTCTCTCAGTACATTATGGTCATTGACGAATATTTTAACATAGCAAACCCGCAAGCGCAAGATCACGTACGAGTAGAGGATATAAAAGACAAGGCGTTACCTGAATATCAGCCGTATCTACGTGACTATTATCCCACGCTACGTGACTTTGCTGAACACGCTGTCAAAATTGATGACAGGATAAGAAGGATGAAGAGACCTCCAAAACAGGCAACAGCAGAGCAGAGTGTGGAACCGACACTTGCATTCAATCCACATGGACGCTCAAGACCAAGAGAACGTTTCGAAACAACAGAAAGGGGCAGGGAGAGATCACGCAGTTCTTCATATTTCACTTCAACAAGTGATAAAGAAACAAAGGAGGGTCATAACGGAGATACCTCCATATCTGACCGGAGAGTTACCATAGTAACACCAGGCGAACAAGACAACTCAGAGCGATCTTCTGAGAGGAAACCTCGCGATTACAGCAGAGAGAGGTATTACAATGACAGGACTTGGACCCGCAGTCGTGAGAATAGAGAGCCAACACACAGCCGTGAACCAAGTACCGAGTCTCAGCACAGACGCAGCCAGTCATATGACCGTGAGAGGCGCTGGAAACGTGACGACTCGCGAGATAGACGCAGCTCAAGTGATGAGAAAAATGAAACTAAGGAGACTAAAGAAAACTTATGCTTTTACTGCAAAAGTAACTTGCATTGGAAAAGAGATTGTCCTAAGAGAGCAAGAGACATAGCTGCTAAAAGGTCAGAAAGTCCCAAGCGTCCAGACAGTCCAAAAAACGGGAATGCGAATCCCTCTCGCAATTAGAAGAGGGGGATTCGAGAACCACTCACGACAAAGGGAAAGGCATAGAAACCGCGTCTGCTTGCGAAAAAACAACAGTACATTGCATGGGGGTAACCCAAAGACCGCAAGCAGACCAAACATCTACTAATGACTCTTCCAAAGAGATACCACCATATGAACCCAGCTTGAAAATTAAAATTGCTGATGAGACATATGATGCCTTATTAGATAGTGGATCTTCGGACAGCATTATATCCGGAGAACTCGCTAAAATACTGGAGACAAAGGGCATTAAACTCCAGGAGACAAATAAAACAATTAAATTACCGGAAGGAAAGTCCACAATTACGGGGGCAGTTTCTTGCTCAATATCGTGGAGAAATGGCAGCGTGGAACAGCTGCTACTGGTGTTGCCAAATCTAAGCAGAAAAATTATCTTAGGGCGTAATTTTCTTAAGAGTGCAAAAATGGATTTGGTGATTTCACAAAATGGATGGTGTTATTCACACAACCCAGCAAAGATATACACATTCGACCACACGCAGAACACTTCATTGTACAATATTGACGCTGCAAAATACTCTGAGGAGATTTGCGCAAACATTGAAGCACCACCAGGAGTTAAAGAGCAGTTTGAGAAACTTGTTGTTGAGTTCCACAACAAAGGACTTTTTTCTGAAGCCCCTGGCCTAGTGGACAGCATTGAACATGAGATAGATGTTGGCGACGCGCCAGGCTACATCGCTCCCCAACGACCTTGGAACGAAAGCTCTAGAGATATTCTCGATGAATTACTGGATAAGTTCTTGAGCTTTGACGCCATAGAGCAAGAAGAGGGACCTATTCGTTTTGCATGCATGCCCGTTCTGGTACGCAAGAAAAACAACAACCCAGATGGAGCCCCAAACTGGAGATTGTGTATAAATTATAAACCCGTAAATTTACACACAAAAAACAATAAATATATCATGCCAAGGATCGACTTTATCCTGTCAGTACTAGGAAAGGCAAAAATATTTACCACTCTTGACCTCAGTCAAGGCTACTTACAAATAAAGGTAAAGAAAGAATGTAGACATTTAACAAGCTTCATTACGCCACACAGAGGCGTCTTCAGGTTCAAGAGAATGCCTTTCGGACTGACTTACTCTGGTATGACGTTCATGAGGTTAATGGATAAAGTTCTAGACGGCGCCAACTACAAATACGCCGCCACATTTATTGATGATATAACGATCTATTCAACAGATGTGGCAACACACTATCATGACGTCAGAGATGTGTTCACAAGACTTCATAAAGCAGGCTTAACCGTAAACCCAAGCAAAGTCAAGTTGGGAAGAAAGGAAGTCGAGCTTTTAGGACACATCATAGGACCAGGTAAGATTAAACCATGCCCAGATAAGGTGAGGGCGATAACCGAGTATCGGCAACCACGATCAGCAAAAGATATTCAAAGATTCCTTGGGGCAGCAGGATTTTACAGAGTTTACTTGCCTAACTTCTCACAAACTGCAAAGCCGCTGACAGATCTTCTACGCAAAAACGCAAAATTCAAGTTCGGCCCCGAACAATTAAACGCCTTTGAGGAGCTGAAAAGCGCTCTTACCGCAAGCACCTGCCTGGCCTTACCTGAAATGGACAAGCCATTTGAAATACATACAGATGCATCTTTAGAGGGACTAGGGGCAGTCTTGATGCAAAATGGAGATAAAGGATTACGACCCGTGGCTTTCGCCAGTCGCATTCTTCGCCCAGCAGAAAAAGCGTATTGCATCTTTGAACTGGAAGCTTTGGGGGTCATATGGGCAGTACAGAAATTTCTTTCTTATATCCAACACACAAAGTTTGAGATCTATACTGACCAATCTGCCTTAAGGCAACTGCTGGAGCTAGAAAACCCATCAGGACGAGTACGGAGGTGGGCCATGAGACTGATGGGGCTTGACTGCATTATTAAGCATAAAAAAGGTGTGGCTAACTACGTCGGCGACGCACTTTCAAGAGCTCCGTGCCCCCCACCTTATAAAGAGGAAAGTAACAAACTGGTTGATGAACTTCTACCCATTGAGGACCCACCAATGGAGGCACGACTAAAGTTTGACGAATCAACGCAAAAGGGCATTGCCAACCATTCGTGCGAAAGATGTACATCACGTCCTGTTCATGAAGCAAAACGCGTACCACGAGCACCAAAACTTCCAACCATACCTGAGGTTAATGAAATAACAATGGAACCCACAGAGCTGCCATCATCTCGAGAAGAATGGCTGAAAGCACAACTCAAAGACCCGTCCCTTGAAGCTCTCATCACGAGGGTAGAAATGGGACAAGAACGAGACATAGAGAAGGGTTATAATGTTAACAAACACAAAATGTTAACAATGACTCGAACAGATGGCCGTGTGCAGATTGTTGTACCACAATATCTGCGAAGGGCAGTGCTCAGAGTGAAACACGATCACATTTTAGGGTCTCATCTCGGCATAAGGAAGACAATGCACAAGATACAACAGTACTACACTTGGGCAAATCTGAGGAAAGATGTTACCCAATACGTGAGGACTTGCGGGACGTGCCAAAGGGTGAAGCCGACAAATGAGTCACCTGCAGGACACATGGATAGCCGAAAGGCATCGGCTCCCGCAAAAGCACTTTATTGTGACATTTTCGGACCCCTACCAAAGAGCCTAGGTGGCGCCACTTGCGCACTTGTCATTCTGGATGACTTTACAAAGGACCTCAAAATATATCCCATGAGAAAAGCAACAGCTAAAAAGGTATCAGATTGCTTATATAGCTACCTAATGAACAAAGGATTCGTACAGTCAATCACAACAGACAATGGACCTCAGTTTGCTAGTAAAGTTTGGAACCTACTTTGCAAAAGACTCGGCGCAAAAGCACGGAAAATAGTTCCGTACCGACCTTGCGGCAACAGTTCTGAGAGAACCATACGCACAATTAAACAGTGCATAAAAGCCTATGCAAAGCAGCACGGAGACTGGGCTAAACATCTCGAGGAAATTGAATTTGGAATTCGAACTGCTGTCAATGAAAGCACCGGGTTCACACCGGCAATGCTAACATATGGACGAGAGTTTCTCACGCCGTTTGAAGTCGGCATCGATTGTAACCGGGACGAAGAGGAGCAAGAATACGATGACTTCGTAAGTGATCGAGTGCTCAAGTTCAAGGAACTCTATCGAAAAGTTAACGAGAACATAGCAAATTCCACGAGAAAACAATCACGAGGCTATAACAGAGGGAGACGCCAGCATGTCTTCCAGGTAAACGATCTCGTCCTCAAACGCTCGCATCACCTCAGTGACGCGGCGAAAGGAACAGTTGGCAATTTATACGATAAATATGAAGGCCCATTTCGCTTGACCAATAAAATTGGCAAAAATGTGTTTACATTAGAAACACTAGAAGGTAAAGCGATTGGACCTCATAACGTGGATCAACTAAAGATCTATAAAGATCCACCTGACTGGGCTGAAGAACCGACAAGTTCTCTGGATAATCAACGAGATAGCGTAGTGACCCTAGTGGTTCCCGACCAAGATCGAATTAAGCTAAGTGACGACCCAGATTGGCCAAACCAAGCGCTTGCACAGTTATTCAACCCCGATGAACCAGTAGTTCAAATACCTAACGAACCACGCGTTGACATAGCGTTGACACACAGACCAAAGAGGGAAAGAAAATTACCCTCTAAACTCGATAGTTACGAGTTGTATTTCATAGATTGTGTGCCCACTTTTTGTTACAGCCAAACGATTGGGAAGAGCACCAAGGAGATAGCTATGGCAATCCTAAACAAGAAACCTATTGTTACTCCCCAATATCGAGCGGCAGAAAAGGCAGCCAGGGAGGCAGGTGCAGAAGGAGCAAAAAGTAACATAGCGCTAGAGAAACCAGCGGCGAGCGATAATGACCGACCCGAGATACCAACAAAGGCAAAGCGTAAGAAAGTCGCAAAGTCAAAAGAATTCATCAGCTCGGACTCGAGCGATATCGAGGGTGAAGCCAAAGAATCGCCAACCAAGGTAAATCCGAATGAAGAGAACTCATCACAAGACGATGGGTCCCGCAAAATGCAACCTACGGGATCTGAAGAAGTAACGATATCCTCTGACATAACAATGACGCTAGACGAAGAAAACACGCTGCTAGCTGACGGAGATAACGACGAAAGATTGTCTATCGAACCAGACGACCGCCTTGAGACGCTTGAGAGTCGCGAGAGCTCAGTGAACCCCCAGAACACTATAAAAGAGCCAACGCCATCCAGGGAGGCCGCACAAGGTGTTGCGAAAGGCAACCAACAAGAAACGGTGACTGAACGTCTGAGATCTGTTGTCGTTCAGGCAGCGAAAACCTTTGCTCCAAAAGAACATAACTCTCGTCAGAAAAGAGCGCAGGAGTACCAGGTGGCAAGCATAGCCGTTACACCAAAACGCTGCATTAATATCGAGCGCCAAACTGCCTTCAATGACGCTCGAAAGAAACTCAATGAACTTAGGCGTGATGGGTTCAAAGCTCCAACAACGAGAAAGGTTAAAGTTTCAAACTCAAGCCATGGCACACGTGAGAAAGCTAAAGTCACCATAAACCCATTAAGTAAGGAGCAGGTTCCAGCCCAACCTACCAAGGAAAATCCACGAGCTCCATATAAACAAACATCTTACACTTACGACTATACACCGTCGTTGTTGGGTAATGTATACAATGATGCTGCCCGTATACATGGATTGAATATTCCCAAGGGGAGGCAGATAGGACAAAGTACCTTTGCGGAGGGGAAGGAAACTAGAGAGTATTCGAGAGGTAAGGTAACTCTGAATATAGCTCCCATAGATACTACACCACAAACCAAGGTATCTAACGTCACAGAAGGCAAAACCAAGGAGGCAGGGGGAAAGAAAGCTACCACCAGTGCTGAAAATCTTACCCCAGGTACTCTAATCCCCGAACAAAGGGAGATTGAGAAAGGAAAAAACGCCGATACACCCAAGCAAACTACATCAACTATCCCAGCATATCATGTACCATATGATCCAGCTGAACCGGAAATAGTTGAACCACGGCGACTAACAATATCTCAATCAGTACACCACCTGCTAATGAGCAAAAAAGAAGAGAGGATCCAGAAAGCTGAGACTCAGTATCACCTGATCGGTACTCACAACGTGTTACTGGCTCAGTACACTAAAGCTTACGTCGATCGCGAGGAGCAGAGACGTAAAACAAAGAGCGAGAAACGCAAGCGCCAAAAGGACCAACGAGAAGCAGCTGGAAAGCCGAGAAACTGGAAGGAAGCTAAGGAACCCCCTAAACAACGGCAATAATGACATAAGAGAGGGGGATGATGACATATGCTAGAACACGGACCAGAGAATGACAGCAAGTGAAATTCAAGTCTCTAAAGAAGCCTTAATGTTCACTTGTTTTAAGGGGAGGGTAATGTAACATAGTGACCCGAACCTTAAACATTTTTGCGTATAATATGTAGTATGTAAGCCGACTGCCGGCGCCACGCCCCATTGATTTTTAACTGTAGCGCGCCCTTATTACAGACAACAAAAAAGAATAAGACTATCGTAGCGCGCATTTAGCCTTCAAAATTTAGAACAAGAGAAAAATTACTTGTTGTATAATTCGTAAGATATAATGAAGAAAATTATACAAAAAAAGTGCGTAGGCCAAGGCAGAAGGTAGGAAAATGTTATGATTTACTAGTTTAAGGTATATTTTATCAACTCATGCTATTGTCAAAGCAATTATATAGTATTTTTATTCAATAAAGTTGTATTAAAATTAGATGAAAATAATTGCTTCGACAATACATGAATCTTACGTGCGAACTTCTTTTGCACGCATTTTATGAATAATTATCATTTAAGTAAAATATAAACAAATATAATATATATAAGCGCGGATCAATTTTGCGGGATAATAACAATTTTATCAATTAATCATATAAACGGGTGGGAGTTTTTATTTATCATAAAATAAGTATTTTTTTATATAGTTTTTTGGGACGAAAGGGGTTACATGATATCCCGTTAGGCGTCACCGCAAGCAACAAATGCAGCGCTTGCGCACAACCCCGAGGGTAGTTAACAAAAAGGAGGAACACCGAAGAAGAAGTCGCAGTCAGTCCAGGTTATTTGAACGTGAAGCTTCTCTCTAGAGTTGTTACATACAAATAACTTGGGTTGAGTGTCTTTGGGGACTTAGAGTCTTGAGCTAAATATCTCTTGGGACTTTATAGTTAATTGGTGGATACGCCAGAGGCGGACGAGAGGTTGCACCTCACGGAAGTCAAAGGCATAGAACATCTTACGGGCGGACGAAGAGAAATCTTTGGAAGTTAGATAAGATTTAGGGAGTAAAATCATAGCTATTGGGGGTCACGTTGTCGACGGACAAGACGCATTTGCATCACGGAAGTTGACAGCCTAGGTTATTCCGAAGACGGACAAGAGCTTGGCTCATGGAAGTTCACGGATAGTAGGTGTTAAGACGATAGGGATTTAGGGATTACGCTGAGGGCGGACACGAAACTCTTGAGTTTCGAGGAGGTTATCAGCATAGGCCATTTAGCGCGTCGGACGAAATTGTACGAAAGTGCAGTTACGAAAGAACGCTGAATTTGTAGCTATAAAGAGGGACTTGCTATATCAACGTGGGTTATTTGCCATCTGACCAACTTAGTTTCCGTGTTATTAGAGTAAATTCATATAATAAAAATATTAGGTAATTCTGTCATCCAATATCAATAGTATAGCGAAAAAATTGATCCCGCTTGTCATAAAATTAGAATAATTTTACATTATAATTTTACATTATAAAATATAATTAGCGAATTCACATATTAAAAAGACAGTTAATTTTATTGCCCGGTACTGATATTTTCACTGACTAAAGACAAGACTGAGAGTAATTACAATTGGTTAAGTGCAAATATTGTAAGTGCCTATATAGTTTATAAGCGAGATTTCGCATAAATATAGCATTAAACAATAATATAAAATAAACATAAATTGTAGTTTATTTTTCTATATAAATTTTGAGTCATATATAATAATAAAATTGCAATCGTCCTTGGTTGATATATGAATAATTGGAGTATATATAACCATATTGTAACTTTTTAATGTTTTTTAAACAACAATAAAACACTTTTTTCGGCCAATAAAATAATTTATTATTTTATTTCATCATTAAAAACTTCCCTAGACTAACATTGAACCCAGAGGTTTATATTATATAGCTTGAGTCAGACCGGGTGGACATTAGACGTCTCCCCGCATCATAAGTTATATAGGCATTTAGCTATATAGCAGCCAGGTAAGGCTCAGGCTAGGTGTACTCGTCGTGATTAGGTCCAGCTTTGATTGTTATATCAATCATAGGTAAAAATTCATACAGTCCAGCATAAGAAAGCTGATAAATAAAGTCAGGGCCTATTGCGGCGTGTTACAATATATACGTTTTATTACAATTTTCCTTAAATACATGCAAAAATAATAAATAATTAAGTCATGTGGCATAAATTTCAAATACACATTCATGCAAAGATAAAAAATTACGCTAAATGTAAATGTTACCTGGAAAAAAACGTAAACTTTTTTTTATGTAACTAGATCACCATTTTGTAGAAGATAAAAATTATCTTCAAAAACAAATATATTTCTGAAAGTCGATGAATAGGTGTAAGAATTGTTGAAACAGAAGAAACACAACAAATGAAAAACAAATTAGCAATTCATTTCCGGAAGAACATTTTTGATAGTTTTTTTATTGTATGTTAAATAACAATATATCATACAAATTAGTAATAGTGAGTAAAAAAATATTTATAATCTTTCAGTTTATGCAATAAAATGTTGCCAATCAAGTTTGCTATTCAATGAATGTTATTGGAGATGAAAATTTATTAAAAATATTTAAAACTCGGAAAAAATTAACTAGTTTCCCTTTTTTATATAGTTCGGTGCCGTATACAGAAAGAAGGTCCGTGAAAAAAAAGGTCCTTGAATAAAAGGTCCTACATGTGCGCAGCTCACCGCCACGCCATACCTGTGCGCACAGGCATTACCTTTTATCCGAGGATCTTTTTTTACGTGGACTTTTTTTCAGACATTTCTCGGTGCAGCAGTTTTCTCAAAAATCGCTTCAAACATAAAATATGGTCCTGTAATGTGAAAGGATGGAAAATCAGAGGATCCTCAGTTAGTAACCTCACTAGTGAGTCACTATAGTAACCTCTATTCTTAACGACTCTAATAGTATTCAATTTTAAAAAAATTACAAAGAAATGAAATATTTTTTAAAAAATACAAAAGAGTAATGTAATTTTTTATCTTAAGTTATAGCCAAAATAAGTACAGCGTTTTTTTTTTTTTTTTTTATATATATATATATAATTTTAAAAAAATATTTATGTACAAGTATAATAATGAAACCAATTTATGTAGATCCAAAGTTATAAACAAATAATGAACCTCACTGACCCAAGTAAAAATAAAATTTTATTTAATGGAGACAAAATGTTTACTTAAATATAGACTTTTTTAATTTACAAAAACAAAAAGATAAGAGTTGGCTACTTTTAGTGTAGTTTGTGGTTGCATCATTACTTGCAATTGTGAAGTACCTTTGTTTTGTTCTCAAAAAAACATTTCTTTGTAGAAAAAGCTTGACATACATTCATCACATATACGTTAATTATAAATGTCACAATTTTTAAACAAAAAAATTACATTTTTTACCTCTATTTATACATATTGTATACAACTTTGTTTATTTCAACTGTATACACTAATGAAGCATTCATTTTCATGTCATATATGCTTGTTGTTTCTATTTCTATACTTATATTATAGGTCACGTAAAACATTATAAGTTAGATATTATATTATATCATATACGAGTATCATTAATTTATTAATATTATTATTATTATTGTAGTGTATTATAGTGTGTTATATTATATAGTATTATATTATTGAAATTTAAATAGTAAAAGTTATTATATTATTGTATTAAAATAAAAACTAGAGTTACTGCATATGTAATAAAAGACTCGCAAAAGTGGATTTAGTCATGAGAAAATAAACAAAAAAGCTAGCAGATTACTTTGTTTTTCTGTCTTGATGTAACATGATTTTTCATGGGATAATTTAATTACTGTATAATAATTAAGCAGCTATAACTTACAGGCGTAGAACACCTTGAACAAAAAATGTTGTGTAATATCCTAACAAACCTGAAAATCAACGTTGATGTGATCACTGACGTCACAGCTCGCCCGGTTTACGCGCGCGTAAAACAAGCAAGCTGTGACGTCAGTGACCGCCGGTGGCATTTTGTGAATGGAAAATAAATTAGAAATAAATTACTCCGGCCAAATCAACGTTGATTTTCAGGTTTGTTAGGATATTACGCAACTTTTTTGTTCAAGGTGTTCTACGCCTTTAACTAAGAAATTTTCTCGATACTGACAATTTTACTGTCCATGTTTTTGTTGGTTGAACAGAAACAGATAAGAGATATTGATTGAGATCTCCATGTATTCTTTTTACCCTTTAGCTTCTAATTTTTCTTAAGATTAGATATTTAATAACATTGTTCGCAAATTGTATTTTTTTAGTATTTCTATGGATGGACTAAATGGACAAAAAGAAAAATCGCGAGTAGAAACGTAAATGTTGGAAACACATTTAAAGCAATAGATTATACATTATGAAAGACAAGAAAAATTTGTATGTTTGTAAACTCTAAACTTTATGTGCTGAAACCAGGCTAAAATTATTATCCGTGTATGTTCTTTTTGGAGTTAAAATTAGCAGTATTTACGAAACACGCATAAAACTTTTTGCATGATTAAATAAAAATCAGTTGGTACTTATTTTTATCCAGTGGGTGTAGGATTGTCACATATTGTAATAACGTACGTGGGAGGATATCACAGTTTTTACTGAATATTACCATATCTCACCTGTTCAAAAATATCAATAACGCTCTCTTTTTGTCATTGGAAAAAAACTGACAACTAAAAAAGCTAAAAATACATTTCAACTAACAATGTATTAGACTATACGTATATACAGCATTAATCATGCACAAACTTATTAATTATTGACACATAGAGTTAATTAACTCATATAATTGGATATTATTAATAATTCAATCAATTATCAAACCATTATTATTATCACGATATTGCTATTATCATTATAATAATAAATAATGGCTTTTTATTATTGTACATACATATAAATTTATAGGTTATGGAAGCAATATATTACAAATTTTACGTGAAAAAAATAAATTGAGCAAAAGTATATTTGTAGCGTTAGGCGTAATATCCTCAGTCTTGATTTATAACCTTCAATATAATGTCTTGACCTTTTATCCTAATTTTGTATGTTTGCCAGATTATATATCGGGTTTTTAAAAGGTAAACCTGAGGTCAAACCTTATAATATATTATTTTTGCGAAGTGGTTACCGTGAAGAACGTGATATCCATTGATGAAAATGGACGGGAAAGGTTAATTATGACAATTAAATGTCGTTAAAGTGACCGTCAACTGTACCTGGCTATTTTACACAAAAGTTCTGTGGACCAAAAATTACTTAGATATCGAAGGTGCTCCTGTATAATGTTCGCAATCCTATTGACCTTGAAAAATATTAAAAATTGTCTAAAACGGAAAAATCTCAAATTTGGCGTCAAATAATTTTGCAAATATAATTGTAGAGCATCCCTAGTTATGTAAAAATTTTGGAATGGCTCAATTTAAAAATTGAGCTTTTTTTATGATTAAAGTTTGCAATCATGAAATAAATAAACTTAACAAGAGATTAACTAGTTACAAAATTTATGAGAGATAATGTAATTTCTACATTTTTATACGTTCTTATTTTTATTTTGACCTCTCCTGAAATTTTCATCACAGATTGATAAAGCAATAATGTTTAAAGTTATACCAAATTTATCTTTCCACTTAAATTATTTAAAATAAATTCGTATTGAATATAACTTTTATAATGATGAATATTTTATAACGCACATAAAGTAGCTTTCACGTAAGGTTCTACTAAAGGATCTTGATTGTTGCAACAGAGTCTTTTTACGTAGAATCTGACACTCATTGTGCAAGCAGATTAATGACATGTCAAATTATGTATATTTATATATTTTTAAATTTTTTATATGCTATATTCATAAACTACTTTTTATTAGCATTCAAGTATAATGAAAGAAAGAAATCATGACGCGTTTTATAATATAAGAAGAAAAAGCATGCCTTGAAATATTAATAAATTTCAATTAATGTCATATCAATTATGCTAACAGTCGGAGTATAAAAAAAAATGAATTACCTCCAATAGTAATATACGAGTGTGAGAGAGAGAAAGAGAGAGTAGAGGGATTACTATATCATTTCATATTATACAATAGTAACAACTTTTTTAACCAAACTTTATCAGAGAAATAGAGATAAACAGCACTATAAAATTTTAAGCTACATTTTAAATGGCTAATATGAAATGTGTGATACCCTAATTCAAATTTTCAATAGCAAATATTTGATTTTCCGTAAAATAATAATAGTAAAATCATAAAACTTCAAGATTTTTAGCATCTTTATCATTAAAAACTTACACATTTTAATAATAATAATAATAAATGGTTTCTATTGATGGGGCCACAAAAGGTATAATATACTCATTACATGGTCCTCTGAAATATATTAAACATAATTCTCATGTCAGAGTTTTATAACAAAATGGAAAAAAAAATAAAGTTTTAGTTACGTAAAAATCAGCATTAACGTAAGGTTGTAAAGAACATAATCTTTTGTCCAATAATTTGTAAGTAAATTGGTTTATTTCCATACAAATTGCCTATCTTGCTTTTTTAAAAACATATGATAATTTAAATAATTGCAGTTTTTAGTATAAAATTACAATTTTACCGTCAAAATATGGTAATAGCAACGATATTCCAGGTTGAAACCATTGAATTTTAAATGACATTATCTACTTTGTTACATATGCTTTCATCATCATGGAAAGTTGGCATTGTTGTTTTGTTTTGTAGTATCTGTTTTGTTTTTATCTGTCAACTACATGTGACACTCTTAATTCCAAAGAGAATTGAAAAAGAGAACACATGATAAATCATGCTATATTAGAACTATAAAATATTACTATGGAATAGACTTTTTTTGTCATTTTTATGCTTATAAATGGAAAAATATTACATTGAAATATTTTAATTTGTAAGAGATTTGTGATAAATTATAAAAAAATATAATATTACAATATATGTTTTCTTTGTACTGTACTTAAAAATAATTTTGTTTTTTTGCATAGATTGTGAATTGTTATGAAAATTGAGAGTGATAGAGAGAGAGAGAGAGAGAGAGAGAGAGAGAGTATTATTTAGAGTGTAAATAACTTCGTGACTTCTGGATTCTTGTATTTGAACAGAACCTTCGGCAGTAACAGAGACAGGCGTGAAAGACACTAAAGCACACACACAATGTAATCTTACAATTAAAATAAATCCCAACTATCCTTAGGATTGATAAGATGTTGAGACGCTGGTTCAAAATAAGATAAAAGAACGTAACTCTATTTCGCAATTCTAATCCGTTATCAAAAGGACATTTTTTTCAACACTACAAACAAGTATTGAAAATTATCTATTTACTAAAAATATAACCATTAATTTTTACAAAAAAAAAATATATATATATCATAATAAATTTTCAGGGCTCAATACAAAAAGTACAACTTTTTTTTATCCAAATAACGATAGCAAGAGTAAGAATAAAGCTAAAGTAAGAATTTTATTAAACCACATTAGTTTGTATTATAAATGATAGTGACCATCTGTCTCGTAATTCGGTGACCTACAATCGTCACGTCACGTATAATTAGAGATTTCTTTGTTCACTTTAGACAAAAGCCATTCTATACTAAAGACTAAAGTAGATAGATTGATGTGAAAGTCAATTTAACTTATTAAAATATTTTATTATTTAAAATAAAAACTATATTTTTATATAAAAGATTATAACTTTTATATAATAAATTAAAATTGATAATTTTTTTTCTTGTAATAAATTTCATTATCATTTTAAAAGTATCTGCGTTAATAATTGTTTAATGTATATTTTGTGTATAATATCACACAAAAGAGCACTCAAATATTTTGAAAATATTCACATCAAAAAAATAAAAAAGTTTATATAATAATGATAAATATACATAAAGTTTGCATGTTTGTGATTTGTTTTATATTTTATTTACATCAATTGGTAAGCTTAATATTTCATGATAGAATAATCTTTTTTGTACGGGAATTGATATTTACAATATCAATAATATGAAACACATACCAGTACAGTACACAGAAAAATGCTGTAACATATATATATATATATATATATATATATATATAATATATATATATATATATATATATATATATATATATATATTAAATATTAAAACACGTAACACCAATACTTGCCTTATTTATACTTAACTTTCTTAAATGCTTAAAAAAGGTTCATTTGTGGCATAGCTAATAAAATGTGCCAATATATTTAAATTTATTATTTAACTTTAGGTTAATTAAAAATAAAGACAAGAATATTTAAATTACTTCACATCAATTAAGAAAGAAAAAAACATGAACTTTTATTGACCAAGCAGTTCATAGTAAAATGACAGTTAGAAATCATAGCGTTAATCTTGCCAAAATATCTATATAAATATATTAGTTTCTAAAATACAAAAGTTAAATTAAAAATACTTTCTCATGTTGTACGATAAGTACAACAAATGAGCAACAATACAAAATGTTACATGTGAAATACTACTGTATAAAACATTATTTCAATGATAACTTTTGTGACATAATTAAAAATAAAAAAAGTTAAGACAAAGGCTCATAATTGGGCCGATCACTTTACATCCTTTACAACTTGTTACAGAGGTGTGAGTATCCCCCCCCCCCTTTTTTTCCTGGAGTAAAGTTTAAAGTGCTGAGTTGACGTGTTTTTCAGATCCACTCAAGTGTTCTGCGTTATTAAAGATCTAAATAAGGGTGAAATTTTCATTAATAAATTTGAGCCTTCAATCTCTTAGAATATTTTTAAACTAATACGCACATAAGATAACTAGATTTAAAATTATTTAATAAAAATAGTATTTTTAAAATAATTTCTGTAATATTTTATAAATATTTTTTTGAGCATAAATATTTTAAACATAATTTTTGATGATCTTCTTTTCAAGATTTCCAATTCTGATACATCTCATGAATTTTATATATATATATATATATATATATATATATATATATATATATATATATATATATATATATATATATATATATATATATATATATATATATATATATATATATAATATATCTAAACGGCAATCTATATTGAATGATATTACATAAAGCTGATTTTATAAAATTTCTATGTTGTTTTGAAAATAGAGGGGGACTTATATATAGATTTTTCCCTATAGCTCTAGTTATGACGTCATTCTGAGGATTTTACATTGAAGATGAACAAGCATGCTTGTATTTAACATGAAAATATATATAGTATATTATAAGAACAAGTAGTGTGTATTCAACAATTTTAATTATAATGGACAAAAAAAGATTTGAAATATAAATAATAGATTTCGATAGTCACTTGATGAGAAAATAAAAAAAAGAGGATTTTGGTTTTAATTGTCAGCTGTGGACAGAGAATGTTAGTTAATACTTTTTAACTGCTGTGGTTAGGATACAAAACCAACAACAACTAAGTTGTCTACTAAATGATCATGAGACAAGGGTTTATGAACGTAGTGAACGTAGTTAAAGAGTTGAGAGAGAGAGAGAGAGAGAGAGAGAGAGAGAGAGAGAGAGAGAGAGAGAGAGAGAGAGAGAGAGAGAGAGAACGGTGGTAGTGGTAAGCTTTAGGTAATTAGTCGCTGTCTCTCATGGGTCCAATTTTCTTTCAACATTTCATTCTTCTTCTTTTTCTATATATATATATATATATATATATATATATATATATATATTCTACAACTTGCTTGCTTGCTTTTATATCCTCTGGCCGCACTTTCGTGTCTAACCATCAACGTTTAAATCGCTAAAGTGTAATGAGAATAAAGGCTGTCAGTTCTCTCTCTCTTTCTCTCTCTGTCTCTCTGTTATTTACATTATGCTTGCTATATGACGTAAATGTACCTGTCAGCACTTCATTTTAATTTCTTGAAAAATATCTTCAATAGAAATTATTGTATTTTTGTTTTTCTAATTTCAAAAATAATTATACTTTGTAACAACTTTATTTTATATTTATAATAATTTTTTTTGGATAACTTTGTAAATTTTAAGCATTCATTTTTATTGGTATATAATATAAACATTAGAAACATAAAATTGTAAACATATAAAAAAACTGGAAATCATTACTACTCTAGTGATAAAATATTTTAGTTTAAGGAAAAAAAAAATTTATAAATTATTTAAAAAAAATTTATACAATTATATAATCAAAATAATAAGATTAATATTATTATCATGCTTCACTTTTACCATAGCTTAAATACACAGTCTGACATTCACTATGAAAATCTAGAGAAACCATAGAAACTATAATTAAAATCATATAAAATCTAAATTTAAAAGATATTTCTCTAAATTAACCAACACATGTAAATGCTTACATGTATGCTCGTGAAATGATTTTATTTCTGAGTTTCAACTAAAAATATTAAAGTATTATAATTCCATTTTACTTCACTAATTGAAATTGAGTCTTATACATCATGCGTAAATAAATGAAAATTTATAATTGATATTTTCTCTACGTCTGTACCAACAAGAAAACAAATTTAATTTCAAAACTCTATTATACTGTATACATACATACAATAAGAAGATGATTAGCAAAAACAAACTAATCTCATGTACTATACGTTGTACAATGTTGAACATTTTAAATTGAACGTAAAATAGTTTTATATTAAATTCATGCATTGTTTGTTTGCTTTTTCTCTACTTTTTTTTTTTTTTTTTTTTTTTTTTTTTTTTTTTTTTTGTTACACAATCTAACCTTTAAAGTAACGTCATTTTATGTCTTCAAAACACGATAAACAATCTCAAAAGCAGTAGAATTGTAAAAAATTTAAACAACTCTCTCTCTCTCTCTCTCTTGTTATATTTATTTCTATATTTACATTTTTCTTATTTTCTTTTCAAAAATTGTAGACAGTTGTAATATATATTTTTGTTTGTAAGATATAGGTATTATTTTTTTAAATAAAAAAAGTTTACGTTTGCAATGTAAAAGTTGTAGAGCTAAAGGCTAAAAAACGAACATAACAAAACATAAGATACATTTTTACGTCACGTTTTTTTTTTTTTTTTTTTTATTATTATTATTATTTTTTTTTTACTTTTTGTAAATTGTGATGTTTTTAAAAACGTACGTGTTTAAAAATTATAATAGTTTCAACGTGACCCTTAATATTTGCTAAACGTATGTGTGCAAATTTAAGACATAATTGCTAAAAAAAAAGTGCAATAATTTGTGTAGCTCTATGGATACAGCTCTAAAAATTCTCAAAAATTTGTCATTAGCTTAAAACACGTAAAAGTTTAATTTAATTAAGGGCTACTAAATTTAGTAGCCCTTAATTAAATTTTTGAAACCTTAAAGCCTAGAGTATGCTTCTGTAATGTTAAAAGATTGTAAATTAGTTTGAGTGAACTTTCCTTTTTCGGGCTTGTACCTTTTGTGGCCTTTTAATAAAAACTATTTTATTATTACTATTATTATTATTTCTTGAAGCTACCTGTAATTGGCAAGAGTGCTCCAAAAATATTGTTTACAATTTTTGCTATACTGCGTTACAACTACGTTTTACATAGCATGCTTTCATACACTGAAAGAATAGATGTTTACTGAAAAGATGTAACAAAATTGTTTAATATCCTCGCACAATGTCTTCCGACTCGCTGTATAAATTTGTAGACAAGCATGATTCAAGCTTTTACACTCTAGCACCGTGATTGTCAACCAAAACTTTGAGGTCTGGCTGCCCGTTTGGCTGCTCAAACAAAGGTTTGAGGTCTTGTTGTCACCTGAGCTCAAGAATTGTGAGTGGTTATCTCTGTTTACGTCATGTTTATCGTTTCTGACCTTTAGTCAGCCTTATCAATCCTTATCATAATAGTTCAAATTGCCCCCAAAAGTATCGCAGTGTTCCCTAGAGAGGGAAATTTAAAACAGCGTGTCTAAAAAATCAGCCCAATGTCCCTTACGTGTCTTTCAACTCTTGGCTGATTTTTTAGACACGCTGTTTTAAATTTCCCTCTCTAGGGAACACTGCGATACGCGTGGGAGCAATTTGAACTAAGGCTGATAAGGGATTGATAAGGCTGACTAAAGGTCAGGAACGATATAATGTATGACGTAAACAGAGATAACTACTCGGAATTCTTGCACTCAGGTGACAACAAGACCTCAAACCTTTGTAAAGCAGTATTTGTAATATAGTAGTTTTTGCTGACAATCGCGGCGCTTGTATAAAAGCTTGAATCATGCTTGTCTACAAATTTATACAGGGAGTCGGAAGACATGTAAGGGACATTGATCCTCGCATGCAGGTAGTAGAGTTTTATATGTTGTTATTATTAGAGAACATTAACAGAGAAACGACATCCCCATGTTTTAGGCAGACTGCAACACTCAACAATTTTGACTTGGCAACGTTGCGTTTTGAAGCACCAATCAGAGGCCAGAATTGGCCAAATCAAGGCGCCAATGAGAGAGCGCGATATAGTAATTTCGTCTGCAGCGTTGCCAATTTTAAAGAAATGAATGTTGCGGGTCTGCCTAACTTTTTGGGATGTCGCTTCTCTGTTAAAGTTCTCTAATTATTATAGACGAGAATTGTAAAACTTTTATGATCTTAACTTTTTTGTTCATTGTGATTTATCACACCCATGTTTCTGCTTTGAGTATTTAGTACAAGATATTTTGTGAGTAAAAGTAACATTGAGTAACTAATTAGAGTTCAGTGAGCAAACATTTTATGAATTAATTCTAGTAAAAGATCAACGTTTTCTCAAAACCAGCAGCTCCTGCTTTGCTGTCACATCAAAACAAATTGTGTGTGCTCTCCATACATTTTTACATAGAGAGAAAAATGTGTGTTCTCTGAGCGTGCAACAAATAATAATTATTCATTGGAGTATAAATTACGTAATTCCAGTGTATAGATTAAAATTTTATTTATACATAAATTTCATATTCATTATAGAGAGTAAATTAAAACGTATTCGCTGTAAATATTTTGTTTTCGCTTTGAAATAATATTCAAGTAAAAACACTTTTTACTTGGAAGAAAGTTCACTCTATGTTTATATGATGAGAATATTTTGTGCAAGTATGTTTTACAATTAATTTTCATAATAATGTGGGAGAAGAAGAAGAAAAAAAATTGACAAAGGGTTCTCAGATTTTCATAATTGTAATCTTTTTGTGTATTATTTTAAAATTATTATAGCACGTTTTTTTCCTTGAAAGGCACAAAGAGAAATTTATAATACGATTTAGAATTTTTTAAAGAAATTTATAAAGTTAAAAAGGCTGAATTTTTTCTGGTGAATTGTTACTTATAAAAACATGTAATCGATTAATTTACTAATGCCTAGTAGAGGCTGAAAATACATTTTCATGTAACTAGATGCTTAAAAGTTGGATATTATTGAAAACCTTAAAGGCGTAGAACACCTTGAACAAAAAAGTTGTGTAATATCCTAACAAATCTAAAAATCAACGTTGATTTGGCCGAAGTCATTGATTTCTAATTTATTTTCCATTCACAAAATGCTGCTGGCGGTCACTGACGTCACAGCTCGCCCGGTTTACACGCGCGTAAAACAAGCGAGCTGTGACGTCAGTGACAGTGACCGCCAGCAGCATTTTGTGAATGGAAAATAAATTAGAAATCAATGACTTCGGCCAAATCAACGTTGATTTTTAGATTTGTTAGGATATTACACAACTTTTTTGTTCAAGATGTTCTACGCCTTTAAGTTCGGACAATACTTCGCTCTTTCATTTATTATTATTATTAAATTTAATCGTAATTTTTTTTTTAATCAAAGACGCTTCTTTTATAGCAATGCCATCACTAGTATGTAAAAGAATGTTACTGATTTTCAAACCATTGCAAACCCATTCTTACACAATATTATGCAATAATTTTAATAGGGATATTTAATTATTTTTTAATGTAGATTTCTTGCAATCCAACTACATACGAATAATATTGCCTCACGTGGACTAGAATTACGTCTATTTATAATTTTGAATTATAAGTATGAAAATAAACTAACATTTAACTTAATGCTTTGTTTTTATAGTGTGATCCAGGAGTTGGGGTGGATGCTTTCTTCCATGCACTTTACACCCGACCTGCTATCAAATTACCCATGCTACTCGGCTCTGCGTGCTCCGAGGTCACTGAAAGTCTTGCAAAGGTTACGCCCTATTGGAACATAGTGCAGGTCAGTATCATAACAAACTTGGTAATCAATACTCTAGAAACCGTAGCAGTAGTATAGTCCTTTTTTATATATAATAATAATTTAACAAGTTTTTTAACATTGTAGTTCAGATCGTAAAAATATGTGTTTCATATAAAAAATTGTTATTACTTTATTTCTTTGGTTTACTCCACATCAATTGAATAATAAAAATAATAAATTATTGCTTTTTTGAGGCTGCTTAAGGTGTTCACCTACATGGTCCTCTGACATCTTTAAATATAATTTTCTTGTCAGAATATTTTATATTTGATTCAATTTAACACGTTGAAATTTAATTACGCATTAACTTTTTTAAATACGTAATTAACTAATGAAGTCAAAATAAAATTTCTAGCACTTACAAATCACAAGATGAGGATGCAACCATCCTGAAAAATCTGATTTATCTAAATTATGCAAATTCACTGCTGAGTGATTATGTGAAGTGTGAGAGCAAATCACTTTGCAAGATGCGTGCGATTACTTGCATTCCATATTGACGAACAGCATTACAACATTCATGGGATTGATGAGATTTATGTTATTGCATCGTCTAGCCTGTTAAGTTTCTACGGTTTCTCTAGGTTGTCATGGTGAATGCCGGGCTATATATTAAGGTCATGTCTGGCCTGTGTGTGATGTTTCCATTGTACTTATCGATAAGACAATATTTGCCTTGATGGGACTACGGTATAAAGGTGGTGCACGAAAACGCAATGTGACCAATTAATAATAATGTAAAAATAAAGTCGTACGAAATAAAATATCTCATAGCAACATGAAATCACTTCATTTTGCTTCAGGGGGGGGGGGAACTTCCATGTGCAGAAAAGCACACGGAGATAGATTAAAGCTCCTTTGACAAGGCAATTTTTCTCTTTTTCTCTTTGTCTTAAGGTTTAAAGAAAACCTCTCTCTCTCTCTCTTACTCTCTCTCTGTCTCTTTCTCTCTCCCTTTCTTTCTCATATATATTTAAGGTCAAGATTATCGTGACCTCAATGTCATTAGGTCAATTTATACTTCCACTTTTTGTCGTCATATTGTACCATCTCATCTGTACCTCATATTGAAGAAAATTATTTAACTCAGTGGCTCAGAAAATTGAGTTTGTTTCTCTGTAAAATCTCTCACTTTTGTGTCAAAGAAAAAGACAAACAAAATAGAAATGAGAAAGTTTTCATATGTGATTCTTTTTTTTTTTTTTTTTTTTTTTTTTCAAAACTTTTAAATTGCAAATTTTTTCTGATATACTTGAATTTTGAGTTGAATAGGAAGTGAAGCTTCAAAATCAAACATAAAAGTTTTGTAGTCTAAATAATTACTATAAGCAATTGAAAAATTAATAATTTTTACACTACAATACTAAAAATAGTAACATAATAAATTTATATAAAAATAATATTGAAAAGAAAGTTAATTATCCAGAGAATCACAATATTATACAACAAACGGAACTAGAGGTGGTTCACATTAATTAAATGAACAATTTAAATTAGTTGCCCACAATGTTTTCAGCTTTGTACTTTGTCGCCATATGTAAGAAAAAAATGACATTGGCCAATATAAGACAAAGTGTCATCATAATTAATTGAAAAGAGCATTTAAAACCTGAAAGTTGTATTACAATCGTATAAACAGGTAACAAGTATTTTTTTTTATATATATTTTTATTATCATAGAAGTCCAACCAAGGCATGCCAGTTTATACATTTTTTCCCAATACATGATTTCCATAATTTTTCATTCATGATATAAATAATATTTTATTAAATTCGTAATATAATATTTATATAAAAATTATGAGTTTTATCCAATTTAAAAAATCTCATATTTCTTTCCATCCTATAATTAAAGTAAAACTGCTGCTAAAAAAAATCATACATTTTAAAATTCAGTGTATTATCATGTTTAATAAACTGGCTTCATTTTTATACACGTACACTACACAATAATGTGCGTATCATTGTACTTACTCATGTAAAACACCCATTTTACATTTACAATAAAAAAAAATAAAATAAACAACAAAAATGTGAACATGATTATGAAAATGTTATCTACCATTTAAATCTAGCACGTGTTGTTATCATAAGAAATTGCAAATTTAGCGCAAGTTTTTGAATGGTAAAATCTATCATTATAATCGTGTGTACACAGAACTTATAATTTAAATATGTTTATTCGTTTCTTTCATCCTACAATCACAATATACAATAATGCATATCCACTTAGGGTATTGTAACAATTTGCATAATTTGAATTTACTATAAATTGTAGCATTTTTTTATGTTTGATGATGTATTAATCTACTCAAATATTATGTTGCTAAAGAGCAAATTTTATGCAAACATCCTAATACATTTTACGTAAGCTCTCACAATGGACATATTTTCAGCATAAATCATGTATATTCCATTGTTGCAGCAGTAAAAGTACATGTATCTATGAAGAATCTTACATGAGTACCTATGAAAGTTATACTCTAAAACTGAATATATTAAAGAAAAATATGTAAGTTTCATATCATGTTACTATCTAAGTTCTAAAACTTTCCCAGCAGGTGTAAAAGTGAAACTAGTATTATGTGACATATTTTTTCACTGTCATCTCCGTTTATTTTGAAATAGTAAGAACTTCTACTTTTCCGAGAAACATCATAGTAGTTTATTTTTTGTGTCAGTAAAACTAAAAGGTAAATAAAAATATTTCTTTCTCTCTCTATCTCTCTCTCTCTTATATTTCTCATAATAAAATGTCTCTGGAGAAAAATAAATCATTATATTATACAAACCCATAGGAATTCTAAATCAATTAAAAATATGAAAAATTACCATATTAACTTTTATACGTAAAATATTACAACGATTTATCTTAAGTAACATTTTTTTTATGGGTAGTATGATAAAATACATCACAAAAAATTGTGACTCAACATTGTAAATCAGACTACAGTATAGTTTGCTGAAAATATTTTAAGGGAAGTAATAGTGACCAAATAATAATAACAAAAAATTGACAACTGACCTGTTTTTTTCACAATGGAACTTTGAATTAAAAGAAAAAATTTAAAATTTAAAAAATTTGACACTTTACCATGAAAATGTTTAAATTAAGGGGTTCTTATGCCTATAAAGCTCTAATTTATGCTTCCTCTTCATTCAATTAATTTGTCATTTTAACAGTAATATACCATGAAATTTTCATCCCTGGTAGTCGACATATTAAACTTTAAAACCAAATTTAATAGATTAAAGATTTTATTGCGTTCCATGTCTTTACAGAGTAGAACAGGTCAATACTAATGCATACTAAATACAACACAACAAATAATAATAAAAGCAAGTAGGACGCTAAGTAGTATTTAACATTATTAGCTGCTGACATACCATAAAACATATTTTGTAACAGGTATTTTTGGGCTGACTTTTAAAAAAAATCATATAATTCACAATGCTTTATTTCATTAGGGAGTGCATTATAAATTAGAGGTATATAATATTGAGAGCCCTTTTTGCTAAGTGATAAGTGAGAAAAATGAAATTGAGTGAAATAGATTATCAAAATTTGGAAGTATGAGACCTCTCACCCTTACAATCACATTTTGTTGTATAATTCCCTATCTATCGAAACTGAATACCTGAATAATAATAACTGAATAATTGTTGAATAATTCCCTATCTATCGAAACAATAAACTAAAGAAGTCAAAAAAATACTTTTATAAGGGTGGCACTGCACCTTAATTAATAACTGTATTTTATTACCTGATAGATTATAATAAAAATAATTTAGTTTATAATGTCTTTGCTAATCTTTAAAATAGTATTTATTTCTTAAAAATACCGTAAATGTAGTTTAATAAAAAGTAAGATAAATATGTTACTTTACTTCCACAGTAAATGTAAAATGGTACGATCAAGATATGAAAAGGATTTTATTTATGTATACCATATATCATATATATAATATATGACTAATGACAGTATATAAATGAAAAGTAAAATTTATTAAATTTAAAAAAACTTAGTATGCTATATCAAATTAAATAATCTTATTCAGCTACTTTTCGCATTTGTAATTGTGCAAAAAAAAATATATATATATATATATATATATATATATATATATATATATATATATATATATATATATATATATATATATATATATATATATATATATATATATATATATATATATATATATATATATATATATATATATATATATATATATTACGAACTTTTCAATGACGGCTAGATGTTTAAAAGTTTATAAAACATCATGTACATGAAATAAAATTCAGTATTTAATTAAAACATTTCTTACAAAGAAATAAATTAAAACTATATTATAGTGTATAATGTTGTTAAAATTATTTTAAAAAGATAATTAACAACGTAATGAAAACTTGTAGATTTTTTTCCTGTCTTGCAAACATTTACGGATACTGTATAAAATAAAAATAAAAATAGTTTTTTATACCAACTAAATTTAAAGCTTATTATTTATTATTTCAAACTATGGTAACAAAACATTTTTATTAAATTTTCAGAATTTTTTTGTAATTCTTATATTTACACAAACTAACTTCAAAATAATAATTTTTATTTTAAAATTGTCAATTTTTAATAACATAAAAATTACTATATTTATTATTATTTTTTATTATTCATTTTAATTAAAAGCAAATATTTTTAGTCTGGCCCATGATTATGTCATTGATTATCCCAATTTGTCAAATCATTCAGAGTGTACAGATGATTATTTTATATGTGGTCATTCAATTTCACACTTTTTTTTAGATGTAAATAATTAAAATTCAGTGTGTAATTAGCACTGTATACTATGCATAGGTTTTTAATATAAAAATAATTACGTGCTAACGGGGATGAAATAATTATAAGCTACGTAAAAGAGTATCTAGTATATCTCATATAAAATGTGTCAGCTTTAGTTCATGAGTTTTCTTAAAATAAGTTAAACACATTTGTTTCGAAATGTTAGAAA
Organism: Ecdyonurus torrentis; assembly: GCA_949318235.1. Classification (NCBI taxonomy): domain Eukaryota; kingdom Metazoa; phylum Arthropoda; class Insecta; order Ephemeroptera; family Heptageniidae; genus Ecdyonurus; species Ecdyonurus torrentis. Next base: position 49,818,667 of record OX439130.1, read on the forward strand.
ATTCAAGGTTACACTGTTTCTCACGCCGTCTACGATTGGCTACAGCGCTGCACTGGTAAAAACCATTACACATATTGTTCTTAAATAAATTTCACGTTGGAGAAAAGGTGTAATAATGATTAACGGCTTTTTACTGGGCGAAATCAAGCGTACAACCTCTCAATTTAACCCAACTGTTTAACAGTACGTCAGTTACAATTTAACCCAACTGTTTAACAGTACAGTACAGTCAGTTACAGTTTTTGTTAGTAAAAACATCAACATATAGCGTGAAAATTATAATAATGATTTTTTTTAGTAATTTTTAATTACATTTTGTTAATTTTATAACTAAAATTTTATTATTATCATTCATGCAAGATTACATTGCTAAATAACTTTCAAGGAATTTTATTTGGGGTAAAATTTAGATTCACGTGGCTCTGTTTAAGTATTAAAAAATTGTAAAGCAAAGAAGAAAATGAAAAGTATATGACGTATTTTGCTTGTTAAAAAGTAATTTAAATCCTTTTTCATGTATTGAAAAATAAAACTTATTTACGCTTGATTAAAAACTGTAATTTATTAAATTTAGTAAACAAAGTCCAAAAAAACTTATGGTAAGATCATTGTGTGAATTTGAGAGTTTGAAAATTCTTGGTGAACTTCAATCCATGTTATTGACAAATCTTGCCAAATTAATGTAAGTGAGGTTTGGGTTTTGCACTCGAGAACACTACTCACGTCACTGATGTCATTTGAAACTCACATTAGTGGAGAAAGTAATGAGTCGGACGTTTTTGTAAGCAATCAAAATAAAAATAATGACAGTAATAATAATAATAATATATATATATATATATATATATATATATATATATATATATATATCTGAATTGGGGGATAAGATATATAAGATTCGAATGGAATAAAAAAACTTATAATATGTAAGCTCGTTCTATAAACTACACACAAATTTTGAGTCAGCTTCAAAAATGTTCCTTTGTTAAAACAGCTGTTCATGACGTCTTTACCTGTTTACTACGTTTATACATATGGTCGATCATTGTTATTTCTTCCTTTAGAACTTTGAACTTGATAAGAATGAAAGAAACTTCCCAAAAAAAGTTCTAGTCTCAATATGCGACTCACTTTTATCGGCTCAAAAAAAAAAAATAAAAAAAAAAAAAAAATAATAATAAAATAAAATAAAAGATCAACCAATGAATGTGTCTTATTTTGTTGATCAGCCAATCACTGTTATTAAGATTCACTTTACTTTACAGAACGAGCTATAATAAATTATTAGTAATGAAACATTATACATATATTCACAATGTAGTTCACAGCTTGATTAATTTGTTGTGGTTCAGAACCAGTACTCTGTGCTCTTCTTGAACTAAATACCGGATCTTTGAAAGCCTTACCTTTGATGGCAGTACATGTTAAAAGTGATAATTTAAGTGCTTACAAAAATGTATATTCTGTAATGAGGAAGATAAAAAACTTTTAGGGCATCATCCTGAATTTATTAGTTTTCTAATTTTCAAGTTTATTAAGTATTTTTAATTTGTTTTTAAAAATCGCTATATGACGTCATGCACGCTGATGCAAAAGTTACAAAATTTTTAAAAATTAAATAAAAATTATTAATCAATGACAAAATTGCATATCAATCGATTCAGGATGATTCCTTCCTTTAGAACATGCTATGAAAAATTCTGTCTTCCTAATTAAATATATATTATCTATTTGGTTGTATTATTTCATATTTAATTTGTATTGTATAATATGGATGATGAATTAGATATGACACGACTAATGCTAGTTTGTAACATTTACAGTATGTTTCTATCAACTGCTAACGTTCAATAAAATTGTCTAATATTATCTTTCCTATTTTGATTCATTAATGAATGAGGCACAAATAAAGTAATTTTAAATCAATGATTCCAAAGTCCTTTAGTTAAAAAGAACCTTTAATAATTTCTTATCGTGAAATAAAAGTCAATATTAAAACTATTTTTTATTATCAGCAGATTGCTTTTTTATATTTGAAGAAACCTTAAAAATCAGACTATGTATTGACAAGTTTCAGTATAATTACGATAGAGCCTTGGTATTATTATTCATCTAGAAACATTTCTTCAAAAAAAAAAAAAAAAAAAAAAAAAAAAAAAAAAAAAAAAAGCTCTATAGTTCATTTTTCTACATCAGATAGGCTTTAAGCTTTTATAAAATTGATATGATAAAATTTATGTATTATATTTAAATTTTATTCAAATAAAATGGATTAAATATAATATATTATAAAGAAAGATCAAGTATGTAAAATTTAAATGATGAAAAAAATGAATCTTAAATTTGCATAGAAATAGAAAATTGCCTGTTAGTGTTGCACCATTCTATATGGTATGTGAACATCTAATACAATTTTTTATGTAGGAAAATCATAAACAGCGAAAGAATTTCAAAAATAAATTTAAAAAAGATTTTAATTAAAAATAAAAGCCACGGGAATATAATAAAACATGAATTTTGTATCCTAAATGCTTATGCAAAAAGTCGGGCATTTCTGCCGCGCGGGTTGCATATACTAAGAAATTTACAGGGGCTCTAGTGACGATTTTATTTTTTTTTTATTATTTTTTTTTTCTGGCTATCTATTTATTTTATTTATTTATACTATTGAAGTAATCAAACTACAATAAACTCATACAAAATATTGAAAAATGTATCTTGGAAAAAAAACTTTTAAAATGTGTCCTTAAGTTGCTCTTCAATAATTTTGTCCCTTGTGTTAAGGGGGTTTGTAATAAACTAGTGGTTTTGCTGATGTTCAATGTTTTTCCTCGTGTATTCCCAACTTTACACTGAACTGCCAATATGTGTTAATATTACTATTATTACATTATATTGACTTTGTTCGGTGCGTTAATTTACTGCTACATAAATCTACTAATTAATGTTATACCAAGTTTGTTATTATTTAAAATTTAATTAAAATTAAACATGAAATGTTTCGTAATTGTGTTGTAACCATTATTTAATTACATAAGTTTGAACATTATAATATTATCTGAAGTACTAATATCCAATACATAATACAAATATATGGTTGGTAACTAGTTGGTAACCCAGGTGCTATTTGTCAATATTAATTTTATCCCTCCTGTGGTGCAATATATGAATTATTATTGCAACAGAGGCCACATAATTATCCCTTACTCATAAACCAGACAAATTAAATGCTCGGTTGCTATAAAATTCATTGCAAATTGATCGATCTATTGTATGTCCACAGTATGTGTGTGTGTGAGTTGGGAAGGAATGAAACGACTGGTGATTGGAAAATTTAGTGCAAAATAATATTTGCGAGGAGAGAGAGAGAGAGAGAGAGAGAGAGAGAGAGAGAGAGAGAGAGAGAGAGAGAGAGAGAGAGAGAGATTTCAGCAAAATTAAGATTTTTTTCTTTGATTTTCAAAACTATTTGACAGAAAATAAATTTGTGTATTTCAACATAATTTTTAGTATCCAAAAATTATTAAAAATATATTGTTTTAAAGTTCTTTGCAATTTTTTAAGAAATCCTTATAAATTAATACAGTTTGATTACCTTAAAGATATTTTATTTAAATTTAAGAATGTCTCGCTGGCTGCTTAGGATAAAGGTTTAATGTGGTTTTCCTTTTCATTCCAGGTGAATACCGGGGCACATACGCATTTTTATATAGAGAGAAAGAATCTGTTGTATGAGTGATGGTGTCTTGCAAAGATATAAATTTCAAAATGTATATTATATATTATATTGTATTTTATACAATCTGACAATCTCATTGTATTTCAAAGAGATGAATTAAAAGTATTCATTCGTTTATCTCAAAACAATTGAAAATAATAAAAATATATATAAATAAAACAATTTATAAGGCAAAAATATATAAATATAGCAAATCAAATTAAAAAAATCATAAAAATGAATACATTAAATGAACTGTAATATTTTAAATTGAAAAAAAAAAGTTAGTATGGTATAAATAAAATAATAATAATGAAAATATTAATTAATATTTGTTCATTGACCGGATCAAAATTTATTGTTATATTTATATTTTTATATCTTGACAATGAATAACACTACAATCAAACTATATTAACCATGTATGACATTCACTACCGTGGGTCAATTTTAACTCATTGTTAACTGAAACAATGGCTTTTTTTCTGGACACTACCAAAATAAAAAAACAATAATATTTCTATACATACATGTTAATTTAAAATTTCATATCCAATATTATATATGTATATTTTTTATTACATGTGTACTTTATTATTAATATTTCATGGCATAATTGAAACAGAGCTATTGTAGAACTTTTTATTGAGCTTGGCAAATATAATTAATTCTAATTATACTTTTAAACTTGAAAATTTTCCTTCTAGTTCATAATTGTTGCGGTATGCAATGTACTTGCAGTACATTTTACAAAGTATAATCATGGAACTAGATCATTAAAGTTTAATGATAAAATTAAAAATCTTTTACTACAGAAGAAGATCATAATAATGTGTGATATTATGCATTAATATAATATAACAATATAGGTCAAGGATTTTATATAGGACGCGATTTTAAAGATTAAATATTTTATCACGTCCTATTACTTCACCATGTAGAACTTGTCATTATTACAAAGATAACTACAAACCTGGTACCTGGTGGGCTGGTATGGCCGAGTGGTGAAGGCAGCTGACTCGCAACTCTGTACTCCTCACCGAGTATAGGTTCGAGGTTCGAGCCACTGCTGGGTGCGTACGTGAAGTGTGAAAGCACAACACGTTGCACGATGCGTATTTACATGCATTCCATGACGACGCACAGTATTCGGGAGGTGCATGATTGATGTGATTGCACCGACCAGCCTGCCTAGATGTTTCCGCGGTTTCTCTAGGCTGTCATGGCAAATGCCGGGCTGTATACTTAGGCCGTGTGTGCTTTTCCATTAATTGGAAAGTCCTTACCTGTCGATAAGACAATGTCTTGACTGGGACTGGGATTGGTGTATAGCACGATAACACAACATGGCAAGCAAAAAACAACAACAACAACAACAACTTACAAAAATACAGTTTCTAGATACAAATTTCAAATGTATTTTACTACAGATTTTTAGTATCAAGATATTAATTGATGACATAATGTTTTAAACCTTTGTTTTGAAAATACTATCTTTAAATGTTTACAATTTTTAAAATACTAGTGCGTAATACATTATTAATGAGTGAGATACAAAGTTCTGGGTTTTTTAAGGTCAAACTTTTAAATTTCTCAACGCAATTAATAAAGTTTTTAATTATTAATATTTAAGGGAGACATTAGTATTCAAAAATTCAAAAAACTGCAAAAATTTGATCAATGAATTTAAAGTTATGCAAAGTTTTTTAAATGTAATATTGAAGAAAAAAACTAAAATGCTTAAGTCAAAAATGTATCATTTCGTCAAAGAATATTTTTATTAGCATTAATAAACAAGTAAAGTGAAATTATATAAAATTTAAAATTTGACATAATACCTAATAATATTTAATAACTTGCATCATTTTTACGGGGTTTCACCTTAAAGATTTTGTAAATTCGACCAAAATCCGATAAGTTAGGATCATGTTTTTTTTTTTTTTTTCTGATTATGCAAATGTACACACTTTGTCATATAAAATTTTACTCTATGGCCTTAAAGACAAAGAATAAAATTTTCAATGATAGCTAGCGTCTGTGTGTACTATAGAAATCACTGCACAAGCTTTGCAAATAAATTTGTGTGAATATATAGAATTAGGAACGTTTTTGAATATTATTTTTTTCTTATTTGTTAGTTATTTATTGTTCCATAAAAAAAAAACATCATGGAATAGCTTGTCTTATTTAAATCAAAACACTGATCATTTAATTAATGATCTTTACTTAAGGAAAGCATTAAAGTTTCAAATGTGTTATATTTCTTTCTATATAAATAAAATATATTGTAGTTTCAATTTTAATTTATATTATTTATAGAACAAACAACGTGTTAATAAAATAATTTCAAAATAGTAATTCACTTTCATTTTCTCCATACACAGTAAAAAAACAACGAGAAAGTCACTTAAATTATGACAAATTTAATGTAACTTTACCGCATACAATGTGTGTAGTTCTTTTTTGATATGCATTAAATACATACATAAATATTATAAGTGTTCATTCGGTATCCGGTGTTAAAAGGTGAACACTTTAGTTTGGTCAAAGATTAGATTTATAAAACACAAGTTGAAAATGTAAATCGCACATACATGTGAGAGAACAAAGAGAAACGAAGTAACAAAGTGTTAACATCAGCTTGGGATGTAAGAAAAAGAAAAAAAATAAAGAAAGAAAGGAAAGGGAAGGAAGCCAACTAATGCTGGAGGCTGTGGTATGCTTGCATGTATAACATGAATAATTAGAGCCAGAGAGAGAGAGAGAGAGAGAGAGAGAGAGAGAGAGAGAGAACTAACTTGCCTCACTATGGTACGGTGGCTTTTGAATACCATAATATCCTTTATGTAACTTGCTAGTAGCCAGTGGCAAACATACCATTCTTTCTTTTTATTTTTACTTTATATAAGAATAAAAAGCAGTTTAATAGTAACTATTAACAGATATACAGTCCTTTCTTCTTTTCAATCCTTTATAAAAATCAAAGAAATACATTACCAATTCTTTTCAGCCTAATTTATGTTTCAATTTTCTACTTTTTATTGTATTCCTTTTTCTTCTATGTACTTTATAGAATTGATATATATTTTATTTCCATTTGTGGTAATACGATTATAATTATTATTTCTTTTTTAATTGGATTTATATTTCTATTTTAATAGAAATAAAAACTAACATTATTAAAAAAGAGCAAGATAAAGTTACTGAAAGAAATGAGATTTAAAAAATTTAATTCTTATTACTTTTATATAAAATGCTCTTTACTTTATTTTTTAATTATCTTTTCTTTGGTTCAGTTAATAAATAGTTTTGTTCACTATAGCAATCTAAAAACTAAGAATTATAAAAGCTATTGCGTACTTTTGAAAACAAAAAACTTGTTCAATTTAAATTAAAACTAATTACTTTATTGACTAAATGAACAATGTTAAATGTATTCATCCTAGTTGTTATGAGAAAATCTAGTGGGATAAAAAAAATGATATGATGATTTTATTGATGCTATATTAACAAAACGTTCAACTCAAAAAAGGAGAGAGAGAGAGAGAGAGAGAGAGAGAGAGAGAGAGAGAGAGAGAGAGAGAGAGAGAGAGAGAGAGAGAGAGAGAGAGAGAGAGAGAGAGAGAGAGAGAGAGAGAGACTTGATAACCTTTTTTTTGGGGGGGGGGGAGCAATATGATAGAAAAAAATTTGATAGACACTGTTAAATTCACTAACTTGAAAAAGGTATGCGCAGGTAGCTTGAAGGGTATGCCTAAGTTTTATTGATTACTTTTAAATGTTGTTTGCAATGAACTACTCACTCAGTAATAAATAATAGTAAAAATTACATGTTTTCAACCCTTTTCGTTGGTTTTGTTTAGAGATTTTTTTTTTTTTTTTTTTTAATAAACAACTTGCCCTTATCTTCTTACTTTTTGCATAAAGTATTACCATTTATTTTCCATTAATAATTATTGTATTGCATACACTAGGTAGAATAGCTTATTTTGTTTATGTATAATGTTTATGGTAACTGAATTAAATTTGTTTCCTGTAAAAGAACTACGATAACATTTATTTTATATATATTTTTATACATGTAAAATATCGATTTAAAAATGTTCCGTTATTCTAAAATATACCTGTAGAGCTTTTGCAACGTCAAAGCTCGCAAATATATATACGACAAGAGAGAGAGAGAGAGAGAGAGAGAGAGAGAGAGAGAGAGAGAGAGAGATAATATTATATGTCTACACACCGTACCAAATATGTTATCTCCTCTCATATATATATACATACATAGTTTTATTTCACTTGTATTATTTATTTTAATAATTAATATGAAAGAGATATCTAATTTATTTATAAAAACACACATAAACAATAGTAAAAATGATATCATAAAATTTTTTATATTTGCTAACATAATTTTATACACAAATATACAGTATAAAAAATATATAAAATGTTCTATCGCATTATGAAGTATAATTAAACAATACACGATAGTTATTAAAGTTGATGTAGTAATAATAACGAAAAAGTTTTAAAATATTTATAAAAATATTTTAAACTTTAAATTATTTATCATAAAAAAATTTACTGTGTTTATCTCTGCAGTTCAAAACTTTTTTCTACAGTGCACAGTACCAATTACATAATTTATGCTGTAAAAACTATTTTGTTATATAGCATAAATGAATGGTATTAAATTGCAATTGCAAAAAATATTAATGCAGAGCAACGTAACTGTTATGCTGCGTGCAACATTTGTGCTAAATTATTTTATTTTGAACAATTATTGCTGAAATCGGTGGCCTAGAATTATTATTGCGTATTTGTTTTTTATCTGTGCAAGGATATTAGATATTATATATTATATAATTTAAGTTCTCATAATCATTTTATAGAATAACTCTTGCTAAATTAAAGCAACATAAATAAAATATGATGAACTACATAATATTTATACAGCGAAACACAGTTTTTATGCAGCTTAGCATAAAGTATGTTACAATGTATAAATTTTGTTGAAAATTAGCAAGCATAATTATTGCGTTATAATTTTTCTGTTTTTGTATTGAATTACCTCTTTACAAATATTTTGTGTTGACGAATAATAATTATTATTCACAAAAAATGACATTTTCGTCCAAACAGAGAAAGTATTAAAGTAAGTTAAAAATAGAACATATTTGAGAAAAGAAATTGCCCATGCATGCATGAAAAAAATAAAATAATGTAATTTATGTTAAAGTTAATCATAACTATATCGCATAGCAATAAATTGAAATAACATAAACATTTCCACTTAACTATGCATGATTGCAGTCTTGTGTTCGATTATCGTAAATACGATAACGATACTATAACGATATTCGATTATCGAGACGTTACAGATTAATAGTTTTATAAAAGTTATCGTTATAGATTAACAAAATTTGACGATATTATCGTCGCATCTATAACGATACTTTTTTGCTCCAAAAATAAGAAAAAATACACACAAAAGTAAAAAAAAAAAAAAAAAAAAAAAAAAACAATGCTCAGAAAATAAGAAATTATTACCAAAAATTTAAAAAGGATATATAAATGCGGCGGTTAATCATTGTAGATACAGTACAGTCATGAAGCAAGTATTTAAAATATTTTATTTCAATAAAAAATTGCATTATGATTTATAGTTATCGTTATCGAAAAACTATCGTTATAGTATCGTTATCGTGGGTGACATTTTTAAAAGTAACGATATCGTTATCGTTATAGTGTGGTGCTAGAATATAGTATCGTTATAGAAATTTTGGGTATCGAACCCAAGACTGCATGATTGTTATAACTTATATTACGTAGCAAATAATAGTTGATATAATTGATGTGATTATATAAGTGGTACTGGAGTTGCGCTTACATCATTATTATGAATTTATTTTGGTCCATTTACATGCCACTTGAGGTAATCACAAGTTTTCTCATCTCTAATTTCCGTTTAGTAACACTACACACAGAGGGTAGTTTTAACAATTTGAAGCTAACATTTGGTTATCTTGTTTATTTTATAAGTTGCAAAATATTTTTAAACCTAAACTTTGGAGTTTTATAACAACCAAAGAGAAAGTTAACAACGCGGGTGGTTAACTTTTGGTTATCTTATAATGACTCATGAATAACAACTCCTACGTAGTATTAAACTCTCTTCCTTCCCCCAACCTTTTTTAAAGACTCTCTCTCTCTCTCTCTCTCTCTCTCTCTCTCTCTCTCTCTCTCTCTCTCTCTCTCTCTCTGTCTGTCTCTGTCTCTCTCTCTCTCTCTTTCAAAATATTTGTGCAATGATCACAGTCGGTGAAACAGAAGATCAGAACATTTTCATTTCTTTTTATACTCGACATACAAATTTGCTATTCAAACATTTTGACAATCTATCGCTAAAGAAAAAAAAAGTAAAGAGAAGCTTAAATAATCGGATTGACATGAGAAAATGAGGACTGCCAAAATTCTTTCTCTCTATATATATATAAAAATGATATCATTTTCTTAATGTAAAATTCTATGAATTCATAGGATATTTGTTACGCACAAACGATTTTGTGCGTTCAGCTGTTATTTGCGTCCGTTTCCTTACATATCTCTTGTCGTCAAAAAATGCACATGCTTCACGTCTTTTTTACGTCATAACAAGCAAAAGTTTTCATTTTGATTGAGATGTTTCTCTCTATTTATAAGAAACAAAAAATTAAAGATAGAATTTTTTCAATTTACACATATCAAGATCCTTCACTTTATGAACTAATACAAATTAATAATTATAATTTTAATAATTATATTAATTATATGTATTATATATTATATTATTATATATTATTATTATATCATTAGATTAATTTTATTGATTATTATTATTTATATTTATTTATTAAACACCAAGGTGTACTTATACATATTTATATAGGTCTACATTTTTGCATATTGACTTAATGATAGGGTCCGAGATGGACAATGAAGTAAGTGGTACCTAGTACATAGGCCACTACATAATACACATACACATTTATCATTACACTCGTGATATTCTTTAATTTGACAGATTACATGGTGAAAACCATGCACCGCATAACGGGTAAAAACATGCCTGTCTGTACAGTTTGGGCCTTTCCACCCATTAATATTAAATGCAGGGGTATTATAGAAGGCCAGGCTGATATCTTCAGTTTTACTTAGTCTGTCCTTAACAAATTTAATAATTTATAATTATCAATATAGCAATGTAAACTGTATAGCCCGTATAAAATCATAAATAAGGTACGTAGATTCAACTATACCCTTATTTTAGATTCTATATCACAAATCAATATAAAAATTTGTCTGGATGTAAAATATGTAATATATCAAAGTTAATACAATTTTATCCTCGTCACTTAATCAAATGTCAAAATAAAGGTGGTGCTTTATATGGTATTCCACATTTTCCTAGCTCTAGCTGGCATATACTTCAAATTTATTGTTTCATTTTTATTTATTTTTATTATCAGGTCGTTTTGATTACAATATCTAAAATAGAATTACTAATTCTTTAAAGAAACAGAGTTACAAAATTTGCATAACAAAATATAGAAATCAAAGCTTCTGGACAATAATAACATTGTTGCTGCATACATGTTGAAATATAATGCAAAATTTATGATGGATAAGGGAGATGTGAATATATAGCAGTCTATTCTTTAATACCAACATGCTTGGCTAATTTCTAATACTTTGCGTGTGCTTTATTATAAAATAGCTCTCTCTCTCTCTCTCTCTTTCTCTCTCTCTCTCTTTCTCTCTCGTGGAATATTTTTAAAGCACAATGACCCAGTAATTTACATTTTTATTCTAATGAAGTTACAATTTTATTATCTACCTCATCCATATTATTGATGTCATTTTGAAATTTGTATTTTAAAACTTTCAGTTAATACTTAATTTATATACGGAAAAAAGAACTTATGGGTTATTTATGCTACTATTATGTCATTATAGCATAATTGTTGCTAAATTAGAGCAGTATAAATAATTATGCTGTTAAACAGTATTTATGCAAATTTTTATGCAGCATAGCATAAATTATTTTGTAGAGTATAAATGTTGCTGAAAATAAGCATTTTTACGTTGTTTTTTTTACGTTTTTTTTTACGTTTTTTTTTTTTTTTTTTTTTTTGTGCAATATTTACAATATAGAAAACGAATAATCAGTCTAATGTATTGGTACTAAATTGTTATGTATTACATCAGTTGTTCCAAATAGAAACCTCTTTGTAGAGGATTGTTGTATTGCGACCTTGAACCTTACCTGTTCCTTACATAGAGCTCAAAGTTGCATGCACCTTTACGAGGTCTCTATTTGGAACTACTGACACGCAGTACATAGCTTGACAAATTAAATTTCCAAAACTGCGTTTTTTTTTTTTTTTTTTTTTTTTTTTTTTTTTTTTTTTTCCTTAAATTTTATGGAAAAGAAGGAGAGATTATAAGTTGATGGTTGATATTTATAAAAATTAATGTTGTCTTAAATTAATTCAACTTTTATAAAATTTTACGTAAAATGTTACCCCCAAATTACGTGATCTATTTCAATTAAGATGTCAGTAGCATCGTTTGTCTTGTCTTAATTGAGCTTATCGCTAAGACTGATGACGATAAAAACAACAATACTTTTTATGTTGCCAGTTTCTCTGTAGTAACTTTCTTTCAAAGTATTATTATTATAACCCTTTATGTGATACAGACCAATAAATTGAGAGAGTGTCACAATACATTTTTATTTCCTCTCAGACAATAATAATACTTGCGTCAGCTTTTTTTTCCCCCATTTAAAATATAACATGCATTGAAAAAAAAATACAAAACATTTGCCAATAATCCCATCCTACCCAAAAAGAAACGGGTAATTTTTTTAATCGAATAAAAATATTGAAAAATAAAGTTTTTGATGGTTTTTCACTTGACCGGATGTGTAAGGATTTTTCTTTTGAATTTTACGTTTTATTTTGTTTAAAATACACAATTGAATGTACGACAATGTGTTAACTATATATACATACAAGAAAACGTTATGCGAGTGATAAGAAAACGTAAGTTGGTGTTATTTAATGAATTTTTAATAAAAATCTAAAAAATATCTCAAACGACATATAAAAAAAAAATCCAGGACAAAAGTGGGAGAGGGTAAAATAAATTTGCGCGGCGTAACCTAGAAATACTTTCAATTGAGGTTAAGGTTTAAACTTTACTTTTAGAGAAACTAATTAAATAAGAGAAAGTAATCTTTGTGGATACATGTATATATTTATTTTGAAATCGTGATTTTTGTAACCAGGTTCAAAAAACTTGTGTGTACATATCCACAGTTAAATTAGAATTGAAAACATTGAAAACGTCATTTTTTGTTTGATTCCTGCCAAAAAAAATTGTAATTAAATAATGTTTAATCTTTTGAAAAGGACACGTAAAATTAAAAGAGAGTCCAATGGTCCATTAAATTAGGTACCATTATTGTGCCAGCTACTTGAATAAATATATTTCATATATATATATATATATATATATATATATATATATATATATATATATATATAATTATATATATATATAATATATATATTATATATATATAATTATATATATAATTATAATATATATATATATATATATATATATATATATATATATATATATATATAATACAGTATATATATATATATATATATATATATAATACAGTATATAAATTTCATATAATCTTAAAATTTTAAAAACTCGTATCATAACATTGCTTGATATTTTAACATACAACTTATTAATATTATATTTCATTGCTATTATGCTTCAGGTTTCCTTTGGTTCAACATCTCCCGCGCTGAGTGACCGACGAGAGTTCCCGTTGTTCTACCGCACGGTGGCCCCTGACTCCTCTCACAACCCTGCAAGGCTCGCGTTTGTTCGCGTGTTTGGCTGGGATACCGTCACAGCGCTAAGTCAGAATGAAGACGTCTTTTCTCTGGTATGTTAAAATATAATATTTGCTTTGAGAAAACAGGGTATAACAACAATAAGTTGAACAATAGTACTGTAATAAAGTCTTTCTGGTTTCCTGAAATTAACTGGAAGTGGTGACGATGGAAGTCTCTCTCTCTCTCTCTCTCTCTCTCTCTCTCTCTCTCTCTCTCTCTCTCTCTCTCTCTCTCTCTCTTAATGGGGGAGTATTATACAAAATTTAAGATTAATTTCTCTTCCATAAATATTCGCGTTCCTTTCAATAATTTTCCTTTGCTTTATATGATATTCTCTGGTTATGAAATTTTTATAGCGGGTCAACTTTACAATTCCAGAGTTACGACTCTTCTAACTTATATAACCCTTAAACAAAAATTATACGTTTATATCATATGTAAATGGATTAAAATTTGTAATATAATAGGGTTGGTGAGTTAAATTACTTCTTTGAGAATGTGCCTGAAAAACTTACTAAGGTGTTAGTGTTTTAATATTATATGTACACATAATTGTGATAATATATTTTATGTTGCAAAAACTTATGAGCTAAATTTTCAATGTTGTATGAGAAATAATCGCACCGTGTTCACAATCACAATCGTATGAACAAAATATAAAGTTTTTGAAACCATAATTAGAGAATTTTTTTTTTCAATAGTTATCATATTTATTAGACTTTATATAAGTATAAAAAACATGTAATTTATGCTGCATGTATGTCATAATATAGCATAATTGTTACTATTTTATAATTAATTATGCTACACAGTATATTTGTCATGCTAAAAAACATAATTTTTAATATTATGGAAACGCAAACTTCAAAATATTTACTTGATTTTTAAATTATTTATTTCATTATTTTTTCCTCTGTTGTAAAATACGAATAAGCTGTTATATTTTCATATTTAATTTAAAAAACAGTTAATTACGCATTTTAAAAAATCAATAATAGTATGTGGTTAACATAAGTTAGCAAGCCGATAAGGTACCTTGGCATGCAAATTGTTAACATTTTTTTTTAAGTTGTCCTGAAATTGTATTGCTTTTGTTATGCTGAAAGCAGGCAAATATAATTATTTATTATTCATTTATCTCTATCCGTTCAGTTAAACAGTATACGCATGTTATATAAAATTATGTGTCTCTTCCAAAAATTATATTATACTGTTATTTATAAAGTATACAATTTGAGTACAACAATCAACTTAGAAATACATTAAAAGCTATTTTAAATTTAATTGAAACATTAAAAAACTAACTACTTTTGATATCAGATTGTATAAAATGGAAGATAATATAATGTATACAAAATGTTATTATTCAAATATAAATTAAACAAAAAGTTTCAGACAATAAAGAGAAAAGATAAAAGTAAAACATAACAAACAACAAAATAAATCCAAACATATAATATTTTAGAGTTGATTTTATCAACCAGCCAGTTCAAATACTCTTCTTTTAAATTAAAAAAAAAAATGTCATAAATTTTATTCCAATATAAAAACAAACAAGATTTGCTACTTTTTTTTGTTTTACAGTTTTTGGCAAAACACAATATACAACTAAATTTCGCTGCGTTTCAGTACAGCACACTATTAACTTGACAATTTTTTATTGATTGATGAAACAGTAAATATTGGTGTCTCTTATAAATTTAATTCACGTTTTTAAAGTTAATAATTATAATGCAAATTTTGCTTGCCTAGATGTATGCACTATATTATCACTGAAATCAGGCATATTTAAAGAGATTCTCACAAAGAAAAAAAAAAAAAGAAAAAAAAAACAATTATAACAATTAGAAATCACATGATGAAATTTTTTTTTTTTTATGGATTTACATATTACGTCCCGTAACACTTATGTACTCTTACAAACTCGTGAGAAAACTTGTAAAGAAGACAACCCGTGTTACAAATTCTATTGTAGATCTGAGTTTCATGACGTCATGAATTCCAAAAGTTGCTTACGTTACAGTTTTTTAACTCTGCAAACTACTTTTAAACCACAAATACTAATGGGCACTAGGATCTGTGATTCTTGAAACATTAAATCAAGGTACAGGACCGAAAAAAAATCAGTGTAACAAATTAGAAATAGGGGGGGGGGTAATATACGAATAAGAATCTTTATTGGCCCAGACAGTTTATAGTAACAATTAAAGTTACAGCAAGCATTGGTCTTGTCAAACTTAAAATTAAATTAACATAACATATAGAGAACAGTTATACTATAATAAACATTGAATTACACAACTAACTAAGTATGGTAGGCATGCCACTTTTCGGCCACCCTCTACTTTTCGGCCTCTTGACCTTTGAAGGGTTATAAAAAAAAAACTATACAACTCAGAAGCCAAATTTTTGTTTTCCTAGTTCCAAACATTTTGTCAACAGTGTGCGAGAATTTCAAGTGCTTATGTCTCCTAGAATAATTTTAAAATCACAAGTGGCCGAAAAATGGCCCAGACATTTAAGTGGCCGAAAAGTGGCATATCTACCATACATAATATGTACTAAATAAACATATTGTTATAAAGTATATGAAAGTGTGTTATCATCAGTATAATATTCTAAAGTTGTATGGGTGGTGAACATCATGACATCGATGACATCTATTTTTGAATGTCTATTAAAGAAGTAATCTAAATATAAATAACATTTTTAAAATATGCTTTTAAGAACTTAATAATAAAGCTTAAAATATTAATTAAATCATAAATATTGAGTCTTTTAAATAATTTAAATATAAATTTTTAATGTATATTATTATCAAAGCTTTTAATTTATTAGTACTTATATTTATACTTACATTAACAAAAATCATTTAACACGTAAATATTATATACATATAAAATAAAACAGGATAAAATACTGTTCGTATTAATTAAGAAAAATACACAAGTGTATATGAAATGGTACATCATTTACATGTATGTACAACGAAACACATAATACATTTATCACACGTGTATTAAATATTATTATACAAATAAAAATCCCGATGGATTTTGTAAAACCTACCAGGTAATATTATATATTTGCATTTATATATCATATTTTTAATAAATCATTTCATATAATTTTCAAATAAAAGCTCTGTAAATATTTTATATTTTTATATATAAAAAATCCACTCTCCGCATATTATTTAAACTTGATAAATAATATTTAAAGTACATCTTAACCTACATTTTGTATTCATTTCATCAACAGTTGCATTCTATTACACAAAAAATTAAAAGGATATAAAATGCATCAGTAACGATAACATACAGACATTTTCAATATATTGTAAGCTTATTTATATATATATATATATATATATATATATATATATATATATATATATATTTAGCTTTTTGCTTTAGTATAATATTATTGGGTTCATGGTACATTAAAAAAATCAATTTATTAAAATATAAAATTACGTGAAGCAATACTTTTTCCTACTTATTAGCAATTTGCATTGTTAGCATTGTTTGCAATGCAAGCAAATTATTATACATAGTACTACCATAGTATATAAGTAATATACATATACTACGGTAATACTTTTCAAATTATTTTTATATCGATTCTTTTATAGTTCAAGGTGTAAAATACTTTTTGTGGTTTCGTTAACAAATGAGGTTTGAATAATGAGCAATTGGTCAAGAATATTTTTGTAATTATAATCAAAAGGAATAAAACCTATTTTGAAGCTTTAATTACTGATGTACATTGAAATTTCTTAGTAGGTAATTTTGGTTTAATAATTTATCAATTTTATCAAGTTACCACAGTGAGGCGTAACCTCTAGTTAAACCTTAGTAACAAATATTCACAATGTTGCAGCAATCAAAATATCAGCTTAAGGGGGAATGACGGGTTGGCAAAATATTCGTCAAAGTTTTAAAAATTGAAATATTTAGTTAAGTATGCAATGCCCGAGTAATTTAAAAGTGTATCTAGGGTTTTAATTTTAGCCAATTATCTTTAATTCCCCTTAACGTAAGATTTAACTACTGGGTTAAGTGTAAACAGTACTTCACTTAAGTATTACAACTTTCGCGGATTAACACAAATTTACATTATGAAAAATTATGAAAATTTTACATTATGACTGTTATAGATTTACTCTAAAATAATCTTTCTACTACGAGCAGCTTCGAAGTTTTTTATTTTCATTAAAACATAAAAAACTACACAAATACCAATTGTTTTCAACATTTTACTTAAAAAAAAAGCGAAAGAAAAAAAAGTAAATATTTTGTAGTATATTTCTCGTAAAACGTAGTCCTATAAATCTTTATTATCTGAATGTTAATATTTATCTATTTGTTTTATGTGTTTTATTGATCTCTGCAACACGTTCCTATAGTATAACTGTACTTGCTAACTCTCTCTCTCTCTCTCTCTCTCTCTCTCTCTCTCTCTCTCTTCCCTCATATTTTATACTTTGATACCAACTGCGCGATTTATATACAAAAAAAGCAAACAAAAAAGTCAATAAAAAGTAAAATGAACTTTATTTTTTGTTTTCCATTTATTATATTTTTTTCACTTGTTTGTATCTTTTTTTTTTTTTTTTTTTTTTTAATTCTTAACACTTAATGTATGTATAAATTTATTACACATTAATATTACTCCTATAACAAATAAATAAATATTTATACTTACAGTTAGCTCCATGCATAAATTTATCACTTTTTTCACTAGCTAGTAATGCTGAAAGAAAAATGCAATTTTCTTTTTGTTTTTTTCATTATTTTGATAAAAGCAAATTTTGAAAAGAAAAATAAAAATCTCATTTTATAAAAATATTTCTTTTTCAATCTGGGTGTGAATTCGTATCAAATTATATTACGTACGTCTCAAATGACAAGACGTATCAAATAACGTCAAAATCTCATCAAAATAAAAAGATATATATTTTTATTTTATTGGCTTCTCTTGATATTGCATGAAATAAAATCTCCATGATGGAAGGATGGTGCGTGCAATGTTTTCATCGATATTTTTTTCTCTCTCACTTAGGTTGCTATGAACCCTGACAAAAATAAACAGGAAATAATTGTGCAAGCGTAAGTTTGCTTGACTGTTACAGTAACTATGTTGCATAATATAACAATTATGGTGTACAAAGTAATTATTTATGCACATAAAAATAGCAACATTTATGCTTTATCATAACGTATAAATATATATCATAGTAACTGTTTGACTCACAATCAGTATGAATCACGTATGCATTCCACGACGACGCACAGCATTCGGGAAGTGCATGATCGATGTGATTGCACCGACCAGCCTGCCTAGACGTTTCCACGATTTCTCTAGGCTGTCATGGCGAATACCGGGCTGTGTACTTAGGCTGTCTTTTCCATTAATTGGAAAGTCCTTACCTGTAGACAAGACAATGTCTTGACTGGGATTGGGATTGGTGTAGCACAATAACACAATATGGCAAGCATAAATTACGTTTTTTTTTTTTTTTTTTTTTTTTTTAATACTTGGTTAGAACGTGGGTTGTTAGTGTGGGTGTTGGTTGAAAGAACATTGTCACAATGAATAAGATGATATGTTCAGTTAGTTCCTATGTGTTATTCCAAAAAACTCTGATAAAACTAGGTCTTCTTGGTCGGACTATTATAAAAATGTATGAAATAATAGTCCTAATATTATTATTATTAAATAATTAAGAAAACTATTAACTTTGATGTTTCAGGCGGTAAACGACTTGGTGACTGAATTAGAAGAAGCGAACATCACGTGTCGCGCAACTATCACCTTTGCTGAGAGTGACTTCAAAGATCAAATGCGACTTCTACGTGTAAGTACAGTACATACATACATCCCTTATGAGTCATTACAGTTAAACGTGTTCAGTACAAGAATAACAATGTCACAAGAGATTTTAATCCAATCTAAATGCAGAGTGAATATCATTTAAAATTAATACTATTGAAGATGAAAATTTTATATTAAAATTTTGATTTAGATTCACCTATATTATTATAATAATATGTAATAATAATAGTAATTTTTTTATATATATAGGATTTAGATACGAGGATTATAATTGGAAGTTTTTCTCAAGAGGTTGCTCCAAAAATATTCTGTGAGGTAAGTGAGAATAATTTCTATTAAGATTTCTTATTTCTTTTTCTTTTTTGCTATTTTGTAATGCAAATGAGTTGAGTGAAAGAATAAAAGCACCCCCATTGTGAAAATACTACGAAATTTTGTTAGCGATCGTTTTGCTTATAATATTTTGTTATGACGATCAGGCCAGGTGGTCTCTCTCTCTCTCTCTCTCTCTCTCCGCGCTGTCACCGCTGCTCAGTATTATGAGATTCATTTTTCCCCCGCTGAGGAATGACGTAAGTTTCGTGCAGCTTAAAACCACAAATAAATAACATTACGATGTTGCATAAAAATAGGGAATAAAATTTCCAAAAAATTCTATCAAAATTATGATTTTTAATTTTTGAAAACAGTTCTATGAAAAGACACAATTTTAATTTTATTATTTGTTTGTTTATGTTTTGTGCTATGTGTTGCTAAAATCAACAGAAAAGAATTATAACACGATTAAAACAGTACTGAAAATTATAAAAGTACCTTCAAAAATACGGCAAACCCACAGATCTCTAAATACACTTTCTCGATACTGATATCCAGTTTATTTAATTAAACTAAAAACGTCGTGTTATGATTGCAATAAAATTTAATGAATCAATAATATATGTAAATAATCCACATTTTAAATTATTAAAATATAAATATATTAATTAATACAATGTTTAAATAATATACTTTTATTTTAAATAGATTAAATTTAATAATATAAATATATCATTTTCACATTATTTTGTAAATTATTATCGCTTTAGTTTTATATATAATATTTATGTAAAATATAATGAGTTGTGTTTGTGACAGACCATAAAAATAATAATGATATTATTGTACATGTATTTTAACTAACAGATATTGTTTTTGAAAGTATCTTATTTAGCAAGAGAGAGAAAGAGAGAGAGAGATTATACTATAATGATTGTTATTTTTTAATGAGTAATAATTTAATACTAGACGTATAAACTATTTATTGAATATTTTATTTTATTTATTACAAGTATCAAGAGAGTAGCCACGTACAACAAAACGCCATTAACATTTGTCAATTTCAAAATAGATGGTTACAATATTGTACAATAGTACTCTTATACATTATAATTGGAAATATAGTATGTAAATTTTTGTTTTAAAATATGAACTATAAATTTCAAATACAAGTTCTGGCATGGATATTCAAGCTTATATTTAAAGATATTCTTAAAGGAATATACCAGAGAAAAACATAGGCATTTATATTATATCACAAAATACTTGATGATATTAACATAAATAACATTAGTTTGTCTCAAAACCCAACAGTAGCCCCGTAGCAGTGATCAGAAAATTTGATTTATGCAACCCGCACAACATTTTCATACTAATTTTTGCATGTTTCTGACGTCATAAACATGAATTTTTACGCAAATTGCATACTTTACAGTATTTTCACGCTCTCTCGTGGGTCTACATTAACATTCTGGTAAAAATTGTCATCAGTTTTGAAGATCCCATTTCGTGTTTATTCATTAAAAAGCACATATGGTTTTATGTGGTCTAAGGCTTTATGCTTAGCAAGATTATTTTTTATTATATAAATCACGAGATGAAACTTATAAAAATGATGCACTGTAAATTTGTTCCAAAACTTATTTCTAATGCCGTAGGTGAGCATAGTAAAATTTGACAATGCAAACAACGAAACATTTTTTATAATGAATTACATTACGAATGAATTGCATACTCTCTTGCATTGGGTCTTGTAGAACATTTAACATAAGTTTGAAAGTTCAATTTTTTGTTTAATAATATAAAACGGCATGCTGTTAGGGCTAAATGGCTTAACTAAAATTGAAGTGAGAAATTTTCGTGCGTCAGACTTTTTTATTCTACTATTTAATAATGTTTTATTTATTTTTAATTATACGTTACATACATACTCTAATGTTTTTGACAATTTTGCTACCGCATTACAGAATTTCATTTCTGTTTCCGTTATTTCAATAAATTTTATAGCATTATTCAGTACTTCCGTTAGAAGTTTGGTCTGCGTTGCGAAATGTATTATTTAAATTACTCGAAATATTTAGTTACAAAGGTAATGTAAAATAGTATGAGTATTGCTTTTAAAATAATTAATATAGAATAGTATTGGAGATACAACAGTTAATAATTTATGAATTATTATAAAGACTTTGAATTTTTTTTTCACCAGAACATTTAAAAAGAATTTCAAAAATAACCATAAAATTTTTAAGTAAATCCCTAATTAATCACACTGAAATTTTGATAACTACTAATGGTAATTATATAAATAATAGCAGCACTACATATTGGTATGATTTCAATTAAATGGCTAGGTGTCTAGTATAGTGTGCTATATTTATCATATTACCTGCCTAAATTAATAACTATAGGACCAGGTTTACTCCCTCCTCTTTCTCCAAATAAAAGAGTATTGTTTACAGTTCACGAAGTTTCCCGTTTTTATTGTTTTTGCCTTAAATTCTCTTACATCACAATTCCATGATAGACAATTTGCATATTATTTAATCACATATAATATATATATACCACAAGATGTATATGGATACCATCTAGCAAATAAACTGCTAACGCGCGCCGGTCGGCGCGGTAAGTTGTACTGCTTTAGCTCTGTTGCTGCCCATCACGCACAGGCGTGCACGTATATAAAGAACGCTAATTAAACGCTTTAGATTGAAGCTAGCACCATGCTAGCTTATCTAGGCGCACAGGCCTGGCTTGCCCCATAGGAAGCCCCTCTCGGTCATAAAGACAAGCCACCGTTGCCGGTGGCTAGGAGAGTGAAGTTTTTGTCCCTCGTTCATGTAATCCACACCTCGCTTTTTCCCTGAGTGAAGGAGAGTACACCTAAGCGCAAGCGCAGTTTGTCTATCCTTAGTGGTAGGAATAATTAACTCCCCTGAATTCTTACAACATTGAACGGCCTTTGACATAAGTTGACATGTAAGCAGCAATATGACTCTAAACTTGCAAAACTATAGCAAAATACTATTTCAGTCGTGAATATGCAATATAAAGAAATAGCCATCCATACGCAAATACGCGTGCACATAATATCAATCTTTGCTGCATGCGCCGTAGCGGGTTATACTATTATATAAATGAAGTAACGCGGATGCACGTGTAGCATATAAAATACGAGTTGCACAGCAACTCACATGCACTCACTTACAAAATGATATCGTGTATCATTTGCGATGTTTATTATACTTCATTTAGCAAAACACAATTATACAAACTGCATAATGTAGTTGCCCCTGTGAGCTATGCTGTAGTATTAGCAGGCCAAATAATAATCCGGCTACTTCAAACTAACCCTAATAAAACGCTAAGCAAAGCGGTGCGTTTCAATTATTTTAAATGATAAAACAAAAATAACAAGCAAAATGAAAAATTTCTATAACACACACACACACACAAAACAGGATGCTGTAGGATTCAATACATTTAAGTTCTTTATTGAATGAGATGAGGTGGATTATAGTGAACCGTCCCAAGATACCTTTGACTTGGCTTGAGCCTTTATCATCTGTGTCAGGACTGGCTGGAGGCATGAATAGACTTGTCATTAAGTTTGACCTATGACACACTGTCATATACGCAAGGTTATTAATATGCAGAGAACATGAGAGCGTATCCAATGCGCACCACGATCTCTTTAAACAATAATAATAATAAAAACGCTATAAAAGCTACAAATTGTTTAAAGTAGTCAAATTTATAATCAATACCAAATTATTTTTGGTTAAGTTAAACAAAACTGAAAATCAAGTGATATTGAATGAAGTGTAAAATGAACATAAAAAAAAATGTTGACGTAAAATGAGTTGATAAATTGTCACCTAAAGAGTCATCCATCCATCACCACTTTACAAAATTGTCAGTGAAAGAGAGAGCATGGGAACTGATTTTCAAAAACTGCACACAAAACGCACCTGGGAATTATCAAACGAAAAAAAGAAAAAAAAGAATGATATAAAAAAGTATGTATATTCTCGTGTGGTCAATATACTAAACACAAATGTTTATAAATTTGAACTAATCGTATGTGATGCTTAATATAATTAAATTATTAAAAATATAAATACTAAAAAATAAAATAAAACTAAAAAATTTCTAGTTTACAAAATTACAAATTAGTTATGTATAATTAAAAAAGTTAATTTTTTTACTTAAAATTTTTTAGACCAATTAAATCTTTTAAAGTATAAGCAAATGGTAGCATGACATAGTTGAATTAAAATAAATACACTTTGTTGTAACATTTAAACAAAAGAGTATCATAAATTTTATTACATCATAATACAGAAATACATTACAGAAATTCTATAGCAAAGCTTAGCTTTCAACATAAAAGTATATAAACAATAGAATTTAACGCCAATAAAAAAAAACACAGAAAAGTTACGCACATTTAGAAGGTACTTTACACCCAAGTGGTACAAAAGGTATTTTCAAATCATCAATGACGGCGAAACAATTGAAATATTGCATGTAAATGCACCACCTTACGTGGTTAACTTTCATTGGTTTAAAAATAATGAACTTTACATTTAGTTCTGGTGCATGTTGGTCAAAGTAATGTTTTAATTTTTCAGCAAAAATTTGTGTCGCAGTTTCATACTCTTGATAAGATGCAAATTTCTCCATTTTTTCGACACTGAATATCTCGCCAGTCACTGTATGAATGTAGTCATCAGGCTCATATTTCATTACACTTCTCATCTCATTCACGTAATAATCAGCAAAAGAACTGTTTTTACGTACATCTCTTAAACTTTTTAATTCATCGTTAATAAAAATAACCTTTTTATCTTTAATTATTGTCTCATTATGAGAAACACTTAAGTTATTTAATATTGGATGTATTCTTAAACTTTGAAAACATTTTGTTGTTGAATTATCACATGTCCAATGTTTTTTCATTAATCTATATAAAAATGATTTTCCAACACCTGGTCCACCAATGAGAATTATTAGTTGATTTCTCTCAGATTTTTGTGAATTTATTTGTTCATCTAATAAGGAGATGGTATCTTCTATCACTTTGTTTTGACCAAACATTGACTCTAATAATTCTCTTTTCAATTCTCCTACTTTCCAAACTGAATCATTTTTATAGGATGTTATATTTTTATCTGCATTCCAACTGGCTCCTTCGAAATTGATATACTCTAATGTGAGGCCGCAGTAGATGAAGAGAAACAGGCCGACGAGAATTACAATCACGGCAAAACGTGAGCTCTCTCTATCTTCACAATTCACAGACATCTCAAATATATATTTAGAAAAATCGTGTCTTTTTATACACTGATTATTTATAAGAAAAATAATCTCGATTATAAAAATTCAAATTTGTCAAACAATACAGATTTGTAAATTCTAACGCTTCTTGTTTATTATACACGTTTAACAACGGGCAAGAGTTTCAAATTCAACAATGAATTTTGTTTTTTCATAAATTCCAAAGAATCATGTATGTATGTGACTGTTAATTTTAAAGTCTTTAAAAAATTGCTTGTGGCTTAATTTCTGTCAAAGATTGTGTTTACGAAATAATATTTAATAATTTTAAATACGTTCGTGTACTGCATTTATTAAGTTGACAAAATGTATTTCACCTTACCCATTCATCCAGTCAAATTGATATTAATTGTTATAGTAATAAATCTGAGCATTTCACTGTATAATAAAGTAAGTATTCCAGAACAACTAGATTATACTTTAAAATGGAATATTGAAGAATTAAAACAAGATTTGTCTCACAAAATATATGGTCAAGAAGAAGCAATGAGTCAATTAATATCTGCTGTATCTGAGTCACGATACCTTCGTAAAAAAGTTGTTGTTCTACTTGGTGGACCTGGAGTTGGTAAAACATATGTTTCAGAAATATTAAGAAATCATGTTGAATGTATTAAATATTGTGCACCTACAGATATAAATTGGAATGAAATACCAGCTTTATTTGAATTTGAATCTCCAAAAACTAAAGAAACGTTCTGCTATGATGTTACTGATTTAGAAAGAGTTAATAGAGTTCATAAATATGATGACTGGATTTTTGAATATTTAATAAAGGATACATATTGCATCAGATATTTAAAATGCAACACATTTTCCCTTGTAATTCCAACTATTTTACTCCAAGAAGACGTAGAAAAATTTGCAACATCTCAGGAATACAATGATTTTTTAGATGAGTACGAAAGAAATCTGACAACTCATTTATCTCATCTTGATTTTCAAGTTATTAAATTCCAACCTATGAAATCTTACCACGTGAGATGGTGCACTGAAAATAAGTTTAAAGATCAGTTTATATTTCATGATCGAAGTGAGAAAGATTTCGTGGACAGAGGTTGTAAGATGTAAATAATAATGTTTAATAATTTCTTGAACGTAAATTTAATTAATTTTATCATCACAATATAAAAATGTGTTTGTTTTGGAAAAATCAATTTTGTCATTGTATTTTTATTAATTTTTGTGTCATGAGATTTTTAAGAATGTCTGTATTATTTTTTTCTGTGAAGAAGGTCGCAGACTTTAATTTTTTGTAAAAGTTAATAATGTTTATATTTTCTCAATAATTAAAGAAGTGTTGTTGAAATAATGTGTCATGTCCATACAGTAGTTTTTAATATAAAACATTTTGTTGTCAAAAGAATCAGAAGCAAAATTTTTCAACTTGTTTATAAAACGTTAAAAAAACAGTGGTGGTCACGGTGGATTAAAAAAATTCATCACAACTTTTACAGGCTGATAAAATACGTAAAAATATGTATTTAGTATTGAATTTTAACTTCTCCGACTTTTATGCACTCATTTACATGCAGCAAAAAAAAAAAAAAAAAACTAAATAATATGAAAATTAAAGGTCCCTCTAAAGGTGCATTTTTTTTACCTATGCGTGGCCAAATAATTATTCCCATTTAATTAAAACAATGCTATTCAACAATTTTCAGCGCATGGTGAATATGTAATGCACCATAATTTTTCCTTGCCAGCCTATAATGCTGTTCGTAAACCCTGTTCTCTTGCATCAAAAAATGCGCATTCCATTTGAATAACCATAGGCGATCGTCATTTTTGGTGCAGAGAACACGGTTTACGAACAGCATTAGTATGTTCAACCGATAAGCCTATAATGCAACTATAAAAAAAAATGCAACAATTAAAGTTTCAAATTAAAAGAAAGAAAAATATTCATACGGTTTTTCTCTCAACTGTTAAACGGATCAGGTGAGACTGCGTCCCTTCTATACTAAAAATATTATACATAAATTTATTTCTGTTTAAATTGTTTCGTCATAAATAAAAAAAAAGTAAACTTTTATTGCAATCACTAAATTATATATTATATGTATTAATTTATTTCCAGATCACAATGCAGTTAACCCTAAAACAAACCAAATCATTCTTCTTCATATTAGCGTATGTTGTAAGCGAAATACTTGTATATTATTTAGATGTACCAAAACGAGTATTTTTTACTATACATTGGAATATTGAAGACATAAAACAAGATTTATCTCTGAAAATTTATGGACAAGACGAAGCAATAAATCAAATATTAATTGCTGTATCTGAATCACAAAATAATAATTCTGATAAGAAAATTGTCATTCTACTAGGTGGACCTGGAGTTGGTAAAACTTATGTTGCAGAAATATTAAAAAATCATGTTGAATGTATTGGTGTTTTCCCACTTCATATCAATACGTGGACTGAAATGCATGTACCACAATTAATTGAAACATCTAAACCTTAAAAAAAATTTCTGTTTTTATAATTATGATTTTATAAATGGTGATGATAAAATTAAATATGATTGGGTAATGAAATATATTTTAAACCAGCGTGATTCTTTTTCTTTTATAAAATTTGGAAATTTTGTTCTTTTAATACCAAATATTTTACAACGAGAAGACATGGAAGAATTTGCAACTTCTCAAGAATACGAGGATTTTTTAGATGAGTATGAAATAAATTTGAAACAACATTTTTCTCATCTACACTTTCAAGTTATCACATTTAAACCCATGAAGTCTCATCACGTTAGATGGTGCGCTGAAGATCAATCTAAAGATTGGTTTATTTTTCATGATCGTAGCGAGAAAGATTTCGTAGACAATGGTTATAAAACGTAAATAATTAAAATGTATAATAATTTGGTGAATTTTATTTTAGTTAATTTTATCATTTCAATATAAAAATGTGTTTGTTTTGTCAAAGTTAATTTTGTCGTTGTATTTGCATTTTTTTGTATGTGTGTGTTATTAGATATTTTGAAAAAAATGTCTATATTATTATTTATATCTGTAAATAAACTTTGTTTTGAATTTAATATTGTGTAATAAAATAAAGGCCATATCTTTACAATAAAAATTTCTTTCTTTTGATAACACAATAAAAACAGTATGCAAATATTAAGTTACATCAAGCGTTTTTGTATTGATATTAATATAATATGACCTTTCACAGAAAATATATATATAGAATGAAAAATTTTTCGTTAACATATTTATCACTTTGTTTTGACCAAACATTGACTCTAATAATTCTCTTTTCAATTCTCCTACTTTCCAAACTGAATCATTTTTATAGGATGTTATATTTTTATCTGCATTCCAACTGGCTCCTTCGAAATTGATATACTCTAATGTGAGGCCGCAGTAGATGAAGAGAAACAGGCCGACGAGAATTACAAAACATAAGCTCACTCTAGTTTCACAATTCACAGACATCTCAAATATATATTTAGAAAAATCGCGTCTTTTTATACACTGATTATTTATAAAAAAAAAATAATCTCGATTATAAAAATTCAAATTTGTCAAACAATACAGATTTGTAAATTCTAACGCTGCTTGTTTATTATACACGTTTAACAACGGATAACAGTTTAAAATTCAACAATGAAAAAAACAATATTTTTTTCATAAATTCCATAGAATCATGTATGTATGTTACTGTCAATTTTAAAGTCTTTAAAAAATTGCTTGTGGCTTAATTTCTGTCAAAGATTGTGTTTACGAAATAATATTTAATAATTTTAAATACGTTTGTGTACTGCATTTATTAAGTTGACAAAATGTATTTCACCCTACCCATTCATCCAGTCAAATTGATATTAATTGTTATAGTAATAAATTTGAGCATTTCACTGTATAATAAAGTAAGTTTTCCAGAACAACTAGATTATACTTTAAAATGGAATATTGAAGAATTAAAACAAGATTTGTCTCAGAAAATATATGGTCAAGAAGAAGCAATGAGTCAATTAATATCTGCTGTATCTGAGTCACGATACCTTCGTAAAAAAGTTGTTTTTCTACTTGGTGGACCTGGAGTTGGTAAAACATATGTTTCAGAAATATTAAGAAATCATGTTGAATGTATTAAATATTCTGCACCTACAGATATAAATTGGAATGAAATACCAGCTTTATTTGAATTTGACTCTCCAAAAACTAGAGAAACGTTCTGCTATGATGTTACTGATTTAGAAAGAGTTAATAGAGTTCATAAATATGATGACTGGAATTTTAAATATTTAATAAAGGATACATATTGCATCAGATATTTAAAATGCAACACATTTTCCCTTGTAATTCCAACTATTTTACTCCAAGAAGACGTAGAAAAATTTGCAACATCTCAGGAATACAATGATTTTTTAGATGAGTACGAAAGAAATCTAACAACTCATTTATCTCATCTTGATTTTCAAGTTATTAAATTCCAACCTATGAAATCTTACCACGTGAGATGGTGCACTGAAGATCAGTTTAAAGATCAGTTTATATTTCATGATCGAAGTGAGAAAGATTTCGTGGACAGAGGCTGTAAGATGTAAATAATAATGTTTAATAATTTCTTGAACGTAAATTTAATTAATTTTATCATCACAATATAAAAATGTGTTTGTTTTGGAAAAATTAATTTTGTCATTGTATTTTCTTTAATTTTTGTGTCATAAGATTTTTAAGAATGTCTGTATTATTTTTTTTCTGTGAAGAAAGTCACAGACTTTAATTTTTTGTAAAAGTTAATAATGTTTATATTTTCTCAATAATTAAAGAAGTGTTGTTGAAGTAATGTGTCATGTCCATACAGTAGTTTTTAATATAAAACATTTTGTTGCCAAAAGAATCAGAAGCAAAATTTTTCAACTTGTTTATAAAACGTTAAAACAACAGTGGTGGTCACGGTGGATAAAAAAAAATCATCACAACTTTTACAGGCTGATAAAATACGTAAAAATACGTATTTAGTATTGTAATTTTAACTTCTCCGACTTTTATGCACTCGTTTACATGCAGCAAAAAAAAAAAAAAAAAAAACTAGATGATAATATGACAATTAGAGGTCCCTATAAAAATGCATTTTTTTTTACCTATGCGTGGCAAAATAATGAATCCAATTTAATTAAAACAATGCTATTCAACAATTTTCGGCGCATGGTGAATATGTAATGCACCATAATTTTTCCTTGCCACTTGTTAGAGCATGTTCAACTGATAAGCCTATAATGCAAGTATCAAAAAATGCAACAATTAAAGTTTCAAATTGAAAGAAAGAAAAATATTCATACGGTTTTTGTCTCAACTGTTAAACGGATCAGGTAAGACTGCGTCCCTTCTATACTAAAAATATTATACATAAATTTATTTCTGTTTCTGTTTTGCCATAAATAAAAAAAATATATATTGCAATCACTAAATTATATATTATGTATTAATTTATTTCCAGATCACAATGCAGTTAACCCTAAAACAAACCAAATCATTCTTCTTCATATTAGCGTATGTTGTAAGCGAAATACTTGTATATTATTTAGATGTACCAAAACGAGTATTTTTTACTATACATTGGAATATTGAAGACATAAAACAAGATTTATCTCTGAAAATTTATGGACAAGACGAAGCAATAAATCAAATATTAACTGCTGTATCTGAATCACAAAATAATAATTCTGATAAGAAAATTGTCATTCTACTAGGTGGACCTGGAGTTGGTAAAACTTATGTTGCAGAAATATTAAAAAATCATGTTGAATGTATTGGTGTTTTACCACTTCATATCAATACCTGGACTGAAATGCATGTACCACAATTAATTGAAACATCTAAACCTAAAAAAAAATTCTGTTTTTATAATTATGATTTTATAAATGGTGATGATAAAATTACATATGATGGTTGGGTAATGGAATATATTTTAAACCAGCGTGATTCTTTTTCTTTTATAAAATTTGGAAATTTTGTTCTTTTAATACCAAATATTTTACAACAAGAAGACATGGAAGAATTTGCAACTTCTCAAGAATACGAAGATTTTTTAGATGAGTATGAAATAAATTTAAAACAACATTTTTCTCATCTAGCCTTTCAAGTTATCAAATTTAAACCCATGAAGTCTCATCACGTTAGATGGTGCGCTGAAGATCAATCTAAAGATTGGTTTATTTTTCATGATCGTAGTGAGAAAGATTTCGTAGACAATGGTTGTAAAACGTAAATAATGAAAATGTATAATAATTTGGTGAATTTCATTTTAATTAATTTTATCATTTCAATATAAAAATGTGTTTGTTTTGTCAAAGTTAATTTTGTAGTTGTATTTGCATTTTTTTTTTTTTTTTTTTATGTGTGTGTTATGAGATATTTTTTAAAAAAAATGTCTATATTATTATTTATATCTGTAATTAAACTTTGTTTTGAATTTAATATTGTGTAGTAAAATAAAGGTCGTATCTTTACAATAAAAATTTCTTTCTTTTGATAACACAATAAAAACAGTATGCAAATATTATAAGTTACATCAAGCGTTTTTGTATTGATATTAATATAATATGACCTTTCACAGAAAAATTACTTCTTTTATATATTATTATTAAAAATAAAATATAAAATATACTATAAATATATAGGATGAAACATTTATCGTTAACATATTTATTGATAATAAAATATTTTTAAGTACTTTGGAAATGAAAATGTTATAATAATAATATTATTTGCATGTATATATTCATATATTATTTATGATTATAATTTTGGTCGTGCGCCAGGAAAAATATTACATATCCGCAGACCTTTATAATTTAATACAACATCAATTGAAACTAGTATTTTATTTTAAATACAGAAGTACAACATGATATTTTATAATAAAATTTGCCTGTATACTACCATAGTGTGTATACAAAATTAATAACAACACTTTACTTTTATTTATTATACTTTATGGCTTTTTGAATCCGATATACTGTATGTGTAGTTTTTATTTTATTTTTTTTTTATTATTATTATTATTATTTATATAGTTTTGCTATTTTTTGTGTGTAATTAATGGTTGACAATAATTTAATGCTAAATTTACTGTAAAATATTACGTAATATTTTTGTATATAGACTTTTATCTATTTTATAAACCTTTTGCTTTTACTTGAATAAAATTTATACAGAGAGTATAAACTTATTTTATGAGGCTTAAACAATTGCATCATTAGTTATAATTCTATTCTCTACACAATTATAACTATATAGAGTACTGGTTTTTTCGTAAATATCATACATTTGTCATAAAAAAATAGTAAAATACGACGATTGTTAGTGTATTTATATCTTTATTATTATTCTGTCTAATTATTCTGTAATGCTAATGCTGTATTCTCTAGTGGAATTCGGACATAAGAACGGAGCACCCTTGTTGTCCTGTTGTTTTTATGATACTGTATCATAAAATTTTATCATATTACCAATTACTATGAAGATACTATGTTTGTATATGGAATAATATACTATAGTATGGAATATACTATGTATGTATACTAGAATATATATCTGTATATGTATATATGTGTGCAGTGTGTGCTGCATTTTTTGTGCATTAGAAGAAGAAAATATAAACATTTGTTGATGTACCTATTTATTTGTAATTCTTGAAATTAATTTCTTGAATCAAATAAATTAAGTGTTTTTTCCAAAATCGTTACAAAAAACTGGAAATGTTTTAAATTTATATAACAGAACTTAAAAATTGAAGCATTTATTATTATATTATATTTTTCCAATTTTGAGGCTTTACAAAAAATCACGCACAAATTTAATAAAGAGTTTATTATACGCATTAAGGAGACGGAAACTATTACAGTAATATGTTTCCGAGCAATTTGAAGAGTCGTCATGCGTTCTTTGTAAGTTTCAAGTACAAGTCTATATTGGTCTTTTAGAGAAAATCGTTTTCCTTTTTCCTCTTCTAAATTGAAAACAGTTTGGTTTCAATAGATTACTCCATATAGAAATCTTATTTATTTGCTTTTACATTTAGTGCGGTTTTAATCTTATGGCAAATTTCTAATCATATTTTGTAAAATTTGCTTCTTAAAAAATGCAGTACGTGTTTCACATTATGATAATTGTATCTTGTCACACGTAATAATTTAGCTTTCGTGTTGTTATGTAGTAAGACAATTAAATATGTCACATAATTTGTAAGTAACAATTCACAATAAAACACTGAAAAAACACACGAGTACTCACAACTTATTATATTATAATCCACACTCCTTTAATGCAAAAACACACTTACGGACAGACTAACAAACTAAAAAAAAAAAAAAAAAAAAAACTTAAAGAAAATTAAAATTTTGCTGAAAAATGCTTGAGGGATGTGTTAATTAAAAATTTGGTTACCCAGGGTATAGATAGGTTTTTACTCGATGGCTGAATGGCGTGTCTATAATGTAGGTAACCATTCCCATGTTATCATAAATTATATGAGCTATGTCGATAATATATAATTTTTATGGTGCCTCTGAATGTTTTTATCTGTAACAATGTTAATTATAATTGATCATATATATATATATATATATATATATATATATATATACATACACACATACATACATACATACATACATACATACATACATACATACATACATACATACATACATACATACATACATACATACATACATACATACATACATACATACATACATACATACATACATACATACATACATACATACATACATACATACATACATACATACATACATACATACATACATACATACATACATACATACATACATACATACATACATACATACATGTATTCAAATTCACAGACACAAACAAAACTAATCTGGTATTAGCAATATTTATTCATCCAAACATAATTTCCACTTTATGTAATAACAATTAGGCTGCACACTTTAAGAAATATATTGTTCAACATAATAATTAATGTAAGCAACATTTATGCTACATGTCATAAATACAACATAAATTGCGTAGTATATTTTATTTCTATAATTGAATTTCAATGCTTTTTGTCCTGGATATTATTTTAATCTTAAAATCTCTAGCCAATATTTTTCAAAGTACCATTAACTGTGAATTGACTTTGCCTATATTTAAATTACCCGTAAAAAGCCATTAGAGTGCCATTATTTGAGTCTATGTGGTTGACCTTTGGGAAGTCTAATGCGAGGTTCATAGTGGCGTAATAAAACACAACCACAATAATCTACATTGTCAAAGTCACCGTGTTCTTTATACAACGGATTTAAGGTAGTAGATTACTGACTTCGGACTGCCATTAGTCAAATTAGTAACTTTATATTTACAATACAATAATTTTTCCATACAATATTATATTTAAAATAAATGCATTAATATTCTAAAAATATTTAATCAATTTAAATTACGTTCTTTGATTTAAAAACAAATAGTTTCTATATAATTTAAATAAAAAATTGGCATTAAAATTTCAGTTTTTACATTTAACGTGGAATAAATTAAATATTTCATCATTTTGAATGTATTGGACATAAATAAACTTTTAAGTAATATTTCGTCTTACCTTCCTCTTAATTTTATATTTTTTTAGTTTGTCAGACATCAGCTAGTAAGCTACCTCACTTAAGATCAAATAAGTTATATTAAAGGAATAGACCAGAGAAAAACATAGGCATTTATATCACAAAACACTTGATGGGACTTATACATAAATAACTTTAGTTTGTCTCAAAACCCAACTTTAGTTCCGTAGCAGTGATCAGAAATTTCGAATTATGCAGCCTGCACAACATTTTCATACTAATTTTTGCATGTTTCTGACGTCATAAACATGAATAGTCACTTAAAATTTTAAACTTTAGAGTATTTTCACGCTCTCTCGTGTGGCTACATTAACATTCTGGTAAAAATTGTCAACAGTTTTGAAGATCCCATTTCGTTTTTATTCATTAAAAAGCAGATGTTGTTTTATGTGGTCTATGGCTTTAAGATCAAACACGTTATATTAAGGCACTGTGAACCTCGCGAAGTTCAATAGTATGATTTGAC
The DNA here is from genome assembly GCA_949318235.1 of Ecdyonurus torrentis. Lineage (NCBI taxonomy): Eukaryota > Metazoa > Arthropoda > Insecta > Ephemeroptera > Heptageniidae > Ecdyonurus > Ecdyonurus torrentis. The sequence continues at coordinate 49,853,916 of OX439130.1, forward strand.
GTAACTATTCAACGATATCAACATGTGGTACATCAGCTATTACTTATGGTTTCTCTGTACTCATTAAATAAATGCAACCATAATCATGAGTTTTTATAGGGACACTCTTGTTTTTAGACTATACTGGATTCTATTCCAAATAATATTGTACTTGAATATAATTAAAGATTATAGTGTGGTTTTGTCTTTCTTCATGACTACATTTGTAATTTAAATAACTTTCTAAATAACATAACTAAGACAGAACGTTTGTTGTGTCACATAGACTGTGCTTTGTGCTGAATGTGGTGGTCACCACAGCCCACTAGTGTAATTCTCTAATTACTAAACACAGGCTTTCTAAATTAATAATTAGCTCTATATATCGATTTATGTAAATTTTAACATACAAATTATACTTATACTATAGAACATAATATCATTATAACTACAGTTTCTGTTGAATGTTATATTAAAATAGAAATTCAATTTACTAATGTGACTATTTTATGTTATTATCAGACTATAATGTATTTTACATTACATTTGATTAAATACTAAAATAATGATACATTGATCAATTTATAAGAAAATAAGGCAATTTATAAAATTAAAATTAGTAATTTTGTAAAATTCTTAAATAATTAATGAATTTGAGTTTAGAAAATATAATTTAGATACGTTTCTGTTACCAAGCTGATCTGTTAAAGTCAAATTATTTATTTATTGAGCAAAAGACGAGTCCAAATATACCAAATATATAACTTAGGCGCAAGGAGAGTGAAAATGGGCCTAACTTGTAATAATAAATATGACTTTATACTTTAAAAATATATTGAAAAGTGTAAGTTTTTGTATTCATCGTGTTCTCAAATGTAGACAATTATTTTTATTTATTAAACACTTGTCAAAAGGAATTAAAAACATGGTTTATAATGTCATGATAATTTATACTTTTTAAACCTACTAGTGTAAAATATATAGATGATAAATTATAAACTCCCATTAAAAAAATATTACCATTATTATGAACGTATTGCAATAAAATGGTACCAAATTTGAACTTACTATAGATAATTTAAAATATTTGTGATATTTGGCCAAAATATTTAATATGAATAATTTGAGACCCGCATAAGATGCAATGTTAATTCCAATGAAATTTTCCCTCTTCACTGGTAGCAATGAATTTAGACTTGCAAAAATGAATTTTACTGTTCTTATACAATATCAAACATGAAGGGCGAGGGGTGGGGGGGGGTACGTGTAAATTCTGCCGATATATAGGTAAGGTACCTCAACTGTTATAATATATGAATGTGATCGACTCAGAGGTTGTAATACTACTTTTTTACTACTCAAGTTTATATACAACACATATAGGGTCTATGTATTCATGTTAAAGTCGACGCCATGTTGGATAACTCAATAACATGGGTGGCATAGGAAAATAAAACATATTGCCAGTTTAAAAACACTAGGCAATATTTATGAGAGCATTGATGCTGTAAATAATGTTGAATTAGTATCTCAAGAATGTGAGAAAAAAAAACAAATAACAAAAAATTAACCGATTTCCCAAAGAAAATTAGCTTAAATAAAGTTTGTTAGAGCAATGTTATGCATTACTCCAGTATGACCTCCAAGCACAATAAATATGACGTCATCCGCATACACCCTATACACTATGACAAACATTGTTATTTAAAAAAAAAAAATCTAAGTTCTGAGATACAAGATTGAAATTTAAATTTGCATGTCCAATTTTAGCGTAGTAAATAAAACTGAAAGAACAAAGTCTTACGCAGGTATATTTATTTATTATTTATAGTTTAAACAAACATCGTAAAAACAGATTTTTACAAAGTTTTGTTGTACGACAGTATTTTGTTTTATTTAAAAAAAAATGATACATAACCGTTGTACTGAAGGTTAAATTGTATATTCATGTTAATTTTTCTTTGTATTTGTTTATATGGACAAAAAATACAGTTAAAAATCTTTAAAAATATATATATTGCAGAGTTAGTAGGAATACAAGAACTCATGACTGGTATAAGTATTTTTAATTGCAACAATGAAGAAAATTCTAATGCAAGTGGTGAATTGTTTAGGTAATTTAGATAACATATTAAATAAAGAGAGCGAGTACAGCAACATCAGTGTTTGAAAATTTTTGACCGCACTGGTAGAATTTTAATTTATTTTGGAACAATCTCATAAGTAGTATAGGTATGCCGATTCTATCCTATGAATGTTGGTTTTTTTTAGAGTACAAGTTCACAAACTTTTCTAAGTCCAAGTTAAACAAAAGTTGTATTTTTCTAAGTCCAAGTTGAACTAAAGTTGGATTTTTCTTCAACAAAAGTTGGATTTTTCTAAGCTCAAATTGAAAAAAGTTGCATTTTTTAGAGTACAAGTTCACAAACTTTTCTAAGTACAAGTTTAAAAAAATAGATTTTGTTTAAGTACAAGTTCACAAATTTTTCTAAGTACAAGTTTAAAAAATGTTGGATTATGTTAAAGTACAAGTTCACAAATTTTTCTCACAAATTTTTCTAAGTACAAGTTTAAAAAAAGTTGGATTTTGTTAGAGTATAAGTTCACTTAATTTTTATCGAAATTATACAAAGAGATCGGGCGGGGAGGGGGGGGGGTGTTATCGAATCAGGTAGGTTAATTTTTAAATAATTTATTCTAACGAATGATATACTTTTTAAAAACAATATTTTTATTAGAACTAATATACGTTGTATCCCCCCCCCCCCCCAACTTCCCCTCCGATCTCTTTGTATAATTTCGATAAAAATTAAGTGAACTTATACTCTAACAAAATTCAACTTTTTTTAAACTTGTACTTAGAAAAATTTGTGAACTTGTACTTTAACATAATCCAACATTTTTTAAACTTGTACTTAGAAAAATTTGTGAACTTACTTTAAAAAATTTTAACTTTTTTTAACTTAGACTTAGAAAAGTTTGTAAACTTATACTCTAAAAAATGCAACTTTTTTCAATTTGAGCTTAGAAAAATCCAACTTTTGTTGAAGAAAAATCCAACTTTAGTTCAACTTGGACTTAGAAAAGTTTGTGAACTTGTACTCTAAAAAAAACAACATTCACAGGATAGAATCGGCATACCTATACTACTCTCATAGCATTTACAGATAAACTAAAAAACACTTTGTTCTATCTTTTTGCTTTTGTACTATCTTTCATTTACGCAGCAACTATATAGTACAACAATTCATAACTTACATTATTTTTTTATTTTTTTTATTATATTTTTTTTCATCATTGGTGCAAACTTAGAAATTGAATTTGTTTTTACATTAGAAAAGTATTAAGAAAACAATTTTATTACTTGAAGTTTGCAATATTGAAAAAACTTCTAGTGCAAATCGTAAACTATCCAATGGGCTTAAAATCTACAGAACTTCTTTTTAGTAATTTTATCTGGTAGCACCAGTGAACATTTCAATTTTTTTTAAACTCTTTTTGATTAAATTGGTTGATTTACTTAAAAAAAATTCAATTAATGAGAAACTTTAAAGAATTACTTCACTAGCTCAAAATATCCCTCTTTTCAAATATGTTAAGAGGATTGCCCCCTCCCCCCAAATAATCATACTCATTTGAGAAATAGCATGTTTTATTTTATTGTTCTTATTTAGTTTCGTTTTATAAAAAAACTTACTTGAAACAACTTGTAAACATAATAACAAAATATATTTTGCAAATTTATGATGCAATGTAGGACAAATTCAACAAAAAATTAACATAATTAATTAACCTAAATAAAAATATATTATCTTATTAGAAGCACATTATCATGTTTGTTTTTTAAATGTAATTTCTTCATGCTTACAATAAATTTTAACACCTTAAAGGAATAGACCGGAGAAAAACATAAGCATTTATATCACAAAACACTTGATGGGATTTACAAAAATAACGTAAGTTTGTCTCAAAACTCAACTGTAGCCCCGTAGCAGAGATTTGAAAATTCGATTTATGCAACCCGCACAACATTTTCATACTAATTTTTGCATGTTTCTGACGTCATAAACATGAATTTTCACGCAAATTGCATACTTTACAGTTTTTTCACGCTCTCTCGTGGGGCTACATTAACATTCTGGTAAAAATTGTCATCAGTTTTGCAGATCCCATTTTATGTTTATTCATGAAAAAGCACATGTTGTTTTTTGCGGTCTATGGCTTTAATTCTTTAAATTTTGTTGAAAATTATCTTTTAAAATTTCATTAAAATTCCAACAAAGGAAGTTTAAATAATGAAAATACTTTTTTTAATTAATCTATTTCTAGTCTACTCTACTCCACGTTTTTATTACAAACTAAAAGTAGAATTTACTCAAACTCTCTTTTATTAGTTTTATTATATTAATAAAATTAATTAATTGTTGATATCACTTTGTATCAAGTGATCCACAAGACACTTGTTACTTCTCGCATTCTCCACATTTTTTTGCACTTGTGATTTTAGAGAGAGAATTAGGTTACAATACGATTTTTACAAAGAAATAAATTTACACGATAAAAATAGAATAAAAATTCTTTTGATCTTTAATTGTTGAAAAAAAAATTCATCATTAACTTTTTAAATTACGAGCACAGAACATAGTAATTGGATTTACATTTTTTTTCTCCCTTTCTCAGAAGTCAGTATTATTATGAATATATTTCTTTTGATGATATTTAAATCAGAAATAAAAAATTTATAAGAAAACTTTTTAATTTAAAAGATTTCACAATAAAAAGTTTTACCATATTTTAATGGTTATTACCACAATAACGATGTATTAAAACGGTATTCTAACACAATTATTTTTATAATTATTTAACTCGATCAAAGACGTTTTTTCCTCTGCAATAATAAAAATCTTAAATTTTGTTATTTTTATTAATACTATAGTATTGCTATAAAACATCACTTACCACCGTAAGTTGCAACTAATTTAATTGTTGAATTTGCTTATTTCTAGTTGCAACAATAATTATAACAAAAACTTAAATGACGTTTACTTGCAGAATGCAACTTACAGTGGTAAGCCGTTTTTAGATGTAACATTATCTGTAAATCAACGCATTTTTGAAATATTTTTTAGCAATTAAATTTCATTAAATAGATGTTATTGGAGTAGCACGCAAGCAAGGTGGCGTAGAAAAAAGGAGTATTTTCGTATCCTTTACCATTGGGGAACCACCTCTTTAGAGAGTTTGTAATTTGACATCTCAGTGTCCCGGCAAGCCAAAGATCTAAAGTTTGAGTACTGGTTTGTTGGAATTACTTTTGACAAATATTTACTGCTTTGTAAAAATACGGAATAACACGAAAGCTTACTTTTCATCCCTTTGCAGTTTTTATTATTATTTTTTTGTATTATTATTTCATTTATCTTATTTATTTATTTTTATTAACTACAAGGCTTGAAATATTAAACGAAGCATACTAATGTAAACACACTTTTACGTGTTTTAAATCAACACTAAATTATGCCCATATTTTTTATATATAAATTGTTATTTACGGGAACACCCATTTATGTTGAATCTTTCGTATATTTTGAAAGCAATTTTAATGTATTTTTAAAAATTACAATTTTATCTCAACAAAACAAATAAATATAATAAATAATCAAAGCATTACCATAAATTAAATCCTTATACATGTACTTTAATAATAGAACAATAGCAAAACAGATCTGAATCTTATAGAACATAATATATTTACCTTACATTGTATATATAAGCTCAAGAGTATTACGTATGTAAATGTAGGTACATATTTTGCATTTTAATGTGTAATCACTTAATAAATGACAAATATTTAATGATTAGAGCGCACGTGTAGGTAACGTTCATACGTCTCATTTAAATTTCAATGAAATGTTCGTTGTAAGTTTGTCGCGGTTTTGAATCTCATGTTTCAAAGTAAAGTCGCTATTGTTCTCTCTCTCTCTCTCTCTCTCTCTCTCTCTCTCTCTCTCTCTCTCTCTCTCTCTCTCTCTCTACACACACACACACACACACACACACACACACACTGTATTATTATTACTAATGAAGTAAATACGCTGGTATACGTCACATTTATCAAATTATCTATACGCATAGTGTAGGTAATTTTATATTCCAATGTGTATACGTTTAATAAAAATAATTTTGTTGTTGAATAAATAAAACACATTTTTTTTATTTACTCTTTATCTATTTGTTTTATATTTGTGTGAAATTTTATTTTTTTGAATTTTTTACTCAAAATTTCTATATAAAATTAATGTTTACAACGTGAATAACAAAAATTACCACTGTAGTATAAAAATTTAGCATTGCATTTAGTGAGAAAATTTAAAATTAAATAATTTGAAAAATATGTTAGCTATACAGTACACATCACATAAGTTAAATTTATTGTCATCTTTTTTTTTTTTTTTTTTTTTTTTTCTTTTTTCTTTTTTCTTTTTTCTTTTATAATTTTTACATACGATTGTTGATTTTTTTTTTTTTTGCATAATTGTAAAGTACAGAAAAAATAATTAAACTCAAAGTTTTTTTTTTTACTTTTTTTTTTTTTTTTTTTTTTTTTTAGCTTTGCTATATTACTGTAGGATTTTAATTAAGCGTCGCGTTTTTTTCACCTACTCTACTATTACTTTCGTAGTTTAAGAGTTAATATCATATATACTTATTTTATCAGTGAACTCTATTATAATATTAGTGTGTATATTATGTTGAGTGAACTTCTTCGATGTTTCTCCATAAATATACACACATAACACTGATTTATTGTTAACATATAAAATAAAAACTGCATAAATAAATTAACGTCACTAGACTATACCCTCTCACATCCTGACATGCACTATGTATCGCAAAGACGCGATCTTGCTCTGCCTAGCACTTACAAAGGTAATCTTGTACATAATTTATTGCATAAATTTTATAGTCTCCTGGGTCGTTACATCATAAATTATGTTTATTGACAAGCTTCCATGCTAAAAAGTCAATTTTTTTTCAATCGATCAGTAAGATTTTTAGAACCTATTGATATACAAAATTTATACTTGATATTTATTGTGCAAAACAACACACAAATGCCTGTTAGGTTCACAAGCAAATGTCTGCATGTTTCAGGCCTACCAACTAGGCATGTTTGGCTCGGACTACGCGTGGATCTTACAAGGTAGTCCAAGTGATGTGGCCTGGTGGGCTGATGCTGCGAGAACCTCGTGTTCCAGTGCAGCTCTTGCAGCCGCAGTTGAGGGTCTACTCCTGGTCTCCAGTCACAACAGTATTGTGGGCGAGGAGCCGTCACTATCTGGCCTCGTAAGTTATAATTACTTTGTCGTATTTATATATTAACCATTATTAATATGCTAATGAATGCTATATTTTAATAAACATGTTTTTGTTTATTTTATAATGTATGTAAAACCTTTATGTGTCTATAGAAGATGAATAAATTATTTGAGGCGAGACAAAATAAAATTTATGATATACTGTACGTATATTTTAATGACATTCTATAAGCATCAAGTTTAAATGTGCTTTATCATATAGAAAATATTTTACTGGTCATAAATTTAATAATAAACCTAGGGGGAAAAAAACTTAAAAATTTGTACGAATACAATTGAGATCTATACATTGTACGTAATTTAAATACATTAAATACATTAAATCAATTGAATACATAGAAATTGTAGAACTAAAATACATTATAATAATATTAAATACGTATTTCTAATTGACCATTATGATGCAAATTTAACGTAATTCAGTATCTCACATTTATAATTATTATTTACTACTATATATGACTAACATTTGAAATGAAATTAATAAAACTAATGCATAGAAAGGTAAAGTAAATACTATACATATGGTCATGTTATTATTAATTATAATTACTCTAGTTATTGGTTTTAGGTATTGATTAAATGTAATAGGTTTATAAAGTTTTATTTAAAATAGAAAGCTTTACTCTCTACTGCTGTATATAGCAATAAGGTTATTATAGAAATTAACATTTTCAATTAAAATTTTCGTATATTACAATTAAAGTTTTTGTATGTACATATTTACCATATAAACTGGTTAATTATTGTTTACTTTATATTAGCTATCAAATAATTACTGGTGCACGTAATTGTAATAGTAATTAGTAAAAGTAATTTTACACCCTTGTTGTATGGAGGTAAGAATAATAAAATTTTGTCTCATCATATATTTATTTTTATTATTTGTATTTATTTCGTATTTCATCATCTAGAAAAATGGAAAAGAATTAAGTATTCAGTGTTTTTTTTTTATCTCAGCACTTAAAGGAATAGCCAGAGATAAACATAAGCATTTATATCACAAAAAACTTGATGGGAATTACATAATATAACTTTAGTTTATCTCAAAGCCCAACTGTAGCTCCGTAGCAGTGATCAGAAATGTTGATTTATGCAACCCGCACAACATTTTCATACTAATTTGCTGACGTCATAAACATGAATAGTCGTTTAAATTGCATGCTTTACAGTATTTTCACGCACTTTCGTGGGGCTACGTTAACATTCTGGTAAAAATTGTCAACAGTTTTGACGATCCCATTTCATGTTTATTCATTAAAAAGCACATGTTGTTTTATGTGGTCTATGGCTTTAATTGTGTTTTTAACTTTTATTTATTTTTATTTTTACATCGATTGGAGAATAATTTGTATACACTGAAATATACAGGCAACTTATTTGACACGATTTGTTTACTACGCTCCTGAGCTTCTGAATTATTGCCTAGTAGTAGAAATATTCCCTTACACGAACAGAAAGTTTTCCTGTAAATTGCAATAGGTAAATATTAGCCTGGAACAGGTATTGATATACTACAATATTACCTAATGTCGGTGAAACACAGGTTTGTATTTCCTAGATTAGGTGAGTTTGTAGTAGTATAATATCGATACCTGTTCCAGACACATATTATAATTTACAGGATCTGTGTAGCTGCCATTACTAGTAATTTTTTCCTTGTAATTATATGGTTCAAATTATAAAAATCAAAATATAAAAATACTATTATTATTTTATAATTGTTTTATGACTGAAATAACATTTATATTGCAGGTGAATTGTTGTATGGACTCATAACTGTAGAGAAGTTATGTAACCTTTGATGTATCAAGTGATGATTCGTTTCGTTAACGTTTATGAGGCATCCTTGTACCCATTTATAAGGCAAAACCAAAGATGTTCATATGGGATAAAAAAAAAACTCGTATTAAAAAGAGATCTCTTAATAATGCATTTAAAATTTTCTCCTCTACAATTATAAGTGGCTTTACAACCGCGGTCAAATTTAAGTTGGCCGCCAATATCACAACAGTATTTTTATATTTTGATTTTTATAATGGTAATTTGAACTATATAATTACAAGAAAATTATTAATTATGATTAAATTATTAGTTATGCAATTAATTGGTGATTTTGTTGTTTATGTTTGTGGTAGACAAACTCGATGTTCGAGGAGCAGTTCGCCGCGCTGTCTCTACCCATCACACGCTACACGCCACAGACCTACGACGCAGTGTGGGCCATAGCACTGGCGCTACACCAAGTAGAGGTGCGAAGACGCAAAGAGGGACGACCTTCTATTGGTAACTTTGATTACAGCGATACTCAGATGGCGCAAGAGTTCCTTAGAGAAATGGGGCAATTGGAATTTCTAGGAGTTTCGGTAAGTTTATTATATTTCTTGAGCTTATTATTAGTTAATATACACATTTAAAGTTTGTAATAAATTATCAAACAAAACAAACATTGATCGTAGCATACTGTTATTTATAGCACAGTTTGTAAATGAAAGTTGAATTAACAAGGTAAAGAAATCCAACTTACAAGCTGCTGACTATAGGATATTGTTCATATATACTTCCACTTAAACGTATTACTCATGCACAGTATATTAAACCGGAAGTGGATGTTATAAAGTTCGAACATTGGCAAATCTTTACAGTAAACGTGTTCTAATCGTCTATATGATGCGTTACCGATGTTATAAAGTATCCTGAAACATAGGCAACCCGTTGATCCTAAAAAATACATTGCTATAAGAATAACATGCGTTCGAGAAGATTATTTTAATTTATAGCACTTTCATACTTGATTCTTTCTTAAAATGTCTCTAAGATCATTTAAAAGTTTGTATATTATGTAAAAACATGTAAAAATTTACAGATTTCCACACGAACAGAAATAACTACGTAATAATTATGCTAGCTCATTTTCAGCACAATTTGTTCAATACAACAGTATTTATGCTATATTGCATTAAAATTATGTTATATAGCATAAATATTATGTTGTACAGCATAATTATTTATATTGTTCCAATTTAGCATTATTTATGCTATAATGACATAAATACAGCATAAATTATGTAATTTATTCTTTCCGTGCATTAAGAAAATTGTTGTTTTTATAATTCTGGGCTTTGATATTATTTGTCTTCTGAAAGACAATCCTTTGTATTTAAAAAATAAATATTTAAAGAACTTTAGTTTTTTATTATTATTATTTTAAATATTATTATTGTTACAAAATAAACTAAAAAAATTTTAAGCAATTCAAAATAATCTGTGATTCAATAAAATCGTTTAGAGTATCATTCAACTCACAGTGATTTTGAATTTATCTAAATCTCTTTCATATTCATTTTATTGTAAATTCATTAGTTGTAAGTTGATAAAAGTTTTCCTTTTTTTTTAACAATTAATTTTAGTCCATTGCACAGATATAACAGGTAGCTCAACTTTCGGTTCATTGAAATTATTTTTTGTTAACCTTTCCGAATAATTTGAACATCAAAGTAAAATGATACATATAACAAGATAGCTTAACATTTGTAGAAAAATGTAAAAATGCTTTCGATTTGAGTATTATGTACAAAAATTTGTTTGAAGATAGTTTTAATTAAGTAATTGATTTATTAACGAACTGAGGATTCAATTCAATGTTAATTATCATGAAATAATTACTACTACTGCATATATATATTTTAAATAAGTAAAAATTTAGTTAGTTCTTTGGTATGGCTGAGTAGTGAAGGTAGCTGTTGACTCTTAACTCTGAGCTCCTCACCGAGTACAGGTTCAAGCCACAGCTGAGTGTGTACGGCAAGTGTGAGAGCACGTGTGGCACGAGCTGTGTTTACATGCATTCTATGCTGCAAATCATTCGGGAGATGTAAGATTAATGTGATTTCTCCGTCCAGCTGAACTAGAGTTTCCACGGTTTGTCTAGGCTGTCACGGCGGGTGCTGGGCTGTGTATTTAGGCCATGCCTAACTCATTGTACAGTTTTCATTGTTCACGTTGATACGACAGTAACCTAAGGGGGACTATCGTAAAAGGTGTAACAAAGGAACAAAATATGACAAAAAAATGTTTATTTAATATGATATGAAGGTTACAATATTTAATATTTAAATAGTAATGAAAGTGCATTTTTGTATGTTAGTAAAAATTTAAAAGACTATCTTGAATTTTAAATTCCCTCCCCCACATCAAAGCTTATTTAAAATTTAACATAATTGCTCATATAATACATAGTCATATACCTTTTAATTCAACCCTTTCAGTATTAATATTTAAAGTTCATTATGTACTGTACCTAACATTTTCGTTGTTTCTAATTTACATATATGTGTGTGTTTTAGGGTCCTGTATCATTCAGTGGAGCAGATCGAGTTGGAATTTCTGCTTTCTACCAAGTCCAAGGCAAGTACCTTTTTTTTTTTCTCTCGTTCAACACGTGAAAATAATACAACTCTAAGTTTATAATTAGAATTCTTGTGTGTAAGAGACAAATTCATGTGGTTTTATGACTCAAATTACTTGCATAACTTTATAGTGTAAACTTATAAACTATAGCCAGCGTAGAATTTCAAAACAAAAATACTTAAAGCAGTATTCATATAAAACTGCAATTTAATCAAAATTCTGATTTAAATAAATAACGGTCTTTATTGCGTGACAGAATATTTTAATTTATTTTATAAAGTAACTTGTACTACAAACATGAACATAATGTAGTTATTCTATTAAACTCATGATACTCTTAAATACTTTTCCTTCTCTCTGCAATGACGATCTCTTGCATATGCATCAGCTGATCGCTATGCAAATTCCTCTTGTTTCCTAACAAAGGGTTATGAATAAAGGATGTTAATGTTAGGATTAGGATGTATGTTTTTAATTTTCCCGTTCAACCGCAAGAAACTTTTTTTTAGTTTTTTTAGTTTTTTTAGTTTTTTTTTTTTTTTTTTTTTAATTTAGTTAACAGCGACAAAATTATAGGGGAAAAAACTTTAAAAATGCATTATGTTAAGCCTTCTAGCAGATTTTAAATTACTGATAGTTGATATTTGTAGTTTATTTTATATATAATACAAAAGCAAGTTAATTTTAAATTATTATACATCTTGCTATTAAATTTTACAGTCAATAATTATTGACGTTAAAACATAATAAAAAAAATTATTATTATAATGTACAATATAGCATTGCTAAATAAAACTCTTTTATAAATAAAAATCATACATTATTGATTTTTATATGCTATGGCAATTTTAAATTATTTTTATTTTCAATATTATACCAACTTTATGTAAAATTGGAAAAAGGAGATTTATTTTTATTTTTTGTTGTTGTATTATCTAGAAGAGTTTTTATGTTTTCAATCGATCATATACGGAATTTTTTATAAATATATACAAAGACGAAAAAAAAAAACATATAAAAATATTTACGCTGTAATTTTTTTTAAACAGTGACGCGATTACATGGAGAATATAATACGCTTTGGGATTTTGTGTACCACAAGTTTATATAAGACTATGTGTATGTAGACTTTTTTTTTTTTTTTTTTTTTTTACGTAAAGCATCATTATAAATTCATGCGTTGGTGGTTAAATCGACTTTAGCAACATAAATGCTGGGTTAAACGTCGTTTCTAGTATATTCATCGTTGGTATAAAAGTAAAAATTAAAAAAAAAAAAAAAAAAAAAAGTACAGTCTGCATAAAGTGCACGTTTTATAAGCTCTTATCTTATATAACTGGGTAAATTATATTTTTAGTTCTAGCTTAAAAAATGAGCTTACATTAATTTTTTTATAAATAGCCTATTTAAAAATTATAATTTTCCATTGAAAATTATTTAAACTTGAAAGCCAAGAATATTAAGTGCAATAACAGTGGTTCTTAAAGGAATAAACCATAGAAAAACATAAGCATTTATATCACAAAACACTTGATGGGATTTACATAAATAGCATTAGTTTATCTCAAAACCCAAGAGTAGCTCCGTGGCAGTGATTAGAAAATTCGATTTATGCAACCCGCATAACATTTTCATACTAATTTTTGCATGTTTCTGACGTCATAAACATGAATTTTTACGCAAATTGCATACTTTACAGTTTTTTCACGCTCTCTCGTGGAGCTACATTAACATTCTGGTAACAATTGTCATCAATTTTGAAGATCCCATTTCGTGTTTATTCATTAAAAAGCACCATGTTGTTTATGTGGTCTATGGCTTTAAACGGTCTAAGAAACTTTAGTTCATCTTAAAATATAATATTTATAATATTATATATATATATATATATATATATATATATATATATATATATATATATATATATATATATATATATATATATATATATATATATTATATATATAAAGTTGTAAGTATCAAAACATGAATATTCTTACTATTGAAATTGAACTCTATAATATATTAAATATTTTATCAAAATTTTAAGATGAATAAGTAATGAAAGTTTTACTATATCGTGTGTGAAATATGATAGGTGGCAGTCACTTCCAACGATGCATATTATAGTAACAATTGTACGTAACATTTGAGAACATATATTCAGAAGTCATTAGTCCACATATATATATATATCAACTACTCACTTTGATATGCGTGATGTTTCATGTCACGCTTTTGATGCATGTTTTTACATCGTGAATTATTAATTTGGTTTCTATTTTTTATATTATACTATATCAATGAAAGAAAAGTAATATTTCACTCACTTTTTTCCATCTACGTTTGTATGCATGTTTTATTGATTTTTTTTTAAAGAGAAAGTAAAGTTACTATTTAAAAAATAATTTACACTCTATAAAATTTGAGCACAACTTTTTCATCTATGTAGTATTTATTTTAAAGTTGTGAAAATAAACTTAAAATTTTCTCTTTGATATAACATTTTTAAAAATGTGTATTTTTTTAACGGTAAGCATGTAAGTTTAAATATGTGTTTTTTTTTATTAACTTGTAGTAGAATCTAACTCAAGTTGAGATCTTGATCAGCTGCTTCAATTTCTTTGACATATTTTACATAATATTACCTAGGAAAAGAAAAATGACACAAATGGATCATAACCAATAATAATTTATTACTATTTTATTTCAAGTTTGTATGAAATAGCAACTTTTTTACATTGATTTAGGAATGTTAACCTAAGCAGGAATATTGCACTGTAATTACTGTTGAGGAAGAACAAGAATTTTATTATTATTATTAATTATTATTTGTTGTTGTTTTTTGCATATTCTGGAAATGAAATTTGTCACGAAACGATTGACTGAGATTTTTTTTTTTTTTTTAGTTAATTAAGTATTTTGATTTTTTTTAAATTCATAATATGACGTCATAGTCGGTTACTTTTGGATTAGCGTGTATGCAAAAGCTACATGACCGTAAAGATATACGTTTTTCAAATTTCAATTAAAAATGTTCGATAAATTAAAAAATTAGAGAATCACACATCATCTTTTGCCATCTTTTATAATATTTATACAAAAATTACCCTTATTTATTATTTATTTTGTTTTATTCATTATTATGAGAAAATGGTAGTAAACAACAATTTTTAATAAAATGATTTATGCTGTATAATGAACATCAACTCTTTTATTGATAAACTAACCTTAAAGGTTATGGTTTACAGCATAATTTTTACACAATAGAAACACTTATGCTATATAGGGCATATTCAGTGCAGAAATTTATATTAACATATTCTCTTTTTTCCATGATGAATAATTATCGAAAGTATTCATTATTAAGTGTAATAGCAAATTGATTTTAAAGTTAGAAACGAAGCAAAAAAGTAACATATTTTTGTTTGACTATCTCTTTATAATATATTGAGCACACTGTAGTTATTATAGGTATTATGATATTCTTGATTCTTGTACACATTGGTATTTAAAACAATGGTATGAAATTCAGTATACCTTTATTTGCCGCAGTAAAAAAACAGTATCATTATAATTATTGTTTTGTTTTGAATATCTTGTTTTGTTTTACTATTTGGTATTTGTTTCACGTTCTTTCTGCTAGCTTTCTTGTATTTATAACTCTCTTTTTTATTATTATTCAAAACAAGGCATCTATATTCAACATTTAAAATAATGAGTGACTTTTATTCACCTTTAACATGTTTTTTTTTATATTTTATATATTATTTTTAACTACAATAACATTAGAAAATATTGTACGTTACTATGTTATTCCAATGAAACTGAGCTACGATATTTTGGATAATAAAAAACTATGAATTATATAAATATTATTAATTTGTGAGTTCACTGCTTGCGTTGTGTAAATTTGAAGACCTTCAACTGACCTTGCTTGAAATTTACTTATTATTTAAATGATACGGCATTGTATATGTAAAGTAATCGAGCAAGCTTGATGATTCCAAAAGAAGGAGAATGACTCCGCCTACTTCTATCCTTTATTAGGATATGATAGTACCCTATTTTTTGCACGTTATGACCTAACTGTAACACCAAGACTTACTAAAGGATATTAAAGACATTTTCACGTGTTTGAAGATAACAACTGAAAAGTTTTCCATACCAATAATGATGAACATGTTAAATTCTAATTGTTCAATTGTTACTATATTATGACAAAGGTTAGTTCTCAATATTGCGATGGTTTTTGTTTTGCAGATGGGGTGGTTCGAAAGATTGCACTTTACTATCCCGCCTCGGAGCAGCTTGACTTTGACTGTCCCTCGTGTGTACGCCTCCGCTGGCAAGGTGACCAGGTACCTATTGCCAAGCGGGTTTTCAAGTTACGTGTGGTCACCATAGACCCTGCAGCCTTTCTCAGTATAGCATGTCTTGCTGGGGTTGGCATTTGCCTAGCAGCCGCTTTCCTAGGCTTCAACCTATACTTCCGCAAGCTCAAGTAAGTAACTCTTGATTTTCTTGTTAGTTGTGTAAAATATCTCTTTCTCAATCTCTCTCTCTCTCTCTCTCTCTCTCTCTCTCTCTCTCTCTCTCTCTCTCTCTCTCTCTCTCTCTCTCTTTTCAAGATCAATTGATAGATTGCATATGAATTAGAGTGTAATGGAAATATAAAACATTGGGCAATAAGCTAAATTTTAAATATTTTGGTAAAAATATATTTTATGTGCGATGTAATTTAGACATTTAGTGAGCTTTATTACGAAGTGGTTGGTAATATTTTAAGAATTAAAATTAACTTTTAAAAATGTCGTAAAAAAGAGTCTATATCTCTACGTCGTTCTATTTTATTGTAGATATTGTCACTCTGTTTATCTTTTTTATTTATTTATTTTTTTTTTTTCTAGACGTAATAAGTTTGTGAAAAAAATCCAAATGTTTGCAAAAGGAAAATAAAATAAAATAGACACCTAACAATTTAACCTACCAAGGTTGAACTGCCCGATTTTTGTTCAGTTTGGAGTTCAGAGCTGCTCAAACGATTAAAAAAATTATACTTGTTTTCAGCACTGATTTGTATTAAGTGTGGCTAAATTATACAGACTCTAATTTGGATATTGCTTGGAATTTACATTCAAAATATAGCCTTACTTTATAGTATATACCTATATTTAACGTATTAAAAATACAGATTAAACTGTTTAGCTTTGAAACAGATTAAGTTAATTTGTCTTGTAAATAATAATTTAGAGTTCTCTTTGAGTTTTAAAGATAACATAAAGTTATTTGCCAAAGTACAGTCTAAAAAATAAGCTTTTAAAACCTGCTTTTACAAGTTGTGCAATATTTTAAGTATTGTATATTTAACGGTTATGGCGTCACTAAGCTTTGTACTCACGATAAAAACATAATTTACGTCACAAGTTAGGACTGAATATAATAAAATGTAGATTTGCAAACACTCACTTTATGTACACTAGCATCATGTATTATTATCGTATGATGTTTTGTCATGAAAAACAAATGGCATAGTACTCCCAATGAAACGTCAAATAATCACAAATTTCTAAAAATGAAGCAAAATAATATTAAATTTTGAGTGGGATAGCTTAACTATAACGATGTCGTCTTTCATGTTGTGGAAGATTTTCAAATCCAATCAGTGAACTCAACAGATGTATTTTTACTATTTTATCTTTATTTTAACTAAACATTTGACTTTTACATTTTGCATCATGAAAGTTAGCGTGAAATAAAAAAATTGACTTGCAAAACTTTTTACAGTTGATACGCTTATGATAACAGTATAATATATTTGCATCCTTAATTCATCATAATTTACATTTTATAAACTAATTAATCATAACATATTTAATTATAATATATAAACAGGGGTGATAACTGATAAACCATGCAATAAATTTAAATAATTAAATATTTATATATTTAAATGTTGTTTTGAAAAACAAAATTAAATGTCAAAGACATTGAAAATATAGTTTGAAAAAAATCAATATTAATATTTTTGTTTCAAAGAAAATTTATTCATATATTTGTTATATTTATTTATCCGCATACAATTGGAAAGTTCACCTTTTTCAACTTTTTTGAGTTTTTGTACCAGCTAGACTGTTCAGACTTAAATGTATCCAATTTTCCTTGCATGTTCTCAAATAAATATAGTTCATCTCAGACATTTCAGTTTCTACTTCTTGTCAGTTATATTCAAATCATTTCTTTAATACAAGTAATGCACAAATATAAAATTGTATTCTTCAATATAAGTCACATAAGGAGACGATAACCTGAAGTTTGGATTTTTTTTTTTAATTTAATACAAGTAATTGTTTTCTCACTACACTAAACTGTTCCTTTGAATATAATATATATTTTTTGTTAGAATGGTATGATGTACACTAAAAAATATATTATTATGCCCTTTTTTCTTTGATATTTTGAAGTTAATTTTTAGTAAAATTTGCATGCGTCACATAATGTCTGTATTTTTACACCTATACTCTGCGTGTGTATTTTGTGTGCTCAGCAAATTTTACATTTCAATAGAGCAGTTTGTATATAATTAAAATAATCAAGAGGGTGTAGAATTTCAAATATATTTTTTTAGCACTTTTATGTTTATATTTTTGTATATATAAAAAAAGAGAGAGAGAGAGAACAATTTTTGTTGATCTTTTCCGCATATTTGATTTCCATATAAATAACAACAAAATAAAAACCACCTATATTTTCACAAAATATATTTTACCGCGTATTTTTAATTACATTTTCTCACGGACTCGATAAAATCACGTTTAATTTTTAATGTCTATATAATAAATATTTTATATATCAAGGTTTTAGCTGTTATCCAGAAATATTCAAATTACTTGCTTTATTTTATATACGACATAAATATTTAAAGTTTAAATGTTTTAGCTAATGTTGTTATTCTATATGAATATTATTCTTATCAGAACAAAAATAAGCCTCACTAATACGTAATTAAATGTTATTTAGTTTTTAAATTTAATTTAAAATTATTTTTCTTAAACTGTCATGATGTAATGTATAAACGTTTCACTTATATATTTTTATTTTAAATTGTTGATATTATTATATTTAAGTTTTGGTAAAAACACTCTCTTGCTCTCTTTGTGTACTTAAATATGTAAAGGAGAGCAAGGTCATAGTATATTCATGACTCCAGCAGTGTGCTAGCAAAAGCAATTAACTCGCATCAATGCGCTACTTGGCGGTCCTTGCTTTCTTTCTTTCTCAAGAGCTCGGAAAACAAAATTTTACATTCTGCCGAGTATGTAATTTTCAACAAGCAAGAGAGAGAGAGAGAGTTTGAGGCTAGACATTTAGAGAGAGAGAGAGAGAGAGAGAGAGTAAGACAGCAAGCAACAACCTCATGAAATATTAAAAATGACATTATTGTTATTATTCATGAAGTTTTAACATTCAAACGCGCAAGATTCACAAAGACTCCAGTTTAAAAACAAACATCAAAATTTGTATAAAAAAGGAGAATATTTACTTAAATAAAACTGCATTTTTGAAAGATTTTTTTTTTTTTTTTTTAATTTTATAAATTTTCAACACTGAAATTTTATTTATTTACCAAGGTGATAAATTACATGGGTTATTAAAGTACAGAAAAATCAAAATTATATATATTTAAAAAAATGCACGTTATCTTCTTATTCCATACTTTATCAGAAGGAAAGTTTCATGGACATGAAGTGCTTTATATTTTTAAATTTTACTACCGTTTTACTGTTACTATCTCTCCCTATATAATTTTACTATCATAGATCCCAATTAAAAGTCAAATTTATACAGTAATTAAAATATAACATAAAATTTAATGTCGATTAAAAATATCGGTCTTATAAATTATCATATGAAAAACTACCATCTAGCTTATCTATTCATACATTTCCTTTACGATTTTTTATATTATATAAATATAATAAAGTTTTAAATTGGTATAAAAAAATGTCTTATTAAAACTATCTTTCCCATAATAAATTGAAAGTTTGCCAATGTTTAATAAAGAAACTACTCTTTAATGATGTATTCATCATTAAATAAGGATACCTATTTAGTTTAGATGTTCTAGAAAATATTATACGTGTTTCTTAAGTTTTGTAAAACTTTTCGTGTAAAAAAACGTAAGTAAGTAAGAAGTTCATATATATTGTCTGTTGCTTCTTTTTGTGAGTTAATGGTCTACAATGCTACAGGCATTCAAAGTTTTTCTTACTTTACAATTTTTTTTTCGTTACATTGATCAGAGAGGATAGTACATCAATCTTGAAGATAACTACAATTTGTTGGACCGGTCTCCCTCTCTCTCTCTCTCTCTCTCTCTCTCTCTCTCTCTCTCTCTCTTCTAAGTTTCCGAGGCACAATTTGTGCTTTTGTCTTTAGGCATAAGACAATGAAAATGAACTCAATTTTATCCATGTATAAATTTCCTCTTTGTCTTAAATCTACAAAACAATACAGAAAGAGAAACTACGTAAGAATGAAGTGCGTGTTATAATAATAATTGCAACTATTCTCAGTCAAAGTTTTATCTTAATAATTTATGTAATATGAAATATAATTTATACATGTTTGTTTGTAAAATTATAATCTACATATATATAGTCTTATTCTATGATTTCTGCACTAGTAAATTACATACATAATTGCCATTGTTTGATACATTTTCCCATAAGATCTTGAAGTAAGAGGTTTCTAATTTGCTTTTTTTTTTCTTCTTTTTTAAAAACACACACATACACACACATCAACCACGTATAAAACTCTGTAGAAATAAAAGAGTCCTGTTTAAATACAATTGATATTTGATGCATTGCTAGTCTGTGAGATTCTAGCGGGATATCCGTAGCGGGTGTTGTTCTTCTTCTTGTCTTCACGACGTTTTAAGGCAAGAAGAAGAACAACATCCACCACGGATATCCCGCTAGAGTCTTACAGACTAGCAATGCATCACATACATCGAACCGTGAAAGCCTACATCAATACACAATTGATATTGTTGATATTTATTTTGATACTAATTAATTAGTTAATTTACGTTAACTAAATAAGGCTATTTTACTGGTTTACGGTATACAAAAAGAAGGGATAAGTGCCCCACCAAAAAAAAAAAAATCTTCACAAAATGTACGCTGAAATTATAAATATTAGGTTTTATAGCATCAAATATTACTCATTTTCAATATTTTTCTCCATTTTTGTAATCCTTAATTTTTTAAAAATTAGTAACAAATTAATATTTTATTCTCTCTCTCTCTCTCTCTCTCTCTCTCTCTCTCTCTCTCTCTCTCTCTCTCTCTCTCTCTCGAATATAGAGTAAAAAAATATTTTAGCAATATCTGATTGGTTCAAAAATGTACAAATAATGTGCTATGAATTGCTATTGCATTGCCCTGACGAAAAAAATAAAATAAACAATTCATGCTGTAGACTAAAATAAAAACAAAAAAGTTATGTTGTACTGTCTGTATGTATAGCTATGCACTCCTATACAGCATAATAGTTGTTCTTCTTCTGTTTCATTGCTTCCAGTGGAGCTTTATTAATTTATTTTGCACCTTGCTTTGATGTGCAACTTTTGTTAAATTTGATTCATGTTATTTATGTAGGTAATTTTCATATTTTTACATCATGTTAATTTAAGGCTCCAAATACATGCATAAGACAATGCAATAAAATTTTATATCCCATACAGTTTCTGTAATTACTTTCAATTGTGTTAACATTACGTGTTTAGATATATCAAGCTGTCGAGTCCACGCTTAAACAACATCGCGGTGGTGGGTTGTATACTGGTATACACCGCGGTCATCCTGCTGGGACTGGACCATGCAACACTGCCCGCAGGAGGACGACACTTCGCCAGCGTGTGTACGGTGAGCAGCTTTATCACAACATTACCTTATGATAATAGGTTTAAAGCAAAGAAAGTTTCCGTTTTTTTTTTTTTTTTTTTTTTTTAATATTATAAAGTTTGGAGACATTATTAGAGTCTCTATTGCCTATTATAATTGCCTTCTATTTACTTGTTTGTAAGTCAATAGTTATAGCTAACTTAAAAAATAAAAATTTAAGTGAACATTATCATTATAGATAAGATAAGAAAGGAAAACTCATTGCAATTAACATAAGGCTTTTTCAGAACCCAATTTCAAAAATTCATAATTCAGAGTTTTCATAGAAGATGCGTCCAAAATTTTAGTAACTACATTTTACAATGAATCACTGTGAAAAAAATGTACATTTTTTAGTAAAATTATCGTGGTACCTCATTTTTAGCTTTAATTAAAAACTATACCTTTATCAAAGTTTTAATTCATTAAAAAATATATTAAAAACTTGACATCTTATTTTTATTTTATTATTATTATTATTTCGTATTTCCGTTAGATCCTTATTACTAACATTTGTTATTAATTAATTAAAATAATATTATACTTTTCTTAGTTAAAAATAAACTTTAAATTTTTAATAGTTTCTTAATAGCTAATTTTTTTATCTTTTAAAATGAACTACAATTAAAAAAAAAAAGTATGATTTCAGAACAATTTTGTAATATTATATATTTTTATCTTTTTAATTTTACTTCCAATTTTGTTCTAAAATTCTACAATATTAGAAAAATTGTATCGACAGAATGCATCACATGAAAATCAAAGATTGTTTCACATATGTAGCTGAGAGCTGTTTTGTTATTAACCATTTTGTTCTGACACTTTAATTAAAAGTTTCAAGTGGCGCAATATTGAAACGGCTATTTTTAACTTAAAATATTTTATAATGGTAAAACATAACAAAAAGTTGAAAAAAAAAAAAAGAAAAGAAAAAAATATATACATAAAAATGTATATCTCTCTTTTATTTTTTGATAAAATAAGTTTTATGACAGCAGTTTTATTATATTTGTTGAACATTTAAATAATTTAATCTTTATATATATATATATATATATATATATATATATATATATATATATATATATATATATATATATATATATATATATATATATATATATATATATATAGAGTGGGCCAGACATATTGTCAGGCTTAAACCTCGCCCTTTCAAAAATTTGTAAATTGTTTTTCCTTGCATTTTTTTGAATAAAGACGATTATTTATTTATTTATTTATTTATTTATTTATATATATATATATATATATATATATATATATATAGATAATAATAATAATTATTATTATTATTATATATATATATATATATATATATATAATTTTAACTTTAAGAAACTAATTGAAACTAAAAAGCTTTGCTGTGTATAGCATTTTTTTTTCTTCTAAAAAAATTCATTTATTTATTTTTTATAATTATTTACTTTTTGATATTAAAATTTAATAAATTGAAATAATTATACCAAAAAAAAATTTTTAAACAATAAAAATGTATAATGTTAAATAATCTTGAGAAACATTATATTTAAGTATACAAATAATATTTGGGAAAAAAATTTAATAATAATTTTTTCAACAAAAATTATGATATAAATTAAAAAATTCTTCTATCAAAACTTTAAAATTACCTTCCAATAATACCTTTGATGTTTTTTTGCAACAATAAAAAAAAAGTTTGTAATATGACAAAAGTTATAATTAAAGTAAGAGTTACAAAGGAAAAAGGAAACTTTTTTTTTTTCGCGCAAAAAATTCTTTTGATCAATTTAAAATTAATTATTTCTACCCACAATTCTTTTTCAACTGCTGGTTATAATAGTTGTGTAATAAGATAGTATGTAATTAATCCTAAAATTAATTACAGGGATTGAATTTCCTGGTTTTTAAAAGTACCTTAATTTATACTATGTATATTTTATTAAATACTTAATTTTTATTTATAAGTATTATTTTGGATTAAACTAATATTTTTAAGCCTCAATAAAGAAATAAATTTGAATAAATTTGATGGTTTTTAATACGATTAAGCAATAAAGAAAGTAAAATGGTTATATTATTACTAAATCAATAGATATTTTAAATTTCTAACTATAAACATAGATTTATATCAATAAAATTTACATTTTATGGGAAACGTATAAGAATCGTTTATTTTATGACCCTAAGATGATATTACTCGTACTTTCTTTGAGAATTCTCCGGGGTTATTTGTATAAACACGGTGGTTTGTTGTTTGATGGTACATGTTTTGAACATCTTGCCTTTGGCTGACATAATTTAATGTCGTGTTACATAAATGAGGTGACCCAAAGCGGTGGAAATAATTTGTTTTATTTTATCATTGAATAATATCATCGTAAGGGGCAGAAAAAGTAATAAATTTTAATACTACATTATTCCAAGAATTATATATATATATATATATATATATATATATATATATATATATATATATATATATATATATATATATATATATATATATATATATATATATATATATATATATATATATATATATATATATATATATATATATATATAAAGGCGTAGAACACCTTGAACAAAAAAGTTGTGTAATAATCTAACAAACCTGCAAATCAATGCTGATTTGGCCAAAGTCATTGATTTCTAATTTATTTTCCATTCACAAAATGGGGCGAGCGGTCACTGACGTCAATAACTTAGAAATCAATGACTTTTGCCAAATCAACGTTGATTTTCAGGTTTGTTAGAATATTACACAACTTTTTTGTTCAAGTTGTTCTACGCCTATAAGTATAAAATTTGTATGTTTATTTACTTTTTCCCCATATTTAAAACATATAAAAATCAAACAGAGATTCGTAAGCAAGGTATAAGAGTAAGATCGGGCAGACATGATCGGGTAGTTTTGAAACTAAATAAATACAATTTTCCTTTTATCAAAAATATTTTTGTTTTGTTATTTAATTAATGTTTAGCAACAAAAAAAGGCTTTATTTTGCTTTCAGGCCAGAGCATATCTTCTCTCCGCTGGATTTTCTCTCGCATTTGGTTCCATGTTCACCAAGACTTACAGAGTTCACCGCATCTTTACGCGAAGTAGAAGTGGTGTTGTAAAAAACAAGGTAATCATCCTACAAGTTTTCTTACTAGAAGTAATTTTAAATTTTAATTGTCTCTCTTGAAGTCACTATGGATCATCATCACATTATATTATTATAAGACAGTATTATATAATATACATTGTACTACATAACATATTTTTGTATAATATCAGTTTTTTTTTTTTTTTTTTTTTTTGCAGTACTCTTGACAATTTTGAAATTTTTACTGTTCAGATATTCGCATCAAAATTTCCAATTAGAGAAATACGCATAGTATAGAAAAAAAATCGAATATTTACTTATTTAGGAATATCATTCAACAATAATCATATGTAATTATATATCCATAATAATTTTGGTATCCCTATTTTAGCAAAACTTATACACATTAACATAATTTATAGTACTTTATTGAATGTTAATTATGGTGCACAACATAATATATGTATATTAGCTTATTCAATTTCAAAATAACAAAATTTGTACTACAAGACATAATAGGAAAAAAATACAAATATAGCACTCACGTAATTTATTTTAACAAACAATGCTTTAAAATCTCTCTCTCTCTCTTTCTCTTCTCTCTCTCTCTCTCTCTCTCTCTCTCTCTCTCTCTCTCTCTCTCTCTCTCTCTCTCTCTCTCTCTCTCTCTCTCTCTCTCTCTCTCTCTCTCTCTCTCGCTCATTCTCTTTACAACAAAAACTAAGAATTGGGTATTAAAAATTTCTCTCGTTTTTTTCCTCGTTTCTGATGATGAGCTTATTTAAGAAGTGTTTGTTTTTGTGCAAAAGATACACGAGTGGAGGAGAGTGGAGCGTGAGTGGTCTTCTAATTGAGGCATTAGCATTCAACGAATGTAACCATTGTTTTATTCAGTATGTTAGGCACAGCATGATGGCAGAAAAAAAAAAATCTCACTAATAATCAACACATTTTTTTTATTGTTATACACTTATAGCAAGGACTAAATCTTTTTATTATAAATTCATAAGATTTTTTTTTTTTTTTTTTTTTTTGTGCTAAAGGGAGATTAAGTTTTTAAAAAAGAGGGAAAAAAAGTGAGGAGATAATTTTTTTAATATTTTGCGACGTATTTTTCTACTTATTTTAATCCTATGGGAAGTCTATACTATAAACTTTAAAAATATACGTAGTTACTTTGCAAAAGCTTTATTTCTTTAGTGGTGTCGCTGTGATGTACGGTACAAAATAGTTGGGGAAAAAAATAGTTGTCTTCTTTCCGTGTAGGGAAGTGAACTAAAATTAAACCAGTCTAGAGTATAAAATACGTTGCTTAACATGTAAAATATAATTGTATAATTAAAATAATATATTACAAAAGGAAGTCATGTGGGTCTTAGACTTTATAATTTATCTTCATGCTAGTAGATAACGAGTTTTATTAAAGGAAACCTATATAATAGTAAGTAGTGCTAAAAATGAGAACCATTAGCAAGAAAGCTATAGCTAGCTATCTTCTCTATACATTTAATATAAATACATAGAATAGTCGTGGTCAATAGAGGGGATATTTTTAGACATCGATTTTGCCGTTCTATATGCGATTTATTAACTTGCACATACATACAAGAGGCATTGATAGTTTGTATGAAATATTTACCAGGCTGTATCTATGTAATAACGGTGTACTATGTTTTTACTGATACGGTTTTATTGAGTTTTTTTGTATGTACAGTATTATACTGTAGAATATAAAAGGTTGTGGTTTTCAAAAACTATAATTATATAAAAAAAATCCATTAGAGTAAAGATAACATTGATAACTTTTTTTTTATTTATTTATTTATTTATTTATTTATTTATTTATTTATTTATTTATTTATTTATTTATTTATTTATTAGTTTGTTTTACTTACTTACTTACTTACTTACTTACTTACTTACTTACTTACTTACTTACTTACTTACTTACTTACTTACTTACTTACTTACTTACTTACTTACTTACTTACTTACTTACTTACTTACTTACTTACTTACTTACTTACTTACTTACTTACTTACTTACTTACTTACTTACTTACTTACTTACTTACTTACTTACTTACTTACTTACTTACTTACTTACTTACTTACTTACTTACTTACTAACTTACTTACTTATCTGAGTTTAATATTTTAATTTGCGTTAAAAATAATTAGTTAAATAAAATAAATTGCAATATTTAATTTCTATGAATGTTATACATAATTATGATAAATAGCTATTTTTTAAGTCCATTTTAAAACCTATTTTTTAATTGCTACTGTATTTCTAAATGGCTATGAAAATTCTCTTTATTAAAAATGTTCTTGTCTACATACAGTATATCTGCGGTTGTCATATTATTGCAATGTGTGATTATTTTATGATATTCAAGCTGGTGTGGTAATATTTTGTTGTATAACAGGAAATTTTCAATTATGGTTTTAGAAGTATGTTATATAGAAAGCACACATAAAAATAGGGCATGGTGACAACAGTAATTATAACTTTTATTTTGTGGTGAAAAGTATTATTGCCCAAGTTTAGTTACAAAAACTGCAATTAAGCATTTCTCCACGTTATATATAACTAGGTATAAAGTAAAGTGCAAGCAGCAAGACTCTTGCTTCTGTTTCGAAGTGCTCTTTGCTATATTAACCAGTGCTGTGTCCACTGGAAAAAAAAACTTGTGAACTACTTCAAATGTTGGAACTGCCTTGTTATTTTTACTTTCAAGTGCCATTATTATTCCATAAAGTATTTCAATAAATTTTTCACATTCAAGTGTTCATTATTTTATTTTTTTTCAATGTTTAATAGAAAGCTGTTTTATTTCAAATCATATATGATTTCCTCTTAATATTATATTTAACAAAAATTAATTATTTTTAAAGCAATTATATGGTTTGCACTAATGAGAAATTTGATATTTTTTTTTTTTTACCTCATATATCGTATATGGTTTACTGTTAAAATAATTTTAATGATTTTCTTTTTTCATCAAATTTTCTTCGGACAAAGAATTATAAGTTGTTATATCCATTACTTTCGTATTTAAAAATTAACACTCCAATGCTCTAATTTAATTAATATAAATTTACTCAAGTTTCAAAGTAATTAAATATGTTGTCACAATTATTAAAATTAATATATTTCAATATGAAAAATTTTGGTTCATATATTCGTGGATTTGAAAATATAACTTTATTTTTGTTTTCATTAAACATGAAATTCAATTTTAAAAAAGATGAATTATTTTTTATATAATTAATAGCTTATTGCAAAACAAGAAAGCTACAATGAATTGTTCTGTAATAATGAAAAATACTAGCATAAGTGCTTATGATTTACGTTACTTTAATTTACAGTAAAATAACTGTATTATTGATATAGGAATTTACAACAATAGTAAATTTTATAATGTTAAAATAAAAACTCAAGTCTGCTAGTAAGCATCTTAGGAAATATTTAATTTTCTTCAGTTTATTTAATTGAAGCTTCTTTTCACTGTGCAGATTTTAATACTTGTAGAAATTAGTAATTGGATATATATATATCTATAAATTACTTCCTGCGTTTAATGATCTGTTTTAAAGTATTCTAAAAGCTTGATATTTCATAAAAATTACATTGTATAATACACATCAAATAGTGTATTCATTTTATTTTTAACTGTATTTCAAATGTTTCCACTTTTGTCGATTAGGAAATCATGAAAATTTAAAATGTGCTTTTTATAAAATTAAGAATATATTTTTATTTGCGTGTGCGCAGTCATTAATGAATACAAAGTTTATTCACTCTGATATCCTCACTGACTCATTCATAAAATAATGTGTTTATATGTGTATAATTACAATTTAACATAAGTAAATAGTCACTTTTTAATTACAATGTAAATGAGCTATGTCTTATTGTAGCAAGAAAAAAAAACTGAAGTAACCTTAACGGTACGCAACCAACGTGGTTCTTGTGATGAAAGAGTTGCATACCCGCTAGGCTGTCTTTCAATTTTATTCTCAAGGCCAACAAACCATATATTGACAGTTTAAAAAAGAAAGAAAAAAGCATCTCTCTCAATATTATATTGGACGCTGTGAGTTGTGTTTACAGAATTCTTCAAGTTTTCATTTCAACTTTTTTTATTATATGACATCGTTTAAAACTTGAAATCATGTTGATAATGTCGGTTGCAGAAACATTTGTCAACACAACGAACGTTTTAGTATAATAACTCTTATTCCTACATGTGAAACTGTTAAAATAAAAAGATGACATAAAAATTACATGTTAGAAAATACTGACGTCAAAGTTAATAAATACGTGGAACAAACAAAGTGAATGAATACACTGTAAAAACAGATACGTTCTCATTGATATTTTGTCAAATTAATTCACACTAGTTAGTTGAGAAAAATTCACATTAATACTCCATATTTCAAATTTGAAGGTAATTTCAACTGTTTTTGCCTTCAGTTTTTCCTATGCGTAAAAAAAAGCAAATAAGTTTTCATTATGTTACTTCAATTTCAGCAAAATTTATTCATGCACGCAGTATAAATCAAGCAATATTTTTTTATTGCATTACACTACAATTTTAAAAATATTTAATAATTATTATGCTGCATATCATAACGTATACATGTTTTACAGCATAATTATGCAGAATTAGACTCTGATAATTATGTATGTATTTATGTTAATTCAAATAGTATCTTTTATATTATAAGACATGAGTATTGACTTTTTCTTTTAATGTTAATTAGCAAAATTGTATGTAGTTATGTATTGTATAATCTGGGGTACATTTACTTGTTTAGCTTAAGATTAGTTGCATATTAATTGATAGTAAAAATATAACATACAAAATTTTAATGCAAAGCTAGCCTAGATAACAAATATGCATTTTTTTCCCAGTGTAATAAGATTGCGATTGATTTTGTAATGTTACAGCTTCTCCAAGATACGCAGTTGATTTCTCTAATTTGCGCTCTACTTCTGATTGACTGCCTGATTGTCACTCTGTGGGTTTCCGTGGACCCCATGCAGCGACACTTACGTAATCTGTCCTTGGAGATCTCAGCAAGTGATAGAAGTGTCGTATACCAACCCCAGGTTGAGGTTTGTCGGTCACAAAACACGCATGGTTGGTTAGGGGCGCTCTATGTCTACAAGGGACTTTTATTGGTGGTTGGAGTTTACATGGCCTGGGAAACTAGGTAAGTTAATTATAAATGCAAAAATCAACTTTAGCCCTACTTTATAAGATAATAAAATAATATCTATCAAAATTTTTGATAGTCCTTATCTGTCGTTACTGGTAGTAATAACTTAATAATATATATTTATTTTACCTATGACTGTTAAAGCCCTTGTCAACTTACTTTTTTATCATTCAGAATACTAAATTAATAATTACCATACCTTATTATCCATGAATTAGAGTCACCGCTCTGTTCAAGTGTTAAATTTAAGCCCCTCCCTCAACCCCTATCACGGCCCCATCTGTACATTGGGACGTCAGATAAGTGATATAACAGTCAAAATGAAAATAAATAAAAATAGATACAAAATCAACGTGTTGGTGTCTAATTCATGGATAATAAGGTATCGTAATTATCAATCTAGTATTCTAAATGATAAAAAAGTAAGTTGACAAGGGCTTTAACGTTCAAAACAATCACATTTACGTTTTTTTTTTTTTTTTTTTTTTTCAAAACTAGTTAAGTTGACTAAATAAGGTTCAAATTACCTTAGTAAAACATGCCAATTGACTTAACCCAGCACATGAACATCACTAGCTTTGGCAACAAACCACAACGCCTGCAAATATTTCACAATTCATTGATTTGTTTCCTGTAATTATATTGAATAATTATTTTTATATTTCTCCAATACAAAATATTTGCAAGCTTGCGTTGCTAAAATTTTGTTCACGGAATAAAACATCAATTATAGTATATAATTACGTAACATAATATAGAGCTTTATTATTTTGAAAACTAAATATACCTTCCAGTCTATTTTTAAGTTAACACAACAATAAGCAAATTTAATTTTCACGTTTTAACTTAAATTTAAAGGTTACTTGGGGGAAACAATGGGTTTTAATTACTCAAAATAAAAAAATAATAAGAGTGTCGTATTTTCTGTTTTTTTTTTTTTTTTTTTTTTTTTTTTTTTTTTTTTTGAATTGTTACCGTTATTTGATGTTTTATTTTATGAATAGAGACAAATTACAGAGATAGCTTAAGGGTAGTCAACTAATTATTCAGTGAGCTTTTTGTTGTACATATTATATACAGTATGTATGAGAGAGAGAGGATTCAAGCACTACACAAAACAGTACGTACACACAAAAACTAAATTTACACGTCTTCTATCACATGATTCATTTCACAAAACATTCTAAATGTACTGAAAAAGCTGAAAAAAAAATCATTTATAACATTTTTATTATTAGTAATATTTAAATACGAATTGATTAATTAATACACAGCAGTTTATTTTATATGTTGCTGTTAGACTTCAACATGCTTATTGTGCGTAAATATTATGTTATTTATAACGAGAAATTAATTTTTTTTAAATGCATGTGCCATTGCAAATAATGATGTACCGACGTAGTAGGAATAAGTTACAAATATAAGTGAAGTAAATGGCAACATTGCATTTCTCTCTTCACCTTTTATCTGATATTTTATCTTTGAGTCACTTGCTAAACTGGCTGATGTCTGTTCAATGTTGCCACATCAGTTAACATTGTAAGAACCTCCCATACTCAATGCTATGTAACTTATTTCTACAGTGTCGGTGCAATACGAGAATTGTTATTTGCTCGATTAAAGTAAGCAATTGCGTTTTTGATCGTAATGTTTTTTAAATGTCTTCGGTATATATATAAAAAGTTGTAGTCAAATTAATCAAAAAAAGCCTTTCTTGAAAGATACTTACTGAAAGTCAATATTTAGAAAAAGAGAGAAATAGAAATCTACCTTTCTGTCTGCAGGGATTTAGTATAGAAAAATGTTGTCTGGACGATACGTTACATTAAAGCTAGCCGTCTGATCAAAACCTAGTAGTCCCAGTGGATATAAAATATACCTCTTTGTTTTTGCAACTACATTAAATTACATGAAAATCACATTTAAATTTTACTAAAAGTTTTACACTACTTGAAAAATATTATATTATTTTGAATTTTGATCAATCATTCCATGTTATGAAATTTCCAATAATTGTGAAATTAAGAAGTATATTTATATATTATATAAGATAAGTTATACCAATATTTTATTTAGTTTTTATTTTTATTTTTACCAATTTCATGTTACAAGTAATTACCTTGTCGTAACACTCTAGGGAGTATTATTTTTTTCTTCTATGGATTCTATGATAGAAAATTATAACTCTCAAAAATTTCTTTCGATTGCAATTAATGTTAAAAATATCTTCTTCCAATACTTTATCATTTTTTTAACTCTCTCTCTCTCTCTCTCTCTCTCTCTCTCTCTCTCTCTCTCTCTCTCTCTCTCTCTCTCTCTCTCTCTCTCTCTCTCTCTCTCTTGAAAAATTATATTTTTATGTAATTTATAACTATTTGAATTTTTTTTCTGTTTGTACGGTACACAAAAAATGAAACGTAATTTCAAGTCCAAGTTATTCTACAAGCTTACTTGCAAGATTTTGAGTATTATCGTTAATTATTACATGCACTTAGCATTTGTAATTAAAATCTCACAAAATCCCTGCGTACGTATATTAAATTCACCAACAAAGTTTGCATGTAAGTACTTAATTAAAAATAAAGTAAGTACTCGTAACAAAAGAGTAATTTTCACTACTTACCTCATTATATGTACACTATATGAAACAAAAACATAGATGATAATGTGTTTTAAAGTGGGCATAGCAATGCATTGCAGCGGTTAAATAAAATATCTTAACAACGTATCGACTCATTTCTTTTGTTACATATATGTGACTTTCAACATCCATACTGTAGACGTTAAAATAGTACACTCCCCCGAATAAATATGACCGCAGCGTTCATGTCTCCAAATGTTAAATATATGAGGAAACTTTAACGCGACTGGTCAGATTTATTCAGGGGGAGTGTACATGTAATGGACTTCTTTACAGATCATTGACACTACTGTGATATATTTTATTATATGCCTTAATAAAAAAAATGTTGATTTGTTATCTTTCAATTATTGAAATATATGAGCTTGATTTTGATCAAATCAGGTAGTAAGGAAACATGCTTGTGGAAAGGTTGTAATGGAAGGGGGTCAAAGGTCTTATAAATTTAAATTTTAGTCAATATTACCATCAAATTTAGTATCATTTCAAAGCTTGTTGTATGCTACTGATAAAATACTCACAGCAAATCAGGACAGTAAAAAGTGCTGAAATTGGCTTAAAGTCTTATAGGTCTAAATTTTAAACACTCCATATTCAGAATTTTACCCGGCAACGCCTCGTTCCTCGTGCCTCGTTCCATTGTGCCTGAAATCAGGCCCAGTTAAAGATCCTGATCTAACATTACTGACCCCCCCCCTTCCGTTAAATCAATGTTATGATATAGGGAACTGAACATTAAGATACTAAGAACTGATTGCACCACACTGATATATTCCTCAATGTAAAACGGTTGTGTTTTGTTTTGTTTTGAACAGACGAGTAAAGATTCCCGCGCTGAACGACTCGCAGTACATCGGCATGAGTGTGTACTCCGTGGTGATCACGAGCGGTATCGTGGTGGTCCTCGCGAACTTAATCTCTGAACGAGCCACTCTTGCTTTCGTCACAATCACCACGCTCATCTTTATCTCCACCACCACCACGCTGTGTCTGCTCTTCGTGCCCAAGGTGAGTAACATCATCGTACTCTGCATTACAGGACTGGTTTTGTTTTTTAATATTTATATTACTCGATCTCGATACCTAGCTGGTATGGTTGAGTGGTGAAGGCAGCTAACTCGTATTTCTATGCTCTTTGGTGGTAGTATACAGTAGGTTCAAACCACTGCTATAGGACGTATGTACCTATAGGTTATAGGTGCTAAGATTATGTCTTGACTGCGGTAAGGGTGTAGCACAATAAAACAATGTGGCTGTCATAAGTAAGACATTGCAAGCAAGAACTTAAGAGAATATTCCAAGAAATTTAATGCTAAAATTTTAATATAAAGAGTAAAGATTGCAGATAAAAAAATGTATATTTCAATCCTACTTTCTTTATGTTAATTAATTACTTCCAATGAATCCTTGTATTGCTGATTTTAACTGTAGGAGATTGCAAATAACAACGTATTTAATACTTACAACGCAAGAAATAAATCTTCGAAGTTTTAGCAATTGTTACATCTTCAATAATTTAACCAAAAGCTACCATTTATTAAAGCCAATGTCTGAGAGTAATTATTTTCCGAGCTTTTGTAAGAAAGTAATGGTAAAATTCTTAAATTACAAGTAAATCTTAACATTTCATAGTTCTGTTTTATACATTAAATAATTTTAACAGGCACATAGACAGCTAAAGACTGATAAAGATTTCAGACGTTTTGAACTTTTTTCTCTCTCTCATTTCTTATCACTATTTTTTCCACGTTTTTATTTCATTCGTTTCTATAGAAAATGTCATCGTAACCAGTTTGAAACGTAACGTTTGAAACAATTTTGTAAAAACAAAAAAAGCGATGAAGAATAAAATCAGTTATTTTGTCAGTTCGAAGACCGAAATGTAATAACAACATTTATAGAAAAACAGATGACAATGTATATTTTTATTTATTATTATTATTATACATCAGAGGTGTCAACTTTTTACACACAAAAAAAAAAAGTAGAAAGAGAACAAGATACGTACAACTTTTTATTATTTTGGTCCGACACATGGGACATCTACATTTCAGAGAAAAGTTATTTTCAACTTTTTAAAACCTCATGAGATAGTATTTTTATTCTCTTAAAAACAACATCTAGAGGGAATAAAAAAGGATTTTTGTATTATAGCTTTAAATCTTTAAATCTCACTTCGCATTTAAAGTTTCTCTTTTACTTATGATAGAAACGTCATTAAAATTCAAATCACTTTTCTCTTCAGTTTTTTTTTTTTTTTTTTTTTTTTTTTTCTTCTTCTTCTTCTTCTAAAAATAGACTTTTCTAAAGCTCAATATATTGAATGTTCCAAAAATATATAATATTGAATTTATAAAATAATTGAGAGGGATTAAAATCATTTTATATCAAAATGCTTTTTAAATTAAATTTTATTATAAAAATATTGATTTGTTTTGACACTTTAATGGCCTATTCACGCGGAGTAATATTTAAATTTTTTAATAAATTTAGTTGCATGGAAGTTTAATGATTTTTAATAAAAATTGTATACAATTATATGTATGGTAAATTGAAAATACTATCTCATGTGAAAAGCACTTAATATTTTAAATATTTTTAAAATATTTTCTATATACATTTTTCTAGTCTCAAATTTATCTATTGATTACTAATATTTCTTTTATAATTTAATCAAGTTACACATAAAAAAATATTTACTTATTAAAT
Source organism: Ecdyonurus torrentis (assembly GCA_949318235.1). NCBI lineage: Eukaryota > Metazoa > Arthropoda > Insecta > Ephemeroptera > Heptageniidae > Ecdyonurus > Ecdyonurus torrentis. The sequence continues at coordinate 49,889,308 of OX439130.1, forward strand.
TTTAATACGTTCATTTTCACAAGCCCACACAGCATAAAAATGATTAATAATAATAATCTTTTATTAAGGCGCATACAGGGCTATTTCAGCCATATTACATGAACCTTGGCCATAAATTGAGCCAATAATATTACAATAAAAAGACAAAACATTACAATATGCAACAAAATTAAACCATTAGGGGTAGCGCAAAATCAGCGCATCACATCTTGCTTACTGGACATAACTTATTTGACACACAGTTTGATTGTGTTATTGATTAATAATTAATAATTATTGATTAGCTGAATGTATTTGATCTCAATGAACTTAAATTGAAAACATTTTTTTTATGCATAACAAAAAGAATATACATAAAAATTAACCCAAAAAAGTTTTAGGTTGCAAATTATCTTTTTTTATTAGTTGTTTAAATTTATTAAATTTCTTCCGATCCATTTATAGATTTGAATATTCAAAACAATTTATATTTTTTCCTTTTTCTTTTTAAATAATAAAATATACTGTATCAAAAGTTATTTCTTGCTACACAATTGAATGCTTAAAATAAAGTTATTGATTTTGTATTGAAAATTGATGCTCATTTTTATTGTAAGCTATATATTTATAATGATTTGGATGTTGAAGTACATTAATTAATTACTGAGTATAAGTGGCTGCACGTCAGCAGCAGCAAAATCTCATCAATTATGAGTTACGCAGCAAGAGTTGATTGCGGCAAAGTAAAATGTAAAAATTACTAAATTTATTGCCTTGCAGATTCACACGATTTGGATACACCCAGATGGAGACCCCATAGTTGAGAGTATGGGTTTGAAAATTGAGTGCAACACAAGAAGGTACATTTTATTTTTTAATTAATTTTAGCTTATTATAAATTTCAAAATAGTATGTATATTTAGAGAGTAAGTACATATTTCCAACAGTTATTCAAAACAAATGAAGAATTATAAAGAGAAACTTCTGTAGTTTGTTATTCATCATACTTATACAATTGAAATAATTTATTTTACCATTTAATCAAGTGCATATTTTTAGTTGTAAAATATACTAACACGATCGATAATTTTTTACGACGTTATATCTATATTTGAACCTAAAGTAAATAACAAAATTACCGCATAAACTTTTTGTTTTAATCTTGCCAAGCTAACACACTCAATTACTGAAGCCTCTTGGTGTATACTTAATTAAATTTCAACCACTGTACATAATTTAATTGGACAGTTGTTTTACAATTGAAATGTTATTTTGCTTCAGGTTCGTGATCGACGAGCGACGAGAACGTTACTACCGAGTGGAAGTTCAGAACCGCGTGTACCGGCGCGAGTTAGCCGCTCTTGACGCAGAGATGGGACGCCTGGAGCGTCAGTTGTTGGAGTCACCCCCACCACCCCCGATGTCACCTCGGTCACTGGTCAACTCGAACCACGGAGCATCCTCTGCGTCACCTAGCCAGTCCAGCATGTCACTGCCTGACCACACAGCGGCCTGCGGACACGTCAGTCCCTTCTTATTAACTTATGTTGCATTAATTTGCCTTTTATATGGTTTGCATTTCAGAGTCAGAGTATACTTTGATGTCAACTAAATCCTTTGTATTAATCCCACAAATTATCCTTTTCAGATTCAAGTCAGAGAAAATAGTAATTAAAAAAAAATGAGGTTATTATTTACAATAGCTTTGAATCTGCAGATTGTATTGCAAACACAAGACAGAACAAGTATAACCAAGAAAACATTAATTTGAATATCATTGGTGACAGTTTTAAAAATATTCTTAAAGGGGTTATGGAATATTACATAATATAATACTGATCCACTTCTATTGTGTCTGTATAAAATTGCGTATCTTTAATAAGGATAAGAATAACTATTGTAAACTTGCGTGTAGAGTATATCATTCTTCTTTTTTTTATGCTTCTTATAGTTTGTTTTTATAATAACTCAAGTCCATTATTTGCTGATTGATTCGCATATATTTAATGATGTTAATTATCACCAAATTAAAAAATGGACTTAATTATATATTATATATATATATATATATATATATATATATATATATATATTATATTCTACGTTACATTTGCGTACATTTTTCGTCCAGCTAGGATCTTTTCGGCTGGTTCGAATATCAATAAAATAATTTTACAGTTATTTTAGTATTCTAATCAATTATAAATACAATTTTAACGTATACAACATAAGTTTTGTAACATCAAATGAAAATTATTTTTTTAAATTATTATTACATTATTTTGTAATACATAATATATAATTATTTTTCCAAATTATAGTTTTTTTTGAAAATATGAATTATAACTTCTTCTTTATTTTTTTTAAGAACGTTTATTTTATAAATAAAATAAACTATATTTTTTACTTTAATTATCCAATGTTCTTTTAAGAATTTGACATAAAATTACAGTGATTTGAACATCCAATTTTTATTTCTTTTTTTACTTTTTTTTTTATTAATTATTATTATTATTTTACTTTTAAAAGAGATTAAGATATATTGGAATATTTTATTTAAAATAAAGCTGCCAAGCTATGCCAAATGCCAATAATGTCTTACTTCTCTTTAAAAATAATAAATTATTATTTTTATGTAGAGACCACAAAAGGTAAATACTTACCCTTACGTTGCTCTTTGATATACTTAACTTAATATAATTTATTTGTCAACGTATTTTAATCTTTAGTATTTCATATAACTCGATAACATAATGAAATAATATAAACACAATTATGAAGAAAACAAATACATTCATCGTATTAAACAACAGTAAACATAATATCATGCTTTATGAAGTACATAATATACAACGGACAAAAACAAAGCATTTCATTCTTTGCCTAGATCTCCTTTAACTTCAACTAACTAAATATAATCATATCTTGACTAAAACATAAACATTTACGATACAATAAAGCAACAAAATTGTGACATCAAGTTGTTTTAAAGAGCTGGGACTTCATTGTATGTTCAACATTAAGTTCGTAGACTAGTTATTATCGATTACATCCCCAACATTATTGTATTAAATTTTACTATCTTATATCACATCCATTAATATTAATTTGATCACAGTAATGATTATTTTGATGAGATTCGTGATAAAATTATGTCATACCAAATGACTTTTAAAATTATATTATTTTTTTACTTTTAATTTTGTATTGTTTCTCTATTTAATTATTCAAATATGGGGATTTTAAATTTCATGAATTAATAAATTTTATCATTGTTTATGTAATGCATAAACAATGTCCCATGTTTGTCTGCTAAAACATTTTATTGTATAAAATCACTCAACTCTAGTTCATCTTTTAATGCAAAAATTTTATAATCTAAATGTAAATGTTTATTTGAAAGAAAAATATAATATTTCCAATCATAAAGTTATAATATTATTTATTGCTTGAACGTCAAGCTGTTATGAATATTTGTAGCAATTAAAAAGAATGTTTACTTAGTTAGTTATTCTAGAAGTTATTAATTACTTTGTCGTCATGTTTTCAATGTATACTAAAAAATCAGTCCGTCGTTTCTTATATTTTGAATTTTTCAAAAACTAGCCAAAGCTAAAATGAAAATAATATATTAAAAAAACATGTGTTTACAAATGAACCAATACGCTATACTATGGTATACGCTGCTCTTGCAGATCGTAATATTGCTGATATTGTTTCAGGAGGACGACGATGGGATGTCCGAGGGAGATGAAGAAGAGGAGGATGATGATGAAGAAGCCCCACGTACGCTACAGGTTCGCCCCCTGCCCTACCACAACCCTAGGACGGGCGCTGCGGCGCTGCTACTGAGCGTGGTGCCGTCTGTGGTTCCTCGTGCCAGCTGGCCCTGCGCCCAAGCCGCTGTCAGGCCTCAGGTCACGTTTAGCTCAGAACCCAAACTTGAGCAGGCCGGGGAAGCTGGTGCGGAGGGAGGCTCACACAACTCGGCCACGGCTCTGATCAGGCGATTTCTGCATTTGAATCGTTTCTGGCGGCCAGGCAAAAGCAAGGCGGCACACCACCGTAGTGCAGTAGCCGCGGCATTGCGTATGCACGTCAACTATGTTACAGGTAGAATAGAGGTAGACTTAGGTGCCAGCATAAGTTTTTTCTATGCATATTTCATAAGAGTTCAAGTTTTCATTCATTTCTTCGATTTTTTTTTCTCCTATTTGTTGGAGCAATGGATTTTTTTTTAACTGCTGCAGTAGGTGATAAAGCCTGCCGAAACTCATATCAGGTATAGTCCTCTTGCATGAATATAGAGCATTCAAAATTATCTTTTCAAATTTTTAACTTAAAAATATATAAAAGTTGAAAAAATAAATGGAAAATAAATGACTCTTGATAATATGGTATAAAAATACTTGATGCTAGGACCTGAATACTATAATCACCGCTTAATCACAACAAACAAAACAAACAAGTACGTCCAGCATTTTTGTAATTATTTTGTATTTATCAATAGCGTAATTTGTTGCCAAATTTTTAGAGAATGCGGAATGTGATTGGTCAACATCATAATAGCATAAAAATAAATCATAAAAACCTTATATAGAATAAAATGAACGCTTTATATGCAACTTTATTCAAAATATAGAATCATTTTAAATCAATCTCATTTAAATTAAAAATGCACATTGTATATATTCACTCATTAAACATTGCCTATGATATAGAATGAACTTTTAAACAAAATGTAGAATTGGATAAAAATTGTGTATAAAACTAACATAGAATGACAAGAAAACTGCCTGGAAGGTCGAGTGTTCTTTTTTAAAAAAATATGTTTTGTGGCTCTACAGCAGATGTTACGTAATAGTTATTATTTTATTTTTATATGTAACATTTACGTTATATATGTAATGTGACAAAAGAAGAAGATTTTTAGTACCGAAAAAATATACGATGAAAAATTAAAAAAGCAATCATTTGTTGCTTATGATCTGCATGGCAATTTGTTTGATCAAATAGTGAAAAAAAAAAAATCTTTGATGTCAAAAAATTGACACATAACCAGTATTTCATGACTTTTAAATCAATTTACATTCTCTCTCTCTCTCTCTCTCTCTCTCTCTCTTTCTCTCTCTCTCTCTCTTTCTCTCTCTCTTTCTCTCTCTCTCTCTCTCTTGTCATGAAACTAATTTCTATTCAAATAATTTTGAGATCGTAACACTTTATTTTGCCGTATTTACCAAAAAGTTTGACAGATACGTGAGATACGTAACTATGTCTGAAAAAGCCACAAAACAAATTTTTCAAAAATTACACTTGACCTATTAATTTCAAACTAATCTTTAATTTTATTGCATGTGTACTAGGACTGGTTCCTGACCCACAGCCGGAGCGCAAGTTTTCTTTGAGTGCTTGCCTTGCAACAGAACCCACCGTGACTGTAGCTTCTGGATTTCGAGAACGTGCACGTGGATCCCCGAGATTTCCTCATAGAATTGTACCAGCTGGATCTGGACTTCTTCCTCCACCTGATTCTCTACGTCACGGTAAATGTCGCTCCCTGGATGCAAGTATCAACTTGGCTCCGTGTGTAAGGTGTGGGGATCATGCCAATTCTGCCACGTGTGCGGCGTGTTCCAGACGTGACAAACCAAGAGCGGCAAGTCTTAGTCCAAACTGTGATGTGTGGTGTGTGGAGCAGGCTACGGCTGAGGATGGAGAACTTACCATTACAATTCATAGGACAGATTCCCAGTGTACCTAAACTATCCTCACTTACATACGTGGAGCGTGGAGGTTTAAGTTTCATTGAAACCCTTGTCAAGCTGCAGTCGCCATCTTTGTGGTTTTAAGTTAACCAACATAAGAAAAACTTCATTTTATATCTCAATACTTATAGAGATTTTACGGACTACATTTTTATCTTTCTCTAGAGATTAAGATGTAAGTAGAAAGAGAATTCAAAATATTGACTATTCGCAATGTGTTGTCACTTATGCAGATTAGTTATATCACTAATATGGCGCCTACAATATGGCAGTGGTTTATAAGCATTCATGGTACTTTTAAACACAAAGTCACACATAAGATTTCAGACTAGACATTTTAAGGTGAATGCATTTGAAACTAACCTACACGCTATAAACTAAACGCGTTTCCACCATCTATTTCTCTTTCATATCAATACTGATAGAACAATAAAATTGTCTTCATAATTTGAAATGTCAAAATTGTAATATTTCACCATCAATACACGTTTTGAATTTAAATGAAAAATAAAAACAAAAATAAATTAGTCTGAATTCTAAGATCTCAAATGATACATTGTTCAATTAAAATTATCATTTCTTAAAGTTTTTCATAATATATACGCTCCAATTTTTATTATTTTTATTTAAAAATAAAATCTCTTCCATTATATAAATTTTGAATCAGTATTAAAAATAAGTATTTTTCAAGTATAGAAAAACTTTAAGAAATTAATTTTAACTTTTTTTAGTTCTATCAGTTTACATGATATAATTAACCCTGTGTATAAGGATTTCCATCATTCTCCTTCCTTTCTCTCCGTCCCTTATATAAATAAATAGAATTTAAAAAAATGTAAAATAATAAATGTTTATAGTACCCTTGAATCCACGAATATACAAAATGAGAACGCCACTTTACATGAAAAATGTACGTAAACTATTATTCAAAGAAAACATATTTTAAAAACCAAATGCATCCAAATTATGCTGTAAAAAAATATTTATACTCTGTATTTTCTGAAAGAGCTTCAATTTTTATTAATTTATATAAAAAAATTGGGGAGCTGTGAAAGTATTTTAATTTAATTTTTTAAAGGTGATAACGAGAGGTGATAAATATCGCTTGCCAAGTGTGTTTCCATCAAAGTGTTTCAGGATTCCCAGAGTATCAATGTTTAAAATAATAGTAAAAAAAATTTTTTTTGATAATAATTGCCTCCAAATTTCAGATTTTTTTTATATATACAGTATATGTTAAAAAAATCAAGACCAATTAACATACCAAATTAAAATTATAGGCGTTCTTATTTTGTAATTTTGTGAAGTTAAGAACATCAGTAGTAACCAACTTGTAAGTGTAATATAAAATAGATGAACTGCTAGTAGAAAATAAATATATTATATGAATAATAAAAAATCAAATGGTTCAACATAATCAAATATAAACTTTTTATAATGGTGCTCACTCTTATTTTTAAAACATATAGCACCTAAGATATTGTAAATAATTATAATTTTAGTGACATTTAAAATAAATAAAGGGTTGTATAAATAATTTAGATATAAGTATAAATATAAAAAAAAAAAAAAAATATTAATTGGTCATCATTTTCTTGTTCGCTCATTATATATATCTATATATAAATATTTGATGACCAAATATAATGTGGATATAATATAATATATTATGGGTATTAATATTAAAATAATATGTGTCTATATGTGTATTTTAACCTATATGCCAATATTGTGTTGAAGAAAAATATTATTAATATTGTAGAAAATAAAAATATTAAAAATTACTTATTATAATATTATTTACAAAATATGGAATATTTCTCAAAGCCAGTCAGAAATATTCCATATATAATAATAGTATTAAATAATGTAATTTTATGTAATAAAATCTTTAAATAACGAAAAAATTAAATAATATGTACTGTATGTAAATAGTATTTAAAACCTTAAAAAATATGTAAATATAAGAAAAGTTTACTGATCTCTCCCCCTATATATATATACATAAAATATTACAAAATACTAATTATTATAGAAATAGATGAATGTGATTGGTATAAGAATCTAGTCATCAATATGGTCTGTTCACACAGGTGCAATATATTGAAATAAAATTAAATCTAAATAACCATAATAAAAAAACTAAATTTTTAAATGCAAGTAAATTTTATTGCACATTAAAAGTATTACATCGTTTGAACAAACCTTTAAAGCATGTTTACTCGATGCCAGTTTTTGTTTATGTCATAAATTTGATTGCATGCTATCTCCACTACATGCAATCCATTTTAGTTCAAATTAAAAATATTGCATCATGTAAACAGGACTTTAAGCTCATATTCTGATGTCCTTCAAAACAAAATATTAAACAAAAGATATTATACATATAGAAATAAAGGTACATAACTTTCAATGTTTTTAATGATCTCCACTATTTATAAGTTTATTTTATTATCATTTTCTTATATTTTATTTTTATTTGATCTGTCTATCTCTCTGTACATGACAAATTTATTAATAACTATTGTTGTTAATAATCATCTGTGATTCAATCTACCTTTACTGAATAAATGATCTGCATTTTTCCATTATAAAACTAGTTGTTATTCCTTATTTATATATTGTATATATATATAGACATAGTGTGGTATTTATGCAATAAACTACAGTAGTACTGTTAGTATTATAGTCTATTTTAACAACGTTTGAGGAACTATATGTTTAGGTTATTACGTAGAATAGTAGTACACGTGGTATACAGTCATCTTTTGTATTACAATTTGCATATAAGTAATTATTAAATTATATATAAACACTTCCAACCATTCTCAACTAGTCACAAAATTTGCAAGTGGCATCCATGAACAAATTCAATTTCAAAATTCTTTATTCATTTCTTTCATCCTATATAGGGTGTGTAAGCATGACGTCATTCTGAATGCTTTTCGATGCTCTTCTTGAGCAATGAATAACATTGCTCAGCATAGGACAAACGTGGTTTTTGTCTATTTTCTCTGGAAAATTAGCTATTTTTTGGTCATTATTATTTTTCTTGCATATATTTGAGGTACTAATTTAACCTGTTAGCAGCATCAATGCTCTCAAAAAAAATTGCGAAGTATTTTTAAACTAGCAAAATGTGCCATTTTCCTATACCAGCCAATGTTATTTAGTACTCACTTATGACGTCGACTTTAACATGAATGAAACCACCCTATAACACAGTTAAAATGCAATAGCATAATAGGTTATTACCTCGAAATCAGACAATATAGAATTGATTGTCCATCTAGATAGATAGGATCGACTAAGACGATCAAATGTACCACCTAGCAATGGTAGCTAGCTATAGACTTATGATTTCTCTATAATGTTGGAAGCCGACATGCCTAAGTCTAAGCTCGTCTTAAATTTAATATTTCATCCTGTAGGGTAGGCAAATTTTTGGTCATTTATATTGCACAGGTTGCATAGTTTACATAATTTTAGGGGCAAAGGCTAGGAATTGCATTTTATTGCAAAGATCGCTACTTTTCCTCACGATAATTTTTGTTAATGTGTTTTTTTTTTGTTCTATATAGCTTAATTAATTATATTTCAACTTAGATTTATTTGTAAATATACTTTTCATTATATATGATAAAATAATTTAAATAGATTAACCCATTAAATATAAAATTTGTGCGACTTTTGACCGGATAGTTCTCAAAAGTTTGTATATTATAGAATTATTAAAATATTTGATTTTGGTAACTGGAACAATTCTTATAAAATGAAATTGGGTAAAAAGTTTCCGCAGCAATTTTATTTATACGTTCTTAACGCATTTACAGGAGTTATTAATATTTATATCCATGGAAAACATGATAGTGATCATTAAATTAATTGTTAGTGATGTCACTTTTTAAAATGAGCTGAGCTGCCCCACAGTAGCTCATATTAAGCTACTGTGGATCTGCCCGCAGTCCACTTTGCAAACTTTCAAAAGTCGAGCGCTTGTTATGTATAGTACTATGCAACCCACTAGATGCCGCATACTTCCAAACAAAAATCCTAAATGTTTATCCTACTCTATAGATGCCACTAGTTGTCTAAAAAACTTTTATACAGCGATAAATTTAAATTCCAAAATCATCATTGGTATTATTATATTTTTATTATAGTATTGTTATTTTCCCAATAGGACGCAGCCATAAAATATCTTGAAATGTTTGATAATATATTCGCTTTAACACTTTAATTACAATGCTTTATCAAAAAGTTATTATTTTCTTGTCGTTTGATAAGGCGAACCATAAAGATTTAAAAGCCTTTCACTGTATAATAACATTTGGAAAAAAAAGAATTTGTTTTAAATTAATTTTATAATTAAAGTTTTTCTCATAATGTGGTGATACTAATAACAATAATTTTTTAAACATAAGTTATCGTTTTAAATAGAAGTCGTAAAATAACGTTTGACAGACTTAAAATATAATTATAGCAATACACTTTAATCAACACAGACCACAGAGATCGTGAGAGAGGAGAGAGAGAGAGAGATGCGGGCTATAGTTATATCATCAGCCTAAATCGAGCTTTCTTGTAATCTATATGTAACTGATTTTTTTTAATTGGCCTAATCTTGTTCGGTTTTTAGTAAAAAAAAAAATCTTCGTAAGGGGATGTTTCATTTTAAAAACGGAAAGATAACTATATACTATATGGGTATATGTTGGTGGCGATAAGAATTCTTCACATTATACCAAGACAAAAACCTATACTAAATTGTTTACTTCTTTCATATTTTAATTATAACAAATTCCCACTAGTTTTAAATATAATTAAATTGATGTTTAGTGCTTTAAAAATGTTACTTTTTTTATTATTATTATTATTTTTTTTTTTTTTTTTTTTTTTTTTTACGAATATAATGTATACAGTAAAATATCTCTAGGATGCAAAAGCTTTCTTACGTTTTGAAATTTGCAATGAAAATGATCGTTCATGCTAACACAATGTTTCTAAATAATAATAATAAAAAAAAAGCAGGAAGGATAATTTTATAAAAAGCAGGTAATTTGTGAGTGGCAGTTCAATACAAAAATAATTCACTTTTTTTTTTTTTTTTTTTTTTTTAACTGAAAGTATATAAGAAATAAGAATAGAGATTTTCTAACGTTTTATCCATCGCAATAATCTGCATTTCCCTATACGTAACGTGAACTTGAAAAAAATTGTGTTTGTTACATTTTACACACTTCAGAAGATAAATCCTCATTAAGCTGACGTGCAGAAAATATAGATACGTAGAGAATAGAGGGATGAAAAAAGCAATTGTTGATATTCTCCGTAAATGTGGAAATGTGTATAATAAAGTGGTTTTTTGTTGGTCTCAGCAGTTTTAAAATTCCCTTATATACTTTATAATAGATCTAGGGTGGTTTTAACCTACCCTCAATAATTTCACCCCCAAAAGTTTTATACAGAGAGAGAGGGGTGGTTATACTTATGATGAGAAGTACGTTTACTCCTCCTTCCATCATCATACAACATTATATTATAATAGCACGCGTTAGGACTTTTAAAAAAACAGAAGTATATAGACTTCAGGCAGCTGTTACCTCTATGCGTCACATATTAGATGCTGTTGAATTCAAATTTAAATGGCTTTTGTATTATATACGTAATATAAAGAAATAACATCAGTATAAATGCTGGAAGAGTAGGAAAGTAGGGGAAATATAATTTTGACCGTTGGAGTCCTTTACATATTTGTGGAGGGGAGATATATTTTTATTTAAAAGGACCTATAACTATACCCCTCCTTATTTTTCTTATTACTAACACCTGCTTTATAACGTCGGTTATGATTATAAGTGCAAGTCTATGCATTATAATGTTTGGATGTGCACACACACACACAGTAGTAAATAAAAACGGTTTGCACACAGAAGGTGGGTGGAATTATAAAGAGGTGTTTAAACATTTCGCGGGGCGCGGTTTTCAAATAAACATAACACACTATAGAGGCACGTGTCTACATGTGATAAAAACGACCGTTTTTATATTTGTTCCCGTGTAATAACAGCTGTGATAATAATAAGACCTTTAAATTGAATTTTCTTATCACTATTTTACCTTTATAATATAACTTCCTTTTTTAACGTGCAGAAATTTACTTTAAAATTAAATTACCTTCTTAGCTTCCTGCTGCTACTTTTTTTTTTAAAGACAGATTACACTTGTATTTTTTTCTTATGTATTTATGCACCGGCTTTTTTATACATGTATACAATCAACCTGTTACTAACTTCCTTCCGAAGTAATATATTCATATGAATAAGTATTTTTTATAAACATATATAAAATAAAGTCTATGTAACACAATGGATACCTTTAAATTTATTTATATTGTGGTTATTACATAATGACTAATGGGTAGTATAAAGAAACATTAATTTTCATTTAAAAAGACGGTTCGTTTATAAAATCATTTTTTAATATATATTGTATACACTAAATTGACCGTGTATGTATAACGAAATGAAACAAATAATAATAATAAACAATGAGACAAAATAAATTATTTTATTTTTTCAGGATATATATATAGGTGTGTTGGGTTAAATTATCATCCTTTCTTTGTTTATTTTATTGGCTACTCATGCCACCCTTTCTTAAGTAAATAAATATGATTAAATATCGATAATTACTAGAATTAAGAAAATTTCTTTGATACCTATAGGAAAAAAGGTATAAATTGGGAATATTTTTCTACGCGATCATAATAATTAATAATTATACATAACTTTTCTCTCTCTCTCTCTCTCTCTCTCTCTCTCTCTCTCTCTCTCTCTCTCTCTTTCGCTTTCTCTCTAATTTACTGTCATTTAGATGCGGGCTACTACAACCCTTATTATTAATTATGTATTGGAATGATGCATTTTCATTGATACAGGCACCAATTAAAGAACAATATAATTATACTTATATCTTACGTTTCACATCCTGTCTTTACTTTTATATCTCTTGTCTCGCTCTAAAAAGATAAAACGTTAAATTCTATATCTGACTATATCTATATAATTCATAATAATAATTCTGTTTGTTTGTTTGTTTGTTTTTTTTGTTTTTTTTGTTTTTTTTTTGTTTTTTTTTTTTTTTTTTTCTAAATTAAAAAGTCTTAAAAAAATGTATGAGTTTGTTTACATAGAGTTGGGTTTCCGAAAATTTAAGTTAAAAGGTTAGATCACATTTGCGTATAAATTTGCATCTATCTCATTATGTATAACGTTATTTCTTTTTGTTTTCGTTTTTTTCCATTTCCAGACAACTTTTCTTTACGTTTATATCAGATTATAATAAATTATTATACTCTTATTTGTTTTCTAAAATGTAATTTCTTGAATTCTTGATTTTCTAAAGTGTTTGTAATTTAATTTTATTTATAATAAAAAGCGATAAGAAACAGAGAGCGAGTTATATACAAAGAAAATAAAAATAATAAAATTTGACAGATCAATAATAACGTTTTCTCTTTTTGTTTATTTGAAATCAAGATCTTTTCTAAATCGTTTATTATTATTATAGTCAAAAATTATAATAATAATAATATTATTTCAGAGTATATATCTGGTTTTTTGTTTGTTCAGATCAAATAGAAAGAGGGTCAAAAGTGGATTACAGTTACATTATTACACTTGAAAACTCTTGAAATTATATAAAAACAGAAATTGCTGTACGGAGAGAGAGAGAGAGAGAGAGAGACGTAAAAAGGGCTCAATTACTTTATATAAATATAATATAAAAGAGTGCAATTCATGAGTATTGTTTTAAGTTAATACAGATGGATTAGACAGTTTGGAAATTTAGAACACTCAAAGTGTCGCCTGCAGAAGTATGAGTAGGCAAGTTATGTGTCGAGATGCAGTTGTTGGCAATGCATGGGGGAGATTGCTCTCTCTCTCTCTCTCTCTCTCTCTCTCTTGCATCTGCTCCTGAGTGGATGCTGAGAGCTTGTTGCCTGGAGGGTACATGTACAGATCTTTCACTCCTCCCACCCATACCGACCTCCACCCTCTCTTACCCAACAGACTTACATCGTTGTGGGGATTTTTTTTTGGGTGCTCCCGGGGTTACATACTATACCTTAATATCAGGACCATAGGGAAATTGACCCTCCCTTGTTTTATATATACGAGTACAATATTGTGTAAGATCTTTCAAAAATATTATGTAAATTTGAATCCCCATTTGGTCAATTTGAAAACATTTTCCCCTCTTGGCTATTTTTTACTAAAGGAAAAAAAACTAAATTTTATGTAACATGTACTAAAATTTTATTCAGTATAATGTATAATCTATAAAAAGAGTATTAACTCGTTGTTAAATTTGTAATTTTTATAGTAAAGTTTCTCTTTTTTTTACGTATAATATATGATCCAATCAATTGATGTCTTTTTCAGACTGAAAATCTGATTTATGACTTCAAAGACTTTTCTTTCTTTCTATATTAAACCAGCATTAAAAGAAAATAAATAGGATGACAGAAACATTATCCTTAAAGAAGTGTTTAGAAAAATAACAACGACAGAACGATTGGAGTCAATTTTAATTTGACAACTTAAAAATGCTAATCTCTCTTTCTAAATCTTTTTTTCATTATTTTTTACTTACTTTTTTTTTTGACATAATTATATTTATAACTTCACGTGGACATTAAAAATAGCCCATGGAAGAAGATAGAAATGTAAACGATAACACGATGTGTTTTAGAGTAGTTTGATATATTATATTTTTTGGATTCCTTCCAGAATATTTGTATAAAAAAAATACTACAGCATTTTTTCGTAGTCTTCCATATACTTTTTTTTATTATTATTATTTTTTTCTAAAAGAAAAAGATGTAATTTGTGAAGTGGTAACGAACTTAGATTAAAGAAGATGCATATACACTTGTAAACTTCAGTTGCATAACAATTTGGGTGAGAAGAAAAGGGGTTGGGGGGACGTCGAGCTAAATTTGTGAAGATAAATGAATGTACAAGAATGAAAAAGACTTCTCTCTTAATTTTTTTTCTTTTAAACCAACAGCCGTGGAGTTTAAAAATACAATAAATTACCATAAGTTTAGAAATAACTAACTATATATATAAGAAAGTAAAAAGAAAGATATTATTTTCTAAATATAAGAAAATTATTTAAAATTTACTGGCATTACTTATTTGACGTTTTAGTATGAGATAGTAAAATTTTATTTCCAAGATTTTTTTTTTTTTTTTTTTTTTCAAGAAAATTTAAATTCAAAGCTGCAAACTATAAGTATAAATTTATTGCATACCATTTATAAACTTCACTCTTTAATAATTTAGTAATATTTTTCTTGAATTTTAAATTGCAAAACTTAAAAAATGTTATCTCTGGGGAGTTTAAATAAAACTCTACGCATTACTATAATAATCTATACGTTATTTTAATGGCAATTTGTTCTTCTTTTTTTAAAAAGTTTACTTTACAGTTTGCCAGTTGTATATAATGTTTGTTTACAATTTTAATAAACATTTCTAATATAAACATTTGAGTATACGTAGAGAGAGAGAGAGAGAGAGAGAGAGAGAGAGAGAGAGAGAGAGAGAGAGAGAGGTGTTAAGTACTAAAAATAACGATGCTTTGAAAGAAATACGTATTTTCAATAAAAATTTAAGTTTAGAAAGATATTTTGAGATTTGTATAAGTAAAATATAAAGTATACGATAGTTGAATTTCTCTCAATAGCTTATTTGCTTTTGTATGTAGAGATACTATTTGCACTGTCAATAAATCGTATTTTATTGATCAGGCACTATTTTCTAAGCGCATGTGTAAACATTAATGTTTAACAAGGTACTTGAGGTAATTTTTATGTTGATTGAGATGATATTAAAATTTCAAAATACATATTGCTAAATATACACAAATTTCCCTTTTTTTTATATTTAATATCTATTATTATAAAAATATCTAATGATTAATAATCTTACTATTAATAATTAACACAACTTTCACAAATTAAACAAATAAATTTTATTTCATTGTTTACTTAAAGGCTATATAACCTTTTATATTGACCTTTGTATTTTTAATTGTACACCATGCGCATTGATTAATTTAAACTTATAATGTGAATGGTTTTGAACAAAAACGACATTAGTTTGCAGGATGATTGTTTATTTTGTTGGCACAAGATACTAAAGTTCATATTGTCACGTGCTGCTGGCAAAGTATATAGGTGTTTCCCACGCCTACATGTCCACAATCACAAATACCTTGAGGCAAAGCCAATAAGTACGTGCCAAATGTGAAAAATATCATTATCATCTCATACATCAATACGACAACCCAACTAAAAACAAAAAAATACATGACTTTCTATATCACCAGACGCTGGTGGTTAAAAATATATAATAGAAAAGTCCTATAAATATCATACTGGTAATATGTATTGAATAAAATTACTATAATTTTCTTTTTTGTAAAATGTATTAAATAATGTCATTCATTCTTTTTGGAGAGAGAGAGAGAGAGAGAGAGAGAGAGAGAGAGAGAGAGAGGAAAACTTTCATTTTTTTTAAATTTTGTTAATTTATTATATATAGTTATATTTTTCACAATAGTAAAAATGAGGAAATATTTATGTAATTTTAGATAATTATTATATACGTAAACTTTTCTATATATACATCGATAAACGTTTAACATTTTTTTCTTTCTATAAAATTGTTTTGAAAAGAGCAATAAAGTCAAGGAGAGACAAATTTACTGAAGATTTTCTTCTTTGAAGTAGTGTCTCCACATTTTCACCTGACCCCGGCTTACGATTCGTTCCCCCCTTCCCCAAAACAGCATATTACCTTGTCTACTAAAGTGCCATCAAGCATGCAACACACCCCTCTTTTGCTATCTTGCACAAAACACACCCTTATTCTTACACCTTCTCTATCTCTCTTCGTGCGTCAAAATTCGACCCATTTGATATTTCCCTTTCTTATATATTTATTTGAAATCACTGCAGCACGCAAAAAGCTTTTACACAATAAAAAATAACGATTTACATACTAAATATATATATATGAGGAATTTTTTTACGTACAATATTTAAATATTTTATTAAATTTTTTGTTATTCACTTTATATATATTGCATGCAGTTTGACATTTTTTCTTATATAAGCTAAATTAACTTTTACATTTGTAGCGTGAAATTTTTCATTCTCTCTCTTTCGCCTTTGTGTAAAACATTTAATCTCCCCAAAGACCACATTTTGATATTAAAATGTACTGCGTAGTTGCAAAAATATTTCACTGCAACATTTGGCATTTTGGTATGCTTCATTTTACACGCCACATTACCATAAAATAATAATAAAAACTTTGGACAAAAATTAAATTAAAATAAAAAAAACCAAAAAAATTAATTTAATAAACTTTCATATCATAATATACTATCTCATGACGTAAAATATATTGGTTTGAATAAAACACATTTATTTAATAAATAAAATAAATATGACTTTATATAGATCAGTGCTTTATATATGTTATGATCTATGCGTGGTTCAACTTAATAAAAAATAAATAGGGGGAGGGGATGGTAAGATTTTTATATAAAAGAATTTAGGGGTATATGGGAGTATATAGGGGTTGCAAAAATACGTATAATACTGATATTTGATATAGTATGTTACATAGTATGTTACATTTTGAGTCACGTATTATATATAGTACAAACTAAAAGTACCATAGCAACATGGTGCATGTTATATTATATTATTATGCATATATATTACTTGCATCAGTGAATATTATACCACAGTATATCGTATTTAATCCTCTCTCTCTCTCTCTCTCTCTCTCTCTGTCTTCGTCTCTCTCTCTCTCTCTCTCTCTCTCTAGTAAATTGACGCTGGGGGAAGTCAATCGAAAAGTTTGTCTCTATAACATACACAACTGATGATCCGTACGTTTCTAATAGCATATTTCATGATTCAGCGAAAGTTGTTTTTTTTAGCGTATTATATAAAAAAAAACTGCAATGAAAATACTCTCATCGTTAGTCTTTTGTCAAACCCAACCCTCATTTGTCTGCCAAAAGTATTGTCTCTATTCATTAACACGGAAAGAGGGATGAAATTTTTTTTATATAAAAAAGTTTTAGATAACAAAAAATTCTATACTTTTTGTTCCTTAATTTAAAATAAGTTTTAAAAAATGCTTTTTTTATAGCGTCGTGATAATATATTAATTAATCCAATGATAAATTATTATTTTTAAATATATATATATAGTCATTATTGCTTTTCACATTATCCTTTTTCTTTTTAAGCTCTTTTAAAACTTCATAAATCCTTTTATTATTATATATAAATTTCTATTTTTCAAATCGAAAATCTCTTTTTTATCAGATATCATATATATATAATGATATTTTTATATAATTTATGAGAAAGAGCTATAAGCTTTTAATGTCACTCTCCTTACAAAAGAAAGTGTATCACATTTTAGTAATGGTGCGTGTATTTCTGATAATAACTTAATTCTAAGCATGAAATATGAAAATAAGATTTTTTTTTCTTTATATTACAAGAAATTTATTGGCATGCAAAAAACACTTCTTATTATATTATTTTACGTAACATATTCTGAGAATTTATTATTTTATTATGCATCAGTGTTTAAAAGTGTTATACGTAACATGACGTAATATTTTATTATTATTCTAACAGACGATCAATTATTACTTTTGTGTAATAAAATAATAAACTTGTTCATACAATTATGATTTCAGTATTAAAATAATTATTTACCTCTTTTTTTACAAGTTATACGAGTGAAAATTATAGCTATAGAAATAGACCACGTTTTTTTTATTTTTTTTTACAGTGTCACCTGAATTTTTCAAGTATTTTATTTTACTAACAAATTGACGCTTAAATAGCACAAAACAAATTCCTAAAGTACTTTACCTGTAATTCTCAATATAAGGTATTACAAATATCCATGAAATTGCTATTTTTTGGTATATATACTTTTAAAAACGATTTGTACATTACAAATAAAACTTACTTTATATAGATTTTGAGTGAGAGCGTGACATATTATTATAGTGATATAAGTGCACTTCTCTTTGAAAACTTTTGTATATATGAATTGCAACCGGAAGTCATGGAAAACAAAAAGAATAAATAAATGGATTTGCCATATCTCAGTGGTAGTCAAAAAAATTCCTCTCTCTCTCTCTCTCTCTCTCTCACTCTCTGAAAAACAGAAAATAGTTGAAATAAATATAGAAAACATATCTTAAGTAAAGTTAAATTAGCTAACATTAATCTTTAGAGTAAAAGTATATTTCATTTTATTATCTCACTTTACGTCTAAATTTTCTCTCGTTATTTTGTATACGTGTGTAGCTCTGGATTTTCATGTTTAATTATCGTGTTTTGACACGAGTCTATTTTTGTCTTTTACTTTCTTCTTCTTTCCTATATTTGTATCACTCTGTTTAGACATGTACAGCAGTTATGTTTCTTCTCTAGACTTCAAATTAGTATAACTTCAGTTGAGACACCTATAAATCTTTGTGTAATAGAAATAAAATTATCATTTCATTTTTTTTAACGAGAAGTATACAAAACAGTTATTTCAATGATTAATATAATTATACGCAAAGAAAACAAATTTATATATTTAATGCTGCATTTATGTTATCATATCATGCCATAAATGTTGCTAAATTTTATCAGCAAATAATTTGTGTGGGACAATATATATATATATATATATATATATATATATATATATATATATATATATATATATATATATATATATATATATATATAATATATTTATGCATACGTAATACAGATTTTAACATAGAGTTATTATTATATATATGCAGCTAGTATTATAGTACTATTAGTATTACATAAATTATGTTATAATGAACGAATAAGGCTGAAGTAATTATCATATTATAATTTATTATTATATGTATTTATTTTTGCCCACGTGGCACGTAAAGAATGAAATTGAAGTGCTGAAGTGCCGGGTATTGTATATATGTGTAAAAGATATTGAACTACAGAATTGTTTAAAACAAGATCGATAAATTATATTTGTAGCTGTTAAGAAAAATATAATCATTTTACTTTTTTGGAAAAAAAAATTATTAAATTTATGTATCTAAATATATTGTAATCCGGTATGGTCTAGTGGCTAGGATACCTGGCTTTCACCCAGGAGGCTCGGGTTCGATTCCCGGTATCGGAATATTTTTTTTTAATTAGGACAAATTCATCTAACAATTTATAAAAGTACCTTACCAAATTAAATATAGATCTTTTTCAAAGTACATTTTGAAATAAAATGGAAAAAGTTTGGCACAAAAACAATGTAACAGCTGAAATAGTATACATTTCGTACAATAAATAATAATAAAAAAAATAGATATACAATAAAATTGATATAAAACGATACTTTGCTATATACAAAACTGAAAAAGTTGGGTATATTGAAGCTAAAATATCACCTTTGGGATAGATTAGGATCATTCACGCTATTTTCTATTATGCTATATCTATAAACAAACAACAGTCATGCAAAATAAAAATAAATTATTTAGTAATATATGAAAAATTTCCCCTTTATAAAATAGATAATGATATAATTTTATATGCCATCTGTGATAGTTTTTGACTGTGACATATTTGACTTCTTTCTTATCTGATTATATTAAAGGCAAAGTGTATATGATAGAAATCTAAAATATGTCCCTAATGATTTAACCTTCACATTCTAAACAAAAACTTATAATAATAGAAATACGTAGAATTTTCATTTTACATAATTTTCATTCATATAATAATTCGGCACGTGCGATGTCATTTACAGAAAAAAAAATAGTACAATTCAAAATTTATTGTTGTGAGTAATAAATATAATAAAACGGGTCTCTCTCTCTCTCTCTCTCTCTCTCTCTCTCTCTCTCTCTCTCTCTCTCTCTCTCTCTCTCTCTCTCTCTCTCTCTCTCTCTCTCTCTCTCTCTCTCTCTCTCATAGTACGCCACGCGACGACTAGCGCGAGTATTACACTGGCTCACGCGGGGTGTCACGGATTCTTGCTTGCGGTGATGAAACCATCCCTATCATTATTATTATAAAACCCCTCTCTATATCAAAATCAGAAGCTGCAGTGTAGAAAGCAATACTATGACAATTGCTAGCAGGCAAATATATTATATAAAAGAGTCATGGACGGGGGGATAAAAGTATATATATATAAAATCTTTCCTCCAGTATGTATAATGAAGGAATACTTTATACCGCACCGCGACAGTATGGCATCAACTATAAAACATTTAATATGAGAGGGTGGAAAAGTTTTATATTATTATAAAAAAGTCATGATTTCTTTTAACAAAAAGTTTCATATAAGTCATTGAAATTGTCGTTTCTCTTTTATACTTTATATAAGAGAGAGAGAGAGAGGGAGATCATTAATTATTTAAAGAAAAAAAGGTATTTAAACTATATAAGGTAAAAATTGTTATAAATCTTGTTGTGTGTATATTTCTATGAATAAATATTTAAAGATAGAGGGGAACATACACAAAAAAATTATTTAATTTTATGTATTGTTGACGTGAGTCTATTTTAAACAAATAAATAAATAAAAAAACTTATAAATGTTGCTATGCCCATAACCAGTAATACAATAGGGTCACAATGGGTGATCATATATACTATGTTTAGACAAAAAGTTAAAATAAAAAAATCTGCGAACAAAACCATAGGAGGTCTTATATAAAATGATCGCAAAAAAAATTTCAAATAGTTTCTCTCTCTCTCTCTCTCTCTCTCTCTCTCTCTCTCTCGTCACCATAGGGAGCTTTCATGATATGATGTACAACATTTCAATATATAGACAATTGATTTTCTCAGTTATTATCTATACATATGAATCACTTGAAAATATGTATGTACGCATGTCATGCTAGTCACTCATCATATACCAAAGTATAATTAAATTACATACCCAGCTTGGCCTTAATCAAGAACCTCTCTCTCTCTCTCTCTCTCTCTCTCTCTCTCTCTCTCTCTCTCTCTCTCTCTCTCTCTCTCTCTCTCTCTCTCTCTCTCTCGTCAAAATATATTGATGTCATTAATTTTGTTCAAAAGTCATTCTATACATACGCTAAAGTGATTTTTCAGTTTTGAAGTATATACAATTTTCAATATGCATGCGTTACTGGCGAAAAAGTTTTGTCAAGTGTTGTTTTGTCCAGTAACATTTTCATTAAAATGTTCTTATGGACTTATACAACAAAAGGCATGTTTAATTAAAACACTAAAATAATGATTCAGCAGTAACATATAATAGAATCGGGCAGTACTATTTTTTATAGAGATAGCAAATTTGTAGGAGCGAGCGCCTTTTTCCACGCCTATAGTGGAGTGGCTGGACATGATGGTAAAATCTATTTATTTTTCTGTTTTATTTTATTCTATAGTTATTCATTTTAGGATTATTACAATGTTTATTAAGAATTTACTATTTATAATACTTTTTTATTGCACATAGCTCTTTTTTACGTAATTAAATATTTTTAATTTTATTATATATATTTAATAAACTCCTTTTATATAATAGTACTGATATAGAGCTTCGTGTGAGGGACGTTCCTAATAATAATTGTTTTTCTAGATGCCTTTAATTTTTGGTCAATATTTCATGAAAAAAGGAATTGCTTATTCTTTAAAGCTGACAAAAAATATTGACATTATATAACTATAATGTATTTTAATACTTTTAAATCACAGAGTCCTCATCATAAATAATAATCCAACACATGCTCGTAATTAAAATATCTTTTTCAGTCTTTTTTTTTTTTTTTATATATTAAAATATTTTAATTTGAAGTCATAAATTTTGTTTTATATAAATTAAAAATAATTATATAGCTATAAAATTGATAGTATTTAAAAGCCCTTTTTTTTCAACAAATTGAAACAATTAAAATTTTATTATTATTTAATCTAAGAAAATGTCAAAAAGTATGATTGAAAATTAGATTTACTAAATGCTTTCACTTACCATATACAGATATTTTTTTCTTGGTGCCGCGTCTGCTATAAGCGCTCTTATACTTTGATGACATCGTAAATGCATAAAGATTTTCTTTTTAATGTGTTTTTATTTTATTTTATGAAGACAGAGTCTCCACTTTGCTTGTCGAGGATTTCTTGGAGTCTGGAAGACGTATAAGACAAAAAAAAAAAAAAAAAAAAAAAATGCGTGCATAGGGCATCTGGAAATGAAGTTAAAAACGTCTGCAAGAAAGTAATAACTTTTAAAGCCACTCTCAATTTTTTTTTATATATTTACAGTACGTTAAAATAAAATGCAAAACTAAAAAGAGAAATCGTAAATAGTGCAGTTAAATTTTAAATGGCATGAACGATAAAACGATGCTTTTTATTTGCCAAGAAATTTTTATTTTATTTGTACATTTATAGTAATTAGATTTTTTTATGGAATGATTCATCAAATTTAGATTTACATATACCACATTTTTACGCACTCTCATCTAACACAATAAATAGTTGCTTTATTCACTATGCATGCACACGGAAAGAATTAATTAAGTAATTTAAAATTACGTCATTATAGCATCAATGTTGCTAAGTTGAAACAGCATTAGCATTTATGCTATATTATATAAAAAATCATACGTATGCTATAAAAGATATATCTTATATAGTGCAGTATAGCATAAATTATGTTGTAATGAACAAGTAATTTAGCATAATCTTATAAGTTTCAATTTTGAATGATAAATAATTGAAAAATAAAATTAAAATAAAAAGTAATTATGTATCAGAAAGTAAATTACATTTCATGCAAAGATGATCAATTTTATACTCCAGTCAGCAACATGCAAATTACAAATACCATAACTAATTTAACAAATTTTAATGATACTATATTATAGTTGTATATTACTTAATTTTAAGATATTTAATTATGATTAAACTAATGTCATTGCAAATTGTTATTAATTAAACCTTTAGATACAGACAATAATAATAATTAAACATTAATATCCATCAATATTATAACAAATCACTGTCTCGATGATAAATGTAACTGATTATAACTCTGATTATAAAGAAAATAGTTTCATAAATTACATGAGCAAAAAAAAAAAAAAAAAAAAAAAAAACTACGTCAAGTGTTTACGATAAGCATATATCGATGATGACCCGGTACTTTGTCCGATTTGCAAATGACCACTTTTATAAGAGATGACCGTATTGTAAACTTGACTTCGAGTTGGCGTTCGTATATGGTTCTCTTTATATATAGCCAAAATAAAAGAGGATGAATCGCAAAAGAGTGAAAAAAGTTTAAAGCTATAGTCTTCAATCACCCCCCCCCCCCCCCCCCAAATCATATATTGCGCATTTTACAACATTGATATGCGTTTAAAGTAATATTTTTATTGCTGGGCGTTTACTGATTTATACTCTGTTTTGCAAATAGAATAATATCTCCTAGCACAGCTTTCTAACTTTGCTGTACTGCATAACTGAGACAGCATAATTTCTATTCTCTTTTATGTTTTTATTAATTAAGCCAAGTCAAAACAAAACTTCTTTTTTAATTGATAAATCATGATAGAGAAACATTATTGTCTTAACACAAACTGGAGGAAAAAATGTTGAGTGCATGGGCAACTGTATTACAATTTCTATATTGCATCCCGATATTAATGAAATCATGAATACTATACCCAGTTTGTGGGCTACAGATAGGTTAAAATACATGGTATTATCATAGTATAAATATACCATTGAATTTAGAGTATACTCTAAATTCAATGAATATACTATGGTATTTATCTATGTGTGATAGTGATAGTTTCATTTCGTGACTATAATTAGTTTGTTTTTATATCAAATGAAATATATAAATAAAGCGACTTGATCATTTTAATTTTGACCCCAAAATGCTGTAATGCTGCAAAAACATAGTCAAAATACCGTGTCACTGTCGATATGCGAGAGTTGAGTTGGCGTCATTTTTGTGACTGCAATTAAAAACAGAGAATGTTATTCATACATATGATGACTTCTCCATATGATAAGTCTAAACACACGTGCTATAAGCAGCTAACAAACCACTGACTTCATAGCTTGACATTTATATCATCCGTTCTCTGTAACATAAGTACTATTCATGATATGTAAATGTATTTAGTACTAAAAAAATATATAATAAAGATTTTATTGCCCTTTTTTTAAGCTTACATAAGCAACTTTATATTATTCTGCGCAAAGTTTAATTTTCTTTGCGGGGAAATATTATTTTAAATACCTAATTTTGCAGATTTGTCACTTTTTTTTATTATTTGATTCAACAATTTTGTCTAATTTTTTTCTCTTGTAATTTACAAATAGTGATTTGATTTTGTTCTCGATCATAAAAATCTAATTTACAATTTTAGGTCTCCAAATTCAATTCCTCGTAATGTCATTCCAATCATCATTTTGCTGCACGAAATAAAATTATATGTCTTCAGAACTTGAACGGTATCCATATTAAAAAGAAGAAGAAAATCTACAGAAATGTTAAATGAATCGATTGTGGGATTTTCCTTACCCCTTCTTATTTTTCCTCATTCTCACAGAAATAGCTTCATGAATTTTCATTACTTCCTATTTTATTTTAATTAAATTTACATTTTTTAAGGAAAAGAAAAAATAACAAATATATGGGAAATGTATTCTCAATAAAGGCTTTTTTGTGCTAATTTTTTGATAACAAATTCTCTCTCTCTCTTGTATAATTTTATTCCTTATATAGATTTAAAATTAACATTAATAAAAAGAAATTATTTAAAATTTTACATCCTTTTAACAACTACACAAAATATTATAACATATTCAAAATGATACCACTTATATAATTTCATATTATATATATATATGCGTTGAATACTCTACGTATACAGCAAAAATATTATACATGTAAATAAAATTGCCTACGGCTTAGTCAGCTTATATTTTATGCATAATAGTCAATGATGAATGTAAAGGGGATATGACGGCTCTTCTCTCTCTCTCTCTCTCTCTCTCTCTCTCTCTCTCTCTCTCTCTCTCTCATACTCGTTATATATGAATTTTTATATATTAAAAAAATTATAACATATTATTCAATTCTTCGTCCTACGGGCTTATAGAATAATGCACAAATGTTAAACTTCAAAGACAAAAGCGGATCATGAAACAAATGCTTTTTTTTTAATCTTGTTGTGACTACTGGCTGATGAGAGAGAGATAGAGAGAGAGAGAACAGCCCTCGCAGTAATATTACGGATTATAATGGAAAGTATGCAATATATCTCACACAGCAGAATATATATAGGAAGGTCTCTAATCTAATTAATCTTACACCAAAGGTAAGCAAAATTCTCTCTCTCTCTCTCTCTCTCTCTCTCTCTCTCTCTCTCTCTCTCACTAGATTGCATGAGTCACAAAAGATAGAACATGGAACAAAAGCCAATATAATATATTAGGGTGGCATACATATATAGATGAAGGGGGGTCAAAAATCGCGTGATCAAAGTAATGTTTAACAATTATCAAAATGTGTGTCTTAAAATTGTATAACATAATAAAATATACAGAAACAGAGAGTGATAAGAAAAGTCACTTTGCGTGCATGTGTACGATTTTGCATGTATATAATAATGAAATTCTAAATATCATAATCTTATTTTATATAATGACATTTTTTTACATAATATAATGTTTTGACAGTTTATAATATACTTCATGTTTCTATTACACCTACCTATTTCCTGTTGCTTTTATAAAGAATTATTATTAACGTAATATAAAAGGGGTTAAAAATATATATATTTTTTTATTGTGATTCAAATCTTAATAAAGTTAACAGCTGCTCAAATCAAGAACATAATATTTTAAAAAGTACTTTAAAATATGTATATAAGCAGCAAGTAAGTCACGAAAACCTATTTTTTTATTCTCTCATTATTATTTAAAAATGCTTTAAGCTACAAAAAACAAAAGAAAAACATATTGCAAACTATATTTCATATACAAGATGTCAATTAGATATATTAGTTCATTATGCAAATGAGTATAAAGAGAAAAAAAAATAATACAAAGAAAAAAATTATGATTTATTTTTAAACATAAAAGAAATTGGAAGATAAAAAATAATTCAAAAGAGAGAAAGAGTAACAAATGAAGAGAGAATAAATTTGAATATTAATTTCTTAAAGTGTTTCTCAAGTTGGAATATATATATATACGTTAATTTAAGAAGTACTTTAACGAAATATTGTATAAGTTTTTGTTAATTTTCTTAATTTCTAAATAAGTAAATGTCATTTTTCTCCCCAGATTTTCTATAAATTATTTTATTATATTTACTTAGATATGCTCCCCTGCGGTGTACAAAAAAAAATGTAACATAAAAGAAAAGAAATTTCTAAGAGTGAGAGTCAAATAAATATTAGAAATTAAGAGGGTAAAAAAAGTCATTCTTGTATGTACTTGAAGTAAGAGAGAAAAACTATAATTGAATTATAAGGGTACAAATGATGGTACTTCTATAATAAAAGTTGCATCATGAGCCCTCTTCTTATCTAATATATAATATAAAGAAGTGAATGCATTTAGTAAATGAAGTTTGGGTGGCTAGTTAGCGTCACATTTTGGACATTGCACAAGAGAGAGAGAGAAAGAGAGAGAGAGAGAGAGAGAGAGAGAGAGAGAGAGAGAGAGAGAGAGAGAGAGAGAGAGAGAGAGAGAGAGAGAGAGAAAGCTGCCCTCGATGCTCTCGTTGATTGCCCTACCACTCGCACATTGTGATTAGGTCCATGGTCCATGGATGGATGCAGTCAGTACAGCACAGGGATACGACACGACGGTTATTTGGTTTTATTGCAGATGCGTGGGTGAAGAAGCACGCGTGATGTTAGGGCGTGCTCCAGCTGTCGTCTATATCTACCGTGCTTTATTGCTTGTCTTTGAACCACCTGCCTGTTGTATGATCTGTTCATATAAGTATAGCAACAGCAGCCTACTCTGTTGCTCTGGAAATGTGTTATGTATGAGTGCGAGAGAGAGAGAGAGAGAGAGAGAATTGTATAAAGGTACAAAAATCTAATTTACAAAACACAATCCAGAAAACGTGTCAATTCAATAGAAATAAAATTGAAAATGAAATTTAGTGTTTCTATCTGTGACTATATAGGAGACTTTCGATGATATTGAATTTAAATAAAATTTCTCTCTCTCTCTCTCTCTCTCTCTCTCTCTCTCTCTCTCTTTCTATTTCTATATATCTCCTCTGAGACTGACAATGAGTATAAATTGTATTTAAATTGATAAAATGTAAGAAAATTTCTATACATTTGTTTCTTAAATCATTTTCATTGTAAAATAATTACATTAAGACAACCAGTTCAGTTTTTCAATTTTGTGAGAAAAGTCTATACAAAAGGAAAAACTAATAGTAAAATTCATAGCACGTAAATATTTTGTTCCATTGTTTCGTGATATAAAATGCTCTCCTTTCAGGTCATTCTTTATCCCAGCCACATTTCTCCCTATATAGATCACACTCTATTTGATATTTTGATCTTATATAGTAAAAAATAATTGAAAAATATGTATGAATTGGATTTACAAGAAATAAAATGTGATTTATTATTTTTTTTTATACTGTCCTCTCTCTCTCTCTCTCTCTCTCTCTCTCTTTCTTAAAATTCTCTATAAATATTTTGGACACTGATAAGAGGGTGCTGTCTAGAAATGTGTTGCTTTTGTTACATCAAAATAGCGTCTGGTTCGTGGTCTAGTCTGTTTCATTGAATACCTGACGTGAATAAAATATGTGGCTAGCTGCAAGAATGAATTGTATTGAGAAATATATATAATATAAGTGATATACAAACGCACCCTTAATGATGGGAGGGGATGTAAGAAAGATGAGGGATATAAAATAAATTGTTAGCTTTACATTTACAATTCCCTCTCTCTTTCTTTATTGTGTGCTTAACTTAACTCGCAGTCTCAAAAACACTAAAATGAAAAATACGCAAAAGTATTAAAATATTAAAAAAATTTAATAATAATTTAAGATTTTCCATACACCCTTAGTTCATTAGTATTACATATTTGTTCGCTCTCCTTTTTTAATTTGATTAATTATATTATTGTATACTTTTAAATTATATAATGCAAAATACATTAAAGAAAACATTATTTTTAATTAAAATTTTACTTGAGAAAAAAATATAAAGAATGCTGTGTATGCAGGTACTGTATATACATATAAAATCATACAATTATAAACTACAATACCTTACTAAATTCCTAACTTTCTATAATACAATAAACATTTTTTTCTCGTTTTTTTCCCCATGTTTTTCTGTTTTGTGTATATATAAATTTAATCAAAAAAAAATATATATAAAATGCGACACAACAAATAATAATAAAAAAAAAAAACTCAATGTACGTAATTTAACGTACAAGATTAAATTTAAAAAATGACTCAGCTATATTTAATATAATAATAACAAATGAAACTCAATTTTCAGCTTTAAATTTTTTTATCTTTTTACACTATAGCTACTGTATACAATTTTTATATGACAATAAGCAGTGTGTGTCCTCCTATATATAAAAAATATGGAGACAATAGGTGCTATGCTTACCGGGTGTGGTCACCATATACATACATAATACAAATCCCTATGCTGTGTACGTATTATATAATACTGTAATGTTATACATAATAATATACATGAGGGCTTCCTTTCCCATACACACAAAACTTATCACACCAGTATCATCTCATCACCTGCGCGAGGAATATAAAAATGATCTGTCGTGATCTCATTTACTGATTTCTTATTTTAAACAATGTGCTAAAACTTTTGGGTGTAGTCTTCTAGGCATTGTTAGTAGCATAGAAGAAAATTAATAAAGTATAGAAATTATATATTATATGAATGATAGGGTATTAAGAAATTTTATTATATTGTTGTTTTTTTATATTATATATATAGACATTAATTTTTCTTGTATACTAAAGTTTAGTATTATACTAATAACATTTTCAGATTGCATTTTATATGATTATATAGTAACATATATTTTTAAGGAGTACTTTTTATTGTATTGTCAATAAATGTGAAGATCATTACTTTTCAAATTTTATGTTCAAAAGATCATAACAATAAAGAAAATATTTTATTATTTCTGTTCACTATACAGACAGATCTATAAAAATGAAACGCCAATATTTTATTATTATATACAAAAATCTGAAACACTAAACATTTTTTATGCATATATAAGAATTAAATAATACTATAAAACATTATGATTTTTTCTAGTTTATTTATTTGAATTAATTGAACGAACAAATTCTCGTATTTTTGTTGAATATAAAAACAATATATAAGAAAACTAAATATTTTTATTGCATACTTTATAAGTACAATATACTTAAATTACAAATAAAATTCTCTATCTATTATATAGAGCTATTGTAATTTTTTAGAACACGAAACTTTTATTTTTCCTCCATGTCATATATTTGAATAATATTAAAATTCTGACGACAGAATAAATAATACTATATATTATGAAAAGTCATTGTTTTTGGAACGTGTTTTGTATTAAACAGAGGCTGCTTATGAGGGACAATTACATCTTCTTATATAACAATAACATCCATGACATTTGTCTTAAGTCTTATTAATTCAAAGTCACATCGCATCACTTTCAATGAAAAACCTACACGGTAAATGTTGAAATAAATTATGTTATTATATACAATATGGTTACGGTATATTATTCAGCATTATACCTTTTGGTTGTTCGTTTAAAAAAAGTAAAATTCACGACTTTACATCAGAATTATCCCCGTATTATTGCAAATATATATCAACTTGTTTATTCAATGTTTGTCTTACCAAAAATCAAATTTAATCTCTATAAGTTTCCAACAATGACAAATTGCTATAGTGCAAGTTTTAACTTAAGGGAATAGAAAAAAAAGCGAAGCATTTATATCACACAACACTTGATGTGACTTGATGCATAAATAAATAGTTTGTCTCAAAACCCAACTGTAGCGCCTTAGCAGTGATCAGAAAATTTCAATTTATGCAATTTTTTTTGTCGATTTTGATTTTATAATAAATTTTGACTGTTTCTGACGTCAGAAACCGGAATTATCATGCAAATTACATATACTTAACAGTCTTTTTACACTCTCTTGTGGGGCCACATTTTGGAAAAATATTGTCATCAGTTTTGGAGTTCCCATTTTGTGTTTCATGATATTAAAAAGCACATGCGATGTTTCATGTGGTCTTTAGCTTTCAGGTAAAAATGACTTAGTATCTCTAAGTTTTAGTTGTACATTGAAGTGTCACTGTAATTATGGTTAAAAATTGATATCAAGTTTTTCAAAGTAATATTTATAAAGTTAAGCCAATTTTATTGTTATTAATTATTTGCAGATTCTCAGTGAGCATAATACTTTAGTTTTAGATTACTTGCACCTTAAAGCCATAGACCACATAAAACAACGTGTGCTTTTTAATAATAAACACGAAATGGGATCTTCAAAACTGATGACAATTTTTACCAGAATGTTAATGTAGCTCCACGAGGGAGCATGAAAGTACTGGTAAAGTATGCAATTTCGGTGACTATTCATGTTTCTGATGTCAGAAACATGCAAAAATTAGTACAATATGTTGTGCGGGTTGCATAAATCGAAATTTCAAGATCACTGCTACGGAACTACTGTTGGTTTTTGAGATAAACTAAAGTTATTTATGTAAGTCCCATCAAGTGTTTTGTGATATACTTGTGTTTTCTTCTTGTCTATTCCTTTAATAATAAATCTCATAGTACAGAAAATTGCTTGATATAAATAATATAAGACTCAAGGATAAATTTGTGTAAAAAAAGGCATATAATCTATATCTGCAGGATTTCAAAATGATATACAAAAGAATTTTATTTTAATGCTTTTAATATCAATTTCAACCAGAAAAGAATTAAATTAAATAAATTTAATACATAATAAATTGCATAAAAATAAATTTAATTTGAATGAACTCCATATTCTTATACACAATAATGATAAATAAAATAAGAAAATCTATGTCATTATATAAGGTAATATAGTTTAAGAGAAATAAAGTGTATACAGTATATAAAAATCTTTTCAAAGTAACAGCGTCTTTGAAGTAAGAATTATATCAGCAGCAACAATGAAAAAGTTATCACATATAAAAGAAGACAAAAGGCAAAATCTTGACTGTATATGTATATAAATATATAATATATACATATTATATACTTCCTTTTCACACGTATCTTTTATTATTAAGTCACCTGAGAAACTTTTATAAGTTAGAAAACTGTTATATCAGATTTGCTCATCACTACACGCTAACTTTTTAAATAGATTTTAATTTTCTTTTTTTCTCCTCCCTCAATCTTTTTTGTTTTAAATATAAAAAGAAATATAATTAAATTTTTAATTAATGTTTTATTTTATAGAAGAGAATAATGATTAGAATAAAACTTTTATAAATATACATATATATATATATATGTAAACTCTATCGTTATTTGAATGTTTTTTTTTTTTTTTTATGTAAATTATTATATCCTGTATTAAATGACACTTTGATTAGATATTAAATAATTATACATAATAATTTTATTATAGGGTGTAATTTAAATTTATTTGCATATTGTAGTATAATAAAACGGTTGTCCAAAAAATTATTATTTTTTAATTATTTAGTTTTTTTTTTTTTTTTTTTTTTTCATGTGACGTTTTTCTATCATCATGTTCATGTTGTACAATTTTTTTTCCAGGAGGGGGATTTTGATGTTTAAAATGATTAAATGGGCGTTTTAAAAGAGGGATTTAACCTTAGCTTGCACTTTTGAAAAATGTTGAAAATTTTTGTTGAAAAATGAGAAAAAAATATACCTGAATTTGTGCAAAAATATTAAAAACCATTAGTTAAAAGGATGATAGAGGGAGAGAGAGAGCTGAGAGAGAGAGAGAGAGAGAGAGAGAAGGCGAAAAAGAATTTTTTAAAAATATAATTACCTTAAAGTATCATCATAGCATCATAAGTTAAAAATAATCATATATTTTGGCAAATAAAAATACAAAATAATTTATAATTATAACCATAAATCATTAAATTTAAAAAAAATGCGTATACACTTAACTTTTTACACCACACACACAAAGAGTAAATTGAATAATAGTTCTTTATATATAATGATTAAAATTATAAATATAAATATATATAAAAAAAATTCTTTCCATCACCTATAGAGAAAAATAAGATTATTATATATTGAGAAATCTTATAAGAGGTGCATCACGTATAAATATACTGATAGTTATTATTTTGAATAATATATTTTGATGGGTGTTATGCATGTTATGTTGTCAATATAATTATAATGTGGTTAGGTCTCTGTCTTAACCACAATTATTATTATGTACAGCGAGATAGGGAAGGAGAGAGAGAGGGTCCATGATACGCAGCATAATGTAAGTTACCTGACCAGTCTATAGCCCAGTCTCTCTCTCTCTCTCTCTCTCTCTCTCTCTCTCTCTCTCTCTCGTGTGGTCAAGGTCTCGTGACCTCTATACAGATCATAACCAGTTTTATGTGACGTCACTTTAAATATATAAAATTGTAATTGGCACTTTTTTTTTTTTTTCTTTTTTTTTTTTTTTACTATTAAGGAAGAAAATCTTATAATACAATATATTTGAACCACAAAATTCAATGTTCAATAATTTTCATTTTACTAACATAAAGTAGTTAGAAAATAATAAGATAAAAAAAATTAAAGTCGGAAGAAATAAAAGGGCTATTTTTTTTCTTTTTATATTATATATACTCCAAAGTTTTTAACTAAATGCTACTCACATATATAGCTATATTTGATATATTTGAAAGAACAAAGAACTTGCCGCACTCCCGGTGATGTGGTCACTTTTATCTCACTAAAGAGACATGCTGGGACAAAAATAATAAACAAAAAATATAAATACAAATTTGAATTTTTATCTATTTTTTTGCTTTCATCAAAAAGTAATAATTTTTTATTGCAAAGCATAAGGCTAAAATAACTTTTTATGATTTCTCGATTTGATTTAAAGATTTAATTTTTTTTAATATTTAACAAATATTTATGTCTTAATATATATTTATTTAAGACAGCTAATTATTCAAATAATATAACAAAAATTTTATTACATTTGTTAATCAAATATATACACAGAAAGCTCTCCAGCTTTTAGTGTTGAAAAGCAAGTTGATTATTCAAAAACTTCATTTCTATTCAAATGCTAATTTTGTCTTTTGTGTTTACGATTTACTTTTTTTTTTTGCAAACAACTTTATATAAATAAATAAAATTTAATATAATTTTATTATACTAGCTGATGTGTAAATAGAGGGATTGAACATATACGCAGAGATTTTTAAATGAATTATTATTAAACTAATTGAGTAATAAAATATACAATTACATCATATAGAAATATATTTTAAATGTGTCCATCATTAAAAAATAATTTAATTTCTATATATGTAGTGGTGCAGTAAAAAAAAAAGCAATAAGAATTTGCAATATTTAATGTCTCTTTATTTTGTAATCACATTCATGAAGAGGCGACATATTCTCTAAATAAATTTCAGTTACAACGAAGTTACTTCTTAGTTCTTTCTCTTGTAAACCAGCTTGGAAGTAACCTAACTTGTGCATTCAAAAATGAGTACTATATAGTATTGCCGTTATATTCAATATGCATGTAAAAAGTATACTTCATTTATGCTGCATGGCACTTCAATTAAAAAAAGTTTATAAATCTGAGATTTATTTACATTTTTTTTCAAAGCCCTTTTATGAAAGCATCAATCAAATAAATAAAACTTCTTTAATTATACTTACGAAGCAAATACCATTAATTTCTTAAAATACAAAAGTCTTTAATTGAAAAAAGTAATCAAAATCTCTCCTCCTGATTACCCCTGTTTTATGAGAAATTATGCAACTGCTTAAACTTTTCTATACTTACAGTGACCTGCCAATACAAATGACAGGGGCAAAGTTGCCTTTCACTGGCGCCATCAACTCACTTTTTTATATCTTTAATTTTCTCCCACGGAGTTTTATATTTTATTCGCCCTCGGAAACAACCGTACTTGGAGACTTGTATGACCAGAATACAAGGATCTCTTAAACACTTCTGTAAATTAACAACGCCCCCACAAAGAACTTTTTTTTTTCTTTTAATTGGTATAGTAGGAGTACCCGGTAGCTACTATATATATACTAATTGGATCAAAATCTTAAAAGTAAATACGCAAGAACGAGTCAAAAAAAGATCTAAAGTAATTATTTTTGCCAGCTGAATGATTATATAAGGACGCAAAAATTTCTGCTTCAGACGTATAATTTACAACTATAAAAGGACATAGAAAATTATTATTATAATGGTATTACTAATTATGTATAAGATAATTATGAAAAGTAACTATATATTATTATTTATATATTTAAAATAGAATGGAGATAGAATAATGAAGAACTTATTATTTTGCAAAGTTTCCATATAACTATAACATAATAATGAAATTAACTTTTATTTTAAATATATATCTATATATAATAATTTATATCCATATTGATTGATATTTTATAATGCTATTAAAAATAGAGAAGTAGCACATTTTTTTTCAATAAAAAATAAAGAATTTTCATAATAAATATAAAGTATATTATGAGAAAAAATTAATTATATATCTTATGAAGTTGAAAAAAAAAAAGAAGAAAAAAAAAGGGATCAGCAAAAATTTAAAATCACACGTGCCAATTTGATGTGTTTTTGCTTGCGGCTCTAACAGTTTGTTGTTGTCTGACAAGATCAAGATTCTCTCTCTCTCTCTCTCTCTCTCTCTCTCTCTCTCTCTCTCTCTCTCTCTCTCTCTCTCTCGCAGATGCGCCA
Organism: Ecdyonurus torrentis; assembly: GCA_949318235.1. Classification (NCBI taxonomy): domain Eukaryota; kingdom Metazoa; phylum Arthropoda; class Insecta; order Ephemeroptera; family Heptageniidae; genus Ecdyonurus; species Ecdyonurus torrentis. The sequence goes on from OX439130.1 coordinate 49,925,186, forward strand.
TCACATAAGAATAAGTTGAAAGGTAATTACACCAAAAAAAAAAAAAACTCACAAATAATTTTAACTTCTATTTTGGTTTTTAACCATACAGCAAACCAGTAGCCATTTTTATCATCAACTTCCAATCGATTTATATAGCGATAAAAAATTTAGTTTTTTTCTTACTAAATTCCTTACATATAACTTTTTTTTTTTTTAAATAGTTTGACCTAGCTGCTAAATTTATTATTATGTATATAGAATAAAATAGTTTTTGGATGTTTTCAATACATAATAAAGTATGTTCAGTTCTCAATAAATAATATCAATCTTTGAGACTTGTGATATGATATAACAAAAATAAAGCACATGAAAATCACCGTAATTTTTTATTGTTGCAAATTCTAAGTAACAATTCATTGTAGTAAAAACGAAGTAATTTTACACTTTAAAGTAAAAAGTAAATAGTTTTTTTTATAAAACATCCACAAAACGTTTTTATTTATTTATTTTTATTTTTTTAATATATATAAAGACTCTAAATTCTTATAAGCAAAAATTTATTAACCTATGAATAAATTTAGAATTTTTTTTTTCAAACGTTTGATAGTAATTATGTAAAGCTATAACTTTAAAACTGAAAGACAAATTCTATAATTTATCCTCCATATCTCTTTTACAATTTCTAATCTACATAATATTCGTAAGTTTACTGCCAGGTCAGATAAATACATTTATTTACTGTTTTTACGAGTCTCTGTCTCTATTTATATTCAATATATTTTGTTTTTTTCTTTATGAATACTAAAACTATTGAACATGGGATCAAGGTTATTGGCAACGAAAGATTTTTTTTTTTTTTTTTAGATGTGTTATTCATGCGGGTCCTTCTTATTGCTTTTTTTTTTCTTCGTCTTTTTCTTACGCAAAATATTCACTACATTTTTTTTTCACTCTCTATTACATAAGATATGTACAGGTAATAAAAATTTAAAATATGTATCATATACTGCTATATATTGTTATATGACTATATATAGTGCATGTAGTGTGGTGTATATATCTTTTTATGTAGTATAATATAGGGATGCATATTGAGAGAGAGAGAGAGAGAGAGAGAGAGAGAGAGAGAGAGAGAGAGAGAGAGGAGAGAGAGAGAGAGAGAGAGAGAGAGAGAGAGAGAGAGAGAGACTACGGGACTTACTTCCCGTATATAAGTGAAAAAATTTCAATAAAAAATTTTTCTCCCCTGTTGACTTATCTGTTGACTTGATTCTTGCCCCCACCCACCCACCACCCACTTCACCCCACATACTACACTCTCTACTACACTTATATATACTATAATATTATACTCAAGTATTTTCAAAGTGACAATTCATATATCGACATAAAGCTCAAATTTGTATATTTTAACATAATCTTTAAACTTTTATGCTAGATATCTCATATAATAGTCAAAATGGTACATATATAGAGAAAAAAAAAAGTTTTGAGATCTGAAAAGAATAAATAAAGCATGCAATACTAGTCAATATTGTATATAGAAAAAAAGTACACGTGCATGAGGGGTATAAAATTGAAGTACTTTTTTTTTTTTTTTTTTTTTTTTTTTTTGAAAATGTATATTTTTACTCTCAGATAAAATATCAAGTGGAAAAGTACTTATCAATATTTCTACGATATTTCAAGTACATTTTCTTATTGCTTTGTTCATATAAACATATACTAAATAAATTTTGTTTCATAAATTAATTAAAATCAAACCTGAAGTACTATTCAAATTTTAATACCACCCTTGATAATAATACCATTTCTTTTTTATTGTTCATTTCATCATGAACTTCAAAATATTTCTTCCCTTTTTTTAATATTAAAAAATTGCTTTTTATTACATAGATGAAATTTCATCTACATATTAAAATTTTAATCTTCTATTCCTTTTTTTTTTTTTTTTTTTTACATTGTTTGGTTTCTAATGTTACAATTTTCAAGCTTCCATTTTGGTCCAGACACTCCCCCTTTTTCTTTCTTATTATATGTTAATAATTATACTCAGGTTCTATAGAAAAAAAAATAAAAGATGAAAATTTTCCCTCCCTTTATATTATGCACTCACCTAAAGAACAGATCATAATAGATAAACTTATCTTAGAGAAAAGTCTATCTATTTTGAAAGGGGGTTGGATGTATATTTTTTGTCTCGTTTTTTTTTTTTTTCTTGTTGTTATAATTGGTATAGGAAGAAGATGATGACCGCCTCAAGATATTATAAGGAACAGAGTGACCATGCGTGTAAAAGTGTTGGCGTGATTTGATGTACATGTTACTATATAAACGTGATTCCCGCCAGATAGTATATACAACAGATACTTTTTTTTCTTTTCTTTTTGTAACAAAAAAAAAATCGATATTTATGAATATTGTATACCTTATTACAAAATCCAATGTTGCCATTATTATGAATTTTCGATCAAAAATTGGTATGAAAGAAAAACTCCTTCCTTCCCTGAGTACGTAATAGATAGTGCTGTCCTCAAGTGGTAACACTTAGAAACATATTTTCTTGTCAAATTGTATTCAGATTAATTATGTTTATATACAAGAGGTCACTCATATAGAATTTTTTTTTTTTAATGAGAAAATAGTTAAGTCAAAAGTGTATTGATTAGTTTTATTTTTTTTTTCTTCGTTTTTGATATCGATCATCTATAGATTTATAAAAAACAAAAACAGATAATACATTAACCGTTAATACTATTAAAAATATTTATATACAATAAATTATAGTATTTTTAGAGGTTATGTTATAATTATATAAAAAACTTATTAAGAATTATAGAACAAATGTTTGAGTTATAGTTGAATAGATAAGCTTTTAGAGTCTTGTCAACATTTTTGTTATTATTATTGATATAAGCTTTTTATGCATGATGGAACTTAAATTTAAGTATTTTTGTTTTAACTTGTCAAATGTGTCAAAATAATAAAAAGAGAGCACGTGCTACGATATTATATCTGAATTCCCAAATAGACTTAAAAATGTTATTATTATTATTATTTTTTTTTTTTTTAGAAAATCCTTCTATACACAAAAAGCTTTTTACGTAATATAAAATAAGATGTGATCTCGTTTGAATGCATTTTTAGAGCCTTAAGGTGCATCTGAGTGCATCATTGGAACTGTCTCATCAATCACAAGAAAACCGCGATGTGCGATAGACCGTCGCGTTCTCCTCCTTCCTTCCCTAAAGTCCTAAGAACAGGAAAAAGGGGGAAAAACCTGTGATGGATGATATAAAGAACAAGTAGGGACGTCCAGATACACTTGTTCACTTGCTACAAAACATCAGGGATTGAATGTTACTTTACTATCTTTGCAAGTAAAGTATGTGTAATATGATACTTTAAGTTTGTGGTGTCCATTTTTATATACTTTTTTATCCCCCCTATGTACTGTACATAGAATATTAAATATAAATACCTTTTGAATTTCAAAACTTAAATCATAGAGCATAAGCTACAATCATATAAGAAGAAAAAAACTGCAACTTTCAATATAAAAATTTATTACATAGTATTATTTATTTTAATATTTCATGTCGTGTATGGTAAATAAGAAATATTTTTAAGTAAATTGCATATATTTTTCTTTTTCAAAAAACATGACTTTCAAATTTTCTTGCACTTTACAATCGATCAATTTTAGAGATCACGTACATATATATAAATTTCATTCAAGCATAAAATTGACTTCATCTTACTTTTTCTTTCTATATGTTAGAGACTTGTCTTGACAAAATTATTATAACGAAATGACAAGTCAAAAAGTAAATTGAATGTTAAAATACATAAACGAGACACACTATGAGTATGATTAATTTTCTCTTCACGTCTATGCTATGTATGTTTAATTTAGATCCCTTAAAATCCCCTAAATCATTTCTTTAGATACTTGTCATGTTTTTTTTTTGTTTTTTTTCCTTCTGAAAAGTAAATGGAATCATTAATCGAGAGAAAACACTAATAATATACTCCAGACGTGTCAAAATTGACACCCTTCGGTAACCTTTCAGTTTTCTATATACGTAATATGTCAGAGGGTTATTGACATTCTGTGACGAGAAACAAATTATCACGCCACAGAGAGAGAGAGAGAGAGAGAGAGAGAGAGAGAGAGAGAGAGAGAGAGAGAGAGAGAGAGAGAGAGAGAGAGAGAGAGAGAGAGAGAGAGAGAGAGAGAGAGAGAGAGAGAGAGAGAGAATCAAATCTTTTTGGCACGTCTATAGCATTTTGGGTGGTACTTTTTTATATATTATATTATTTCACTCTCCCCTTTAAAAAGATTTAATCAAAAGTCTCACTGAATGACTTTGCTGAACTTCGCAATTCACTTTTTCTCTTTATTATTCTCATTGAATCACTTCTTTCTCGTCTTTATATACATGATGGCAAAGAAGAACATATGGGGCGTTTTTTATTTGGCGTCAGTCCATATGAACCTATGACCTATGATAGAAAAATCGTATTTCTCTCTCTCTCTCTCTCACTATTTTTTGTCTTGCGTGACAAAGAGAATGATAAAATAAAAATATACTGCAAAATATATGTTACACCTTTATATAAAAAATTTAATCTAAATCTTTTTATATTGAAGTATCAAATTACGTTTTAACACTTTCAAGAATTACTTTTGTAATGAGCTTATCTTTAAATAAAATTTCAAAATATTACTTTACAACATTTATAAAATAGCTCTTATTATATATTTACTGTATTATATAAAAAAAGAGTTTGTCTTTCCAATAAATCTTATAATGACGAGTGATCTGTGGTTTTAGCTGATTTTTTATTCCTATACAGATTTTATAAGAAAAAATGTTTTATAAAAGAATAATAAATGTTTCAAAGATAAAGAAATAAAATTTATTTTTGTGTTTGGTCAGGAGAAAAAGAAAATTCCCTGAAGCGTAACCACAGCCACTTTGGCGATACTAAATAAACATCGATTATACCAAAAGACACGTGATTTTAAACTTTTTTTTCTCTTATTTATTCTTTGTAAAATGCAAAAAAAAAAAAAAAATGTATAAGCAATAAAACTTTAAGTATAAATTTGCGGCGTATATTATTCATTCCTTTTTTCTCGATTTCCAATTTTGTAATAAAAAGTAATTTAGATTCTGATTTGTTGACCTTTAACACCTTTTTATTTCATTTATGAGTTTTTTTTAAAGTGGAAATGTTTTTCATTTTTATTACACTTTAAATTTAATTATTATTTTTGAAAGGGAATTTCTCGATACGTATTTAATTAATATTATCTTCGTGTTAAATATTGATATAATTTAAATGATGGAGTAAAAAGTAATTGAATTTTAATTTGATTGCAAATTTCTCTACAAACTTCAAAGTATTAAACTGACCCAACGTTGTATATAGAAAACTTTTGAACATTTTCTAAACATTTTATTTAAATTTAATGTGCTTTGTTTGTAAAACTTCAAAAAGAAATATTTAACATTATATTGGACCCCCTTCCTAGCACCCACATACTGTACATACATCCTTCACTTTTCTCTTTGTTTTTAGTTTCAATGTTGAAAATATCTTGCCCATTTCATGCTGTGTTCTCTCAGTTAGATACTTTTTTCTTTTATATATTACGTAAATAAAAATAATAAATCTTTCCTCTTTTTTTTTTTTTTTTCTTTTTCTTTTTTTTTAGTTTAAATCCGATTGAAATATATATGAAACACCAATTCAATAAATTTACAATAAATCTAACTTAAATCTCGGTTTGAATTTTTATACAAGTTTTTTTTTTCTATCTTATAAACTGCTTAGGTTTTATGATTTTTTTTTTCTGAAATATATTCTATACAATATTTATTATTTTATGTGAGAAGCTCAAATTTTTTATGATACAAAAATCTCTGACATTGAAATTTTAATTGAGTTCTTTCAGCAGCTCTTAGATTGAAAGATTTAAAAATAAAAAATAATAAAAAAATATATATTGCTCCATACAACACGTCAATAAAATAAAAAGACAGTCTATAATATAGGGTAACCATTATCAAAACAATCGAAATACATAACGCCTACAGAAAAACAGCTTAAGACGTTGATATATTCTTTTATTTTGTGATTTGATAAGCAAGAAAAAAATATATATAAAAACAAAAGGAAGCAAATAAATATACAGCATCACTGATGAATTGTTTCATCCCATCACCGGAAACACTCCATTTTTATCAACTTCTACTTTTTTCATAAGTACGAAATTTATTGAAGATTTACTTTAATACTATATTAATAAACTGGCAAAATTGTGAGATAATGCGTTTACTGCGAGATGAAAAACAGGGGTGCCTCCGGTACAACTGGAGTAAAAATATCTGTAGGTATAGAAGTTATATATCAAGGGAGAGAGAGAAATAAAATGCAGATTTGTACAAGTTAGGTTGATTTTGGTCTACAAAAAAAAGAGTCAGTATAGAAAATGAAGATTTATATCTTGTGATATATTGAGAGAGAGAGAGAGAGAGAGAGAGAGAGAGAGAGAGAGAGAGAGAGAGAGAGAGAGAGAGAGAGAGAGAGAGAGAGAGAGAGAGAGAGAGAGAGAGAGAACACGTGTGTGTCAAAGTGTTATTTACTTTTACATACATAAATTTGGCTTGTTGCCAATCTATACGATACTAGCGACAAAATAGTGGAAGTGTCTTATACCTTTATAATATATAATAATATTATAATATAATAATATCTTTGCGTGATCTCACGAAAATTTTAAGTGACACGCAAAGATATAATACCAACATCTTTCTATATATATAAAGCTTCTTTATTATTATTATAACACAAAACAGCTTTAAGGAATTATATTATAGCTTTAAGCAGTTTTTTTGGTCACTTTCATACCCCCCAGTATAATATTATAAATATTATATTAAAAACTTTTTTTTTTTCTAAAGTAATAAAATATAATATCAGCACGCATCATGATGATAGTAGCGTGTGTGCCTCAATATAAAGTAGACATGTAAAATACACACCGTCTGTCTGCTTTTGTCTTTTCTTCTCAGTTATATAATAATAATAAAGCCTGTATATTGTAATACACAAAATATTAAGAAATGCACGATTTTGTTTTTATTTAAGTAAGGTCAATGTTTAATATCATTTTTTAATTAAATTATAATTAAATTAGAACATTCAGACTACTCCTTTGTAAAGAATTCATTTAATTACCTATGTGTGTATATATATATATATATATATATATATATATATATATATATATATATATATATATATATATAATGTATAATTATATGTAGTATTATTTCATTCGTATAACCTTTTTCAGCGACCTCTATACTTGGGTGTCAAACCATATTTAGCTTTGAATTTATAAAATAAAATAAACTTTAACCATACTCTCATCAATTTTTTAAATGAGTAATTAAAGAAACATGTTTTTAGAGTCATTGTCCTTTTTCTTCCTCACGCACAGTAAAAAGACATAAAAAAAATGTGGTCAAACTTTATAATTTGTAAAAAAATATATATATTATTTTAAATCCTGTTTGTTTCTATACAAAAAAAATTCTTTGTAACTTTAAATTAGTAGAAAATTATTTTATGAAAGTCAAAGTCAAAACTAAGAATATAAATAACTTAAAATTACAATTTATATATATATATATATAACATTGAAGTATAAAAAAGATAATTAATCTAATATTCTGTCTGTATATACACAATTGTTTAAATTAAATCTGGTAGTAATTGAAATTTTTTGCTATCTGTATATATTTCATAAAGAAATGATACTATAAAAAAAAACATCCCTCATAGAAAAGATAATACAATTAAAACTTAAAAAAGAGACCCTCTGCCCCTCCTATGATAAATTTGAAATTAAATTATACACCTCCCTCCATCTCTACACTTTCATTCACCCCCTTACCCCCCTTGGAATAATTAAATAAGCAAGTATAATTCAATGAAGTTTTCATACCATATACAGATTTACTTTCATCAATGTGTTTACAAATTACAACGCGTTAATAATGAATGAGATTAAATTCACGTGCTGACGAAAAAAAAAAATCCATCAACATAAATTTTATATATTTTTTTTCCTTCTCGTAATATTTTCTTTTTAAAACTTCCTCCGCAAATCAAATTTTTATTTTATTATTATTATTTTAAGATTCTCAACTCATAACACCAAAACTGGACGTTTTTTTAATTAAAAATTTGACATAAATGTAATGAGTTTTTTTTTTTTTTTCAAGAAACATTTTTGTTAAATATTAATATTTTAATACTTGAATGAAAAGACGCTACATTAACATTTGCCTTAAGGCATGATAACACTATCACAAATATATAAAAATAAAATAATATTATTAAAAAGTATATTTAACAATAATTTTATATCACATTAAAAAAACTTATATATAAGGAAATTTTCTTTATATATAATTCCAAATTTTTTGAGGATAGTCCTAGGAGTGCTTACTTATAGTTGCTCTCCTTTAGGCTGTTGTATAGTTAAAATTGGTTTGCTATATAATATAATATATAAAATTTGTTGCCGTCGACGCAAAGGAAGAATTGAGAAGGCGGGGTAGATGAGGTTAGCGTGTAGCGTTTGGCTTGGGGTAATTACCTACCTGGCCGGTGCCCAAGCTAGCAAGTTACCAAGCAAGCTGTATAGCAAAGCTCAGGTAATATCCACGTCCAAGTAGTGGCAGGGAGCCACCGAGCAAGCGAGCGTCTGTCTACTTCATGTCTGCCTCTATATAAACGCCTAACATCAAACTTTTAAACTTTTATTCTCTATACACTGGAAAAATATATTTGCGAGTACTATACTATGCGAGTACTTATACTCATATTTTTTGCTTATTTATATAGTCCAATGGATATAGGAAAAAAATCACGTATAATTCATCACATTAATTCATTTTTTTTGCGCTAAATTTCATCATATGGCTTATTATTTAAAAGTTCAATCAAATAATCAACAACGAGTTGTGAGTCATGAGACTCGATGTCACCAATGTGCTATGTCTCCAATGTATATAATTATAAAGAATAAATTGATTGAATCAGATTGTCTTAAATTTATTTATATTAACGCATGCATGTAAAATTACAATAAACAAATAACAGGAAACTTTTTTTTTTGCTTTTTTTGGTATAACTTATATACAACAAAAAGCACTTAAATCAATTTTAAATGAGTTCATTTTAAATTTCATTAATTTTTGTATATATACATAAAAAAAGGTTTAAAATTTAAATTAAACAAAAACTCCAACGATTATTTGAATCTGTATATTATTTCAAATAATGCTATTTAGATTTAGTGATATATTCTATTATTATTTTTGAAAACTCCTCTATATTATAGTGTTTAATTCTCCTCTTCTCTTTATGCTTCATTTTATATACAAAATTATCGTTCTTGCTCATGCTACTAATATTAACGGTTAATTTGTTTTCTTCACGCTTTCTATATTCAAACACCCTCTTTCTCTCTTTTGATCCCCTCTCATCAAAAAACCCACCCCCAAACCATCACCCACACTTTACGTCTGAAATTTTCCTTTTGCATGTTTGATACTTATCGATCGATTATTTTATAACTAGACATGCTTAAAACTAATTGTATTTATAATAAAAGGGATTTGAAGTACATATATAGTCTGTTTTAGTCATATACAATACAACATGCAAAGATGTATATATATGGTGTCATAAACAATAATAGGAGATGAATATTAGATAGACATATTATTGAAAATTTTCAAAGCTGTTAAATGTGATATGAGAATTCAATTATAATCAACAAAAGATTTTAATAATATATAATAATAGTATTTGGAAAAAAGGGACTTATTAAATCTATATATAGAAAAACGTCATGATCAGATTTTTAATCCTGACTATTGTTGTTGTTATGAAAATTTCATGAAGCTATTGTTTTGTTTTGTAAATAGTAATTGTTATATTGAAAGATTGAAAAATATCTTCATTTGTATCAAAATATTATACGTTACTTTCAAAATATATATATCTTTTTTTTTTAAACTTTCATTTGGTCGATGTAATAGTATACTATCAAAAGAAGGTACTTACTGATAAAAATCTAAGTTTTACAAATTCAGGAACTGAATTGCAATATTTTTTTTTTTAGCAAATATGAGACAAGCACAGCACTTTTATATAAAACAGTGAAGTAGTTAAATTTTAAAAAGTAGTTTTCACAAAACGGACGTAAGATTATATACGTAAATGGACATATATTCCCATTGTTAAAGCCATAGACCACCTAAAACAATATCTGCTTTTTAATGAATAAACACGAAATAGAAACTTCAAAACTGTTGACAATTTTTAGCAGAATGTTAATGACGAGAGAGCGTAAAAATACTGTAAAGTATGCAATTTGCGTGACTATTCATGTTTATGACGTCAGAAACATGCAAAAATTAGTATGAAAATGTTGTGCGGGTTGCATAAATTGAAATTTATGATCACTGCTACGGAGAGTACGGAGCTACAGTTGGGTTTTGAGACAAACTAAAGTTATTTATGTAAATCCCATCAAGTGTTTTGTGATATTAATGCTTATTTTTTTCTCTGGTCTATGCCTTTAATGTAACAACAAGAATACCTATACGTCCATTGTGAAAACTACTTTATATACGTCAATTTTGGGGGGTTCACCCTATACCTATATCTCTTATGAGTCCAATCTATTATTCACATAAAAAATATTTCATTCATTTTAATATAGTATTGTTATTAATTTTTATTGCACCTTTTTTCCATATACATATTGAAAGAAGGAAAATAAAATGTAAAACTGAAGTATAATTTTGTTTCTATAATTCTCTATATATATTAGGCTTTTTAAAATACTGCGATGACTCAAAGATGTATTTGTACCCTTATTTAAAATGTAGTGTATTCTCCTGTCTATGACATTAGAAGACAGATCGAGGTCAAAGGTCAAGGAAATACAAACCTTAAGAAGTATGAACTAAAAAAAAAATTTAATTCTCTGACTGACGACTTTGAATAAATCGAGGAAATAAATTTTCATCTTTCTGACATGAAGACTAATGTAGTTCAAAATGTCCGTAAAATTTAAATCAGAAAAAAAATTATACAAATTAAATTAAGTATATTACACGCATATATTTTATTACAAATTAATGCTGACATTTGAAGATTATAAAATACATTCATGCAAAATTAAAATACATAAATTTTAATAATGAAAGCAACACGTACATTTTTTTTTTTAATAATTTGTGATCAATTTATTTAAATTATATTTAAATTTTTTATTCAATTAATAACAAATAAAACATCCAAGAGCTATTTTATATTTTCAAATTATAATAAAAAAATTAAAATACATTATTTTTAGTAATTGATTCAATATTTTTGAACGGGATGAAAAAAATATTTGTAATATATATTTATCAATAATAAATATGGAAATATCATAGAACTTTTTTTAAACAATGCAAATGTTATACCGTTGTCAAGTTTTGTCTAATCAAAAGATTTTTAAATTTTCAAACACAATAAAAAGGGAATTAGTTCATAAATATGCGTCATGATATGATATTACGTAGATAACAACAATAAAAAAATAATGTTCATAAAATATACAAATATTGCGACAAGACTTTTATTTGCAATACGTGTATACAGTAAAAATCAAGCACTAAAAAGAAAAAAAAACTAATGTTACCATGTAATGTTTATATATATTTCTCTCTCTCTCTCTCTCTCTCTTTTGTGTTAAATTGTGTTTCTATGTTGTATATGAAAAAAGAAGAAGAAGCTATAACGACTATAAACATTATAGTATCATTTATCACAGTACAACTATAACGTATTTGGGTGACTGACACTTGCCACATAAGAAAAGAATAATGTAAAAAAATAATAATAATAATATTAAAAAAAAAAAAAAAAAACGTTAAAATTGTTGAGCGCGCCTAAAATTTCTGCAACAACGTGAGTACGCACGACCAACTGGTTGCCTACATTCTCAGGCGCTAAATCAAAATTATTTCCTGTGTAAATAAAATAATATATAATACCCATAAATAATCATTCTTTTTTAATCTTTCCTTTATTTTTTTAAATTAATATTTATATATTACATGCTTCCTGCATGAATATGTTAAGCCATCCTTGTATTATTGGAATATACTATATATGACTATACACATTATTATCATTATTTAAGCTTGAACAATATTCAAATTAAATTACTTTTATTTCCCATGTTCCTATAAGAATCCCCTAGATATCAATTGAGAAAGGCACACATAAAATAAAATAAATCTATTTTTTGTTTCCCTTTATTTTGTTGAATATTATTATTGTCCTCTCGCTCTCTAGCTTTTTTTCTTCTCTCTTCCTACACACATAAAGTATCTCATTAAGAAGTGGGAGTGACATATAGAACACGTACAATAAAAGAATATTATTTATTACATTTTTGGACCCTTATTTCATTTAATTCTATATAGAGTAACATTTTTTTCCCCTTTTATTCAATAATCTGAATAACTTTGAGTTATGTAGAGACTTTAGTACATTACACATAGTTTTGTTCTTTCATTTGGTATTACACAAAGTCAGAGATAATTTGGATACTGGGTGGCTGGGGAGGGTAGGTGGGTGGGGGGTGTTTTTAGCCACGCGTTCATGTGGTTACAATTGTCACGTTCTACCAGTAAGAGAATTAGGGGGAGGCTAGGTTATTAATATAACTAAATATAGGGAGGAATATATATAGAAAAAGTATTTCATGATTTGAATGCCCAAAAAAAATATATATATTATGTTGGTCAAAAAATTGTATCTATTTGAAGGATAGTCTGGTCACGGTATTGAAATTAAAAAGATTATTCTCTCCTCTTTCCTCCTCTCTCTCTCTCTCTCTCTCTCTCTCTCTCTCTCTCTCTCTCTCTCATCCAATAATAACACGTAACATAACCATGGTATAAAATATACAATTTAGTTTCTGACGTGTAGTAGTAGTTACTATTATTTTTTTTTATCTGACCCTTTTCTGAGGGTGGGTCAACATTATATAGACTAAAGAAAAAATAATAATATATTAACCATTAATCTTCTATACGTAACCCACACACACAATTCTTTTTTAACACCATATAAAAAAAAAATTAATCTATATATATACACAACACTTTTTTTTAATTAAAAATAATATTAACACTTTTAATTTTCTGTTGATTACTATTTTTTTTTTGTAAAGAATATAAAAGTTTTGTCATTAAAATTATATATTAAATAGATATGCGTGTAAGTAAACGCTTAACCTCGGCAAGTATGGAAATTTATCATGAACATGACATGACTTTAAGATAAAGCTGCAGTAATGACAGTTTCTACATAAATATATAATAATTACTAATATATGTTCGTGTCGCTTCATTAAGAAAATAATGTTTCTGCTGTGTTGAGTTTCAATATACAATGTGACGCATTCATGTCTTGGTAATTGCGAAATGATGCAAAGAGCTATGTGCTGTTGATTTGGTGTATTGCGTCTATACGAGAGAATATGCAATAATATGCTCTGAGGAATCTTACTGACTCATGTATATAAGAAGGGGTTCGGCTTAAATGTTGAAAGTTTACTAATATATGCTCAAAGTACTTCATTCCATCCATTGTCATCCTTCAATGACATACAATTGTAACAACAAAAATTACACAGATTATTACATACCGTATACAGTACAAAAGATACGTATACACGTGCTTCTAATACTTTGATGTTTGGGCGTTAATATATGCATTACTATATATGTTGTATACGCAGAGATAATTAGTTTAATAATTAAAGCACGTCATAAGGAAATTATATTAAGCGAAAATCTTTAATTCATAGAAACAACATAAGTGAGATATATGCGGTATTAACTGCAAGCGCTATAGTTTGCGGAAAAAAAAAGAATATATTTTCTATAATCTCGCATGGTTGTAACAACGATGGTCTTAATAGATTTTTGGGTATAATATAATTTTACGTGATTGTAAACCTTTTATTTTATTTTTTTTAACCAATTTTTTTTTCAAAATATATTAAAATATGTATGTTTTACAGATATACAATATATTTGGAATTAGATCCTTTAAGATATAAAAATATATAGTGCATATAATTATATACAGCTTATTCATTTTTAATTTCATTTTTTTTTTTCAGGTTTATGAAACTAATTTTACTACATAATTTTATTTTTATTTTTATAAGTAATACATTAATTAAAATCTCCCCATACGAATAAATGACATGCCATTTCATTGATATGTGCGCAGCATACTTCTGTTTATTTTTCTATATAAGTGTGAAAATTCAAACAAAGAGCGCATACTGACCAAAAAAAAAAAGGTGAAATGAAATATTCTGTTAACTTTAATTTTTTGGGGACTAATTACAAGTTTTAAGACATGTCTTAATTTTAATATAATATTAAATCATTATCTTGAATATATACTCTTGATTTTATTTAATGCTATAAAAATAAAGGAAATTAAAAATATCACTAAAAAATGCTGTAAACTTTTATTAAATTTGGCATGAAAGGAAATGTCAAATTATAAAAAATAACAAGGTATTTAGCTTAAAAGGTTTCTTCAAAATACAAAAATGTTATTTAGTAAATATTAAAATCTTAAAAAATTAAAAAAGCATATCAATCGAATAAATTATATGTCAAAATACATTAAACCCAACATTCTTTTTGATATACAAAATTTTGGATTAAATCAAATAGAATTTAAATAAGCATTAATAATTCTTGGAAATATTTCTTCTGCCTATATGAAAACTAAATCCTCCATAATTAATATAATATAATGCAACATATTATATATTATATAATATATATATAGATTGTATCCATTTTATATTCCAGTGTAGAAGTCAAAATTAATTACTTTCTATTAAAAGATCAGAATGTCAGATCAGTTTGCCATCAAAATCACCTGTCAGCAACTTTTTTTTATAACATTTGATCGATCTTTTCAAACTTTAGCCTTTTATCTCTAAAATAAGGATGACATATTAAAATTTTTCTATACTTTAAAAACCCTTTATATATTAAAAAAATAAAAAAAAGTATAAAGGAATTCCGCGTTATAAAATGACAATTTTTTGTAGCGATTATTTTTTTCTTTATTAAAAAAAATATAAATATACGTACAATGTCAAGGGCGTAACGAAATTTAAAAACAAATACACTTTGATGGGCGTTTACGTTATACAAAAAGGAAATCATTATTGTAATTTTTTTGTTAATTAACTTTTAAACTATTTTTTCTAATAAAAACGGTCAATAATTCATAATAAATAATATACTTTCTATAAAAAAAGTATGATGTTCATGCTTATGAGCTCCTGTTTATATATAATATATATATATATATATATATATATATATATATATATATATATATATATATATATATATATATATATATATATATTATATATATATAATATATATATATATATATATATATATATATAAAATAATAGGGGAAGTTCAATATAAAAAATTACTTTTTGATCATATTTTACCTTTTTACCTTTCATATTTTTTAAAATCTTTAATGAACTAATCAACCTTAACTATTGTACTTTGATAAAAAAAAGCTATTGTTTTTTGTATATTTGAATATATAATATTGATGCTTTGCTTAATGTTTATAGTTTAACCCTGAGGGATATTTCATTTTCTTTGCTTGTTGATTAGAAAAAAAAAAAAAGAAAAAAAAACATTCCATAGTTGAGGTGTTCTTTTAGTAGTCCAGTGTTTGTTGTTTATAGGCTCCAGTATTTTTTTATACTCTCCATGGTCTCTCTGTCTCTCTCCTTCTCCTCTCCTTCTCCTCTCCTTCTCTTCTCCTCCCATACAAGTTACTATGCTGCTTTATAGTATAAAACCGGTTCAAAGAATGATTAAGCGAAGATAGTTTTCAAAACCTTTTGCTGTCCACTTTATACACATGCCCCTACATTTTATTTTACACAAACCTTAATTAAAGTTACAAAAATTATTATATAACATGTTTAGAATAGAAGGAAAACTAAAATTGTATACCTTATAATATTAAGCGTATAAAATTAAGTTCACTTTTTTTAAAATTTATTATAACATTTAAAATTTATAATGGTAAAAGAAAAAAAAATCTCATTAGGTATTTAATTGCTATGCTGGGATAATTTATTTTTGTCATTTTTTATTATAAACCCTTATTTTTATTGTTTGTAATTAATGTCGAAAAAAAGAACGTAATTTTTTCTAATCTATATAGGAATTTGAATATAAAAACTTCTTTTTATATACACTCTCGGTTTGGTATAGATGAGAATGATTTAACATTACCAAAAAACATTAATAAAGCATAAAATTTTGAAATTTTAACTTTTTCCAAGAAAAATATTATAAAAAATATTTTGAAACTATATAAGAGTCCGGATGTCCCTTAATTGGTATAGGCAACTTTTCGTACCCCTTTGACGTAAAGAGAAATTTATACAGCCGGAATCAGAAAAAAAAAACGCTTTTTGGAACATTGTCACTATTTTACAATACTTGCTTACTAAAAAGGTAATTTTTTCTTTCAAAAAAAAAAAAAAAAAAAAAAAAGTCTATTGTATATCTAAATATATATATATATTTTTTTAATTTGATGAATACAATTTGTATATATTTTACCACCGCCGCCCACGCTATATAATGAATGTTGTTAAATCGCAATTGAATCCTCACGAAGGTATTTATGACATACACAACATTTATATACATTGAAAAATAGCTTCAAGTCAGGTGCTACACGATTTCCTCGTGATATTCCAAGTAGCGGAGAATATCTCTCCACTCCTCCGCAGGCCCGCACGCCACTGACGTGTGGTGTGTGTATATAAATATTTGCACTACGTATGTAATTTCGTGATCCATTTTCATTTTTGTTTATCATTATAGTAATACAAGCCCTTCGGCTACTGGATGACCGTATATACAGTATACAAAAAGAAAACTGTACTTTTCCAATAATAAAAGATTATAACAAAAATTATACACATTTTGGTTGTTATATTGAATATTTGCCAAAATTTAGGCTAATTTGAGTAATATTTTGGACCACACAAATTGAAAAGCTATTAGTCTAATTTATATTACAGTAGTCCTATGACAATCTACCATCAATATTTTGCTAGAAATATGAATAATGATGTTTTGGTTTAAAAATTTGTAGAATTTTTGATAATATTTATTTTATAATACTAAATAATATTATATCAATATACTATATTATCCTATATCCTATACAGGCTTGGACTGGCCATAAGAGCTAGTCCGCGATAGTGTGGACGTGGCTCCCCTTGTTTGGAGGCCCCTAAGGCCCTAAACGGGCCTAACCAGGGTGTTACGCCCCCTTTTGTAGCCCCCTAGAGGGTGTTACGCCCCTCTCACGGACGTGGCCCCCTGAGTGCAAGTCCGACCCTATTCCTATAACTCAAAAATCAATGAAATTGATTTCTGATGTGCCTAATATACTATAGATGCACACAAATTTGAAATATTAATATTTTAAAACTCATATTATTTGACATGCTGTATATGTCTTTCTCGTTATAAAAGATGCTTAATATGTATATTGCAAATTATTTTCATTTGTATGCATATAGATATATTTTTATTGTATAATGACCAGACTGATGCTTCTTGTAACTTTTATTGATGTTACTATATGAACTGCCTGGGTCAATAAGAATTCTTATTATATTAAAAAATTTATATATATATAGCACAAGTTTCATATAATTTCTACTTTATGATCATATAATTTATCCATAATTCACAAAGAGCTAAAAATATGAGACAGTAACTTTAATGTAATCTAAAAATGAAAAATTAGTTTCTTCGTAAAACAGGATAAAGAGTTCTTAATTTATAAGTGCAAAATAAAAACAAAAGGACAAACAATTTAAAATAATGATTCCTTGTTATAAATATAATAAATAATAAACGTATATAGCCACCATCATAATATATATAATAATATATAAAATAAATGCCCTTTAGAAGTTGTTATAATAACTAACTCATATAGTTCACACAAAGAAAAATAAAATTAACATATATTTTACGTCAAGTAATAAAGAAAAGGCTTGGTATATAATATACAAAAGTCAAATGCGCAAAACAATTGGCACCATGGTTAGTTATGGGGCGTGTGCCTTATGGCGCCTAATCTGTACCATTGTATGTACAATATAGGGCGGAGTCTTATATATATAAATTGCGACATAAAAAAAGCCTAAGACAATTACTTATATATTATTCTTACACAAGTATTTCTTACACCCACACACACAACAAAACAAAATCTTGTTCTATATATATTTTTCCGCCTTCTCCCACCATGAGACAGAGTATATATATTAACACACAATATGAAATGAAAAAATTAAAAGTAATATAACAAACTTCATTATTAACAATAAGATTTAATAATACAGCAAAAAAACGGTGAATAATTTTGATTAAAAGTGACCTATATTTCACTGCAAGGTGATGATATAGAACTTTTAGATTATGTTATCACATTTTATATATATAAGCGGTATATTTTTCTGCTGTTGTTGTATATAATATAACAAAAATTCACACGAATATTTATTGAAGTAATTTTTAAATAGAAATAATTATAATTAAGATGATCACAGTTAAGTTTTTCAGAATAATTAAAAAACTGTTGTGTTGATAGCGCGAGAAGTAATGTTGATTTTTGTCAAGGTATAAATATAACGTCATTGTGAACTTTTATATTAATGAATTTATATCTTTGTTGTTATTATACTGTGTGATTCATCATAGTTCATCTAAATTGTTATTTTCATTATATAATTATATTAAATATATAAGAGTTCACATTACTGTAATAAAGGCTAAAATGATATTCGTTTTCTATTATATAGGTAATTTTATATCATGAAATATGTAGATTTTACTTTGGACCTGACATTTTTGACCGCATATACATATCTTATTATATTATATATAATTATATGCAATTTGAGTGGGGTTATTAGCTCAAAGTTTCTTTGTTTATTTCTAAATGAGGAAAAAATTTAATTATAATGGAAGACAAAAATTTAAACTTATAAATATATACGGATTATACGCACTCATATATTATAAAACTTGCATGATTATTATTTATAAAAATTGCCCTAAATCGATTACAGTGTTTTGCTTTTTAGATAAAGGGAAATATGTAGAATCTTAACAGAACAAACTGCGAACTGTTCATCTAACCAAAAGTAAATACTGTTCAATAATTTTTAAATTACTCACCCTTAAAAAAAATTCCACAATTTTGTTGAATATGAAAAAATATTACGGATATTGTTTTTATTCACATATAAGCATGAATTGCCATCACATTCACTAT
The DNA here is from genome assembly GCA_949318235.1 of Ecdyonurus torrentis. Lineage (NCBI taxonomy): Eukaryota > Metazoa > Arthropoda > Insecta > Ephemeroptera > Heptageniidae > Ecdyonurus > Ecdyonurus torrentis. The sequence continues at coordinate 49,944,713 of OX439130.1, forward strand.
ATTTTTTAAATCACAAAATTGATATAATTTTGATTAATTGTCAAATAATTCATAATGCATCTAATAATGAGTAAATACAATTAAAACCACAATTATGTACAGCACAGTAACCACACTCAAATCACTTCACTGGTTACATCAAATTGAATACCTGAAATCCAAACATAAAGGGAAGCTATATGGCATAGACTTATTTGAACTTTACGATACGAGAAATATGTATAAAGGCATATGTGAGTAATAATGGTTTATAGTTTCTTCTTCATGTTTGGATTGCAGTATTCAGCTTGAATTTAAAAGTGAAGCCATAGTGAGATTGTGCAATGGTTCCTATAATATTTGCTATTTAAGTTAATACACTTAAAAGTGTTTGAGTTATTTTATCAAGTGATAATAATTATGAATTATTTATGAATTATTCAATTAAATTTAATAATTGTTATTAATTTATATAATGTGGCTGTTCAAATCGTTTATATAAATCTTATATCTTCCTCTTCAATAATCTTTAAGAAGCTATGCGTAAGTAAATAATATTATATATATTTTTTGTGGGGTTTTGGTGCTTTACTTTTCCATTAATCCTAAACATTATGTAGCAAATTTAATTTTAATTTTATTTAATTTGGATTTAAATATCCACGTTAAATTTTGCATAATAGGAAATTGCAGTCTCTGCTCCATTAGCTATAAAAGTGCGTGCCTTAGAAAAATAATTGTATCATGATTTGAAAAATTGTAATAAAAAAAATCAAACAAAGAACACACGTATACCTTTAAAAACAAACATAATATTACATGGTATTGCAGGCGTTAAAGTTTTTTATTGATGTATCTTTGCTTTAAAGAAGGATGTGAAATTAAAGAATAAGAAAGAAAAAGTGACTTTGATGAAGGGGAAAGACAAAAAAAAAAAAAAAAAAAAAAAAAAAACAGGGTGTCTTGTTGAAGGAAGTGAGGTGTGACTTGGAGAAGATTAGATTTAAGAGAAAAGAGTGGACGCACCGAGGAAAAAAATTGTTCGAATGAGTTTCTTGCTCTTTTGCTCGTGGATAGCACGAGCTGAGGTTATGCTCTGAAGCAGAGAGAGAGAGAGAGAGAGAGAGACCGCCTCTCATCACTCCCGGAGTGTCCAGCAAAAAAAGCTGCCTCTATTTCAATGTTGATTTAGCTGAGCATGCGCTACTAACTTTCATTACGATGAGAATAATTTTTTCAATTGTTGTCCCCTCTTCATGCACGAGTAAGGTGCAATCAAAATTCGAGGGAGAAAACTACAATTTTACTTTTTTAATTTGTCTGTCCAATCAAAATGATAGAATTATAATCGATAATATTTAATATGACAGAATGAAATGTAATGGGGATGCGTTATATTGCATGATGTTTGATATGTAAAAGTGATGACACTTTGTAGAGTTTTGAGCAAGTTCACTGTTACCGTATCAGGGTTTATTTTTATGTATATTATTATAATAAAATCACGCGAGAATAAATTGGAAAAGAACCCGAAATTTTCGTTTTAGTAACCCAAATTTAAAAACATATGTTCATGAAAATCGTTTTTCCCTAACATGACTGCATGCAAACTTTTTTTTTTTTTTTTTTTACAACAAATTTGACTATTTTGTTCCACTCTCTCTCTCTCTCTCTCGCACGCTATATATAACTTGCAACTTCTCTAATTTTGATATTTGAACACCCAAAAACTATCATTATATAGATATTTAGTTGCGGTATAATATATATAAAGTTTCGTATTTCTGTCAGAAAGTGATGGAAATGGAAATATCAAACTAGTAATTGAAGTTAATATTTCTTTGTTAATGATACGTTGAAATAGAAAATAAGCGAGACTGTAGCAAATATCATTTTTTACACAAAACCAAAAAGGGTCGCGCGTGTATAAGAAAAAACAAAGATATATTTAATAATAATACAAAACTCCGGCTCAGGTATATGTAATAAAATGAAAACTAATTTTTTAAATTAAAACAGAGTAAAGAAAAAGGTATTAAATTATAACACTTATATAAAAAATAATATATATAAAATTAACCTTCTCGAATTCTATTGATATAATAAAAAAATATTAAATACATTTTTTTATTATTATATTATCTATTATATTATTATGAAAAGAAGAAGGTTATTTTTCAATAGTCAACAATGCACTTTTGTGCATGTAATGCAACAATAAGAAGCGTAAAAGACGTGCGTGGTGAGATGAGATAGCTTGTCAATGACTCAACACAAAATCAGATAATATAGATCGGGTAGCCTTTTGGTTTAATACATTAAAAAAATATTAAATACACAAAAGATTTTAATAATAAAAAATAGCTATGACGTCAGTACATACGGTTATTTTTGATGTATGATTTTTCTTATACATATATATACACCTACAAGTAAAGGAGATATGGATGAGCACGTCACTCTATTTCATCGGTTCATGTTTTGCGCCATCAGATACATAGAAAAACTCTATGCACCTTCACTTTATTGTTCAATATTATATATACTGTATAATAAAAAAAATGTGATGTTTTTAATGTTTAAATTATAATAGATTGCTTCACACTGTGACTAGATAATATTTTAATAAAATATTTAAGGCTTAAAAAAAAATTACGTGATATTTTTCTTTAGAAAATAGAAAATTTGAGATAAAATTTACCTTGAACAATGATTATTCGTAAGATCAAATGGTTCCGCTACTTTTTTCTCATCTTTATCATACACAAAATGTTGCATTTTATTTATTATAAAAAAATAAAGGGAATTAAATTTTTATATAGAAGCAATGCTTTCTATAGGAAAAAAAACTTGATTTTTATTTTTTCAGAAAAAAAAATTATTTTGAGCTACTTTTATTGTTATATATCACGCGGAAGGAAACATTAAATATATAAAAATTTAATAAAATATTTTGCTTTTTTCCGTTGCATGATGAATTTTTTGAAAGTGAATTTCATATTTAACACATTTTAAAAATAATATTTATATAATATATCAGAGAAAAAAATACTAAATAAAAAGGAAACTAGAACCATAAATCATGTCTAAATATGTTCATGTTTTTATACGTATATAATGAAAAAAATTACGCGACTGCAAGTAAAATTTCTCCATATATATATAATAATAGTATTATTATCTTTTCTTTATATATTCATGTTCTTAATTTATAAGATCCAAATGAAATGAAGTTGTATTCCATATATAGAGAAAATTGAGGTTATTGTACATGGAATAATGACAGTAATGAAGCCAATAACAATCGCAATAATGGTTTTTGATGGACTTTATATTATGCTACAATCTCTTAAAGGAAAAAGAAAAGAGAGGGGGAGAGAGAAAGAAAGCTTACATGTGATGAGATATATAGGGGTTACTTATATACCCACCCTCTAATCATATCTTAACAAAAGAAATAATCCTTCCATAGCAAAATGATATATTTCCTTTGAGAGCTATATATTGCGCATATATATGTTTTTAATGAAATTTGTAAATAATAATAAGCTTCCCCAGCTGCAATAAGAGAGTACTTGTCTCGGTACTTCATATATGACGTAATTGTTTACTTAAAAACTTGACGGTTATATGTTCAAGTACATATCTTGTAAATAAATAGTCTGTCGTCTTGGCACAGCTGCAACTCAAGTATTTGATCATAATATTTGTTAAATAATAACAATTAATCGATTCTTGTCCACGTGTAAAATTTACTGAAAATCGATACCTTACCTGTTAATATTACTATATAGTAACGGTGATTAAATAAAAAATTATATTATTTTATTTTTATATATATATATATATATATATATATATATATATATATATATATATATATATATATATATATATATATATATATATATATATATATATATATATATATATATAGTCACGTTTATATTTCTATAGACAAAGAAAAAATATAGTTTTTTTTATAGCATATAAATAATGCTTTAAATATGTAATAAAACAAAGGCAATTTAAGAGTATGCCCACACGTGTTATACTTATGTAATATTAGATCACGTGACTGTATCTAAAGCACGTGACTAATAGAGAAACAATTGAATAACAAAATTGTCACATTGAGTCATATACATTTTGATATAATTTTTTTTTCATTTAAGTATAAAACTCATATAAATTCCATTACCAAGGGAATAATTTTCACTTGTTCATCAATTTAAAATCATGCATGCTTGGTACTTTTAGTTGTACATATACCACCCACCCTTATTCCTTTTATCTCTAATTTTCAACCCCTATTTGTGTCCCTTTTTATTTTTTTGTATATGTTACTTTTTTTTTATTCACATCATCTAGCAATGCAGAAATAATTGGATTTAATATATTATTTCTACATCAGAAGTGAGAAGTAGAGAGAGAGAGAGAGAGAGAGAAAGAAAGAGAGAGAGAGAGAGAGAGAGAGAGAGAGATAACCCCTACTGCTGTAGATCTTTTTCATTGCCTGGACTTTGCAAGTTATATTGATTTGATCATCTTTTTTCCTCTCGTAGACTAATAATATATGATGTTGATTACCGTCCCTCTTTCTCTCGATCTCCTTCAGAGCACATAATATTAATATAAAATACAAAATCAAACTCTCCCTTCATGCATACAAAGAAAGTAAATCAGGAAAAGAAGAAAAATTCTCAGTCTTATTATCAACGCATTGTTATCTTCGCTTGTTTTTTTGTCTCCCCCTCGTCGTTCTCTTTGTGACATTTTTTTTTCACTTTAGACGAAATCTTATATTTATATTGTATGATACACTTTAATGAGGATTTGAAACACAAGATCAGATCTTCAAATAACGGAAACATTAAAAAGAGAATACGATCACCCTCACAAACAGTGAAATTATATAATATATTTTTTTTAATCATTTCCCTTTCTAAAGAAAAAGAATAAAAAATAGGTCCAGTGATCCATACTATTAAAAAGGTCAAACATCTGCTATAGATATCATATAACTTGCTAAAAATTTCTTGACTATACTTTTTCATGGGATATAAGAAATTATGTTGAAGCTTAAAAAAATTAAGGGATTTTTTTTTCTATAAAGACCTTCTGTTAATTGGAGGGTTAAAGTTATGTTAGATTTATGACTTTTGTTAATAGGAAATACGGTAGTTTTGTTTTTAAAATTATTAATTTTATTTTTTAACTATATAAATTGTAGGGTGCGGTGTGTTTTGCGGTTCATACAGCAGCTGCAAAACGTCTGTATATATTCATAAGATCTCAAGTTTTCTTAGCACGCGTATCTAAAGGGTGTAAGGAAACCATATAAGGAAGGCCATAGGCATTTCTTATAAACTGCAAAATGCAATCTTAAATAACACCTTGTGTGGTATTAAAATAACAAAAAGTTTTATATAATATAATATTACTTTGCGCTTGTATATATGAAAAAAAATATTCAATTTAATAATTTTTTTCACACCATTAACCAATAAAAACTACCATAAGGTTGATTGCATTTATTATATTTGGTGTAAAAGCAAAATGTAGTAAAAAAAGTTACATTTTTTTTCTTTTCAATATAGCAATTTATTATTTAAAAGGTTACGTTGGATTATATTTTTGAATGCATTCATCGTATTATTTTTATTATTATTATTTGGTGTGGCTAAAGTATGAACGTCGTGATAAAATGTATAAAGAGGGGGAAAATTTTGTTATTTATTTCAATTGGCACCAAGCGAAGTGTAAGTCATGAATCTATAAACTGGTCACGTGGGTTTTAAAATATTATATTATATAATATATATATATATACACACACACAGCTATAGCTTTGAATACACAACTATCCGTAAAATACTATACATCAAATGTGAAAGAAATATTAAATACATGAGTTTTGTGTTTACATTATATTTAATATTTTATCATTCAGATTATGTAAATGACAATATCAAAATATGTTATTTTGAATAAATTTTTCTTGTTGTCTTTTTTTATATATTTTTTTAAATCTTATGATGAAAAATGTGAAAGCTTAGAAGCCCTCCTGTGTAGTGAAATATCAACATGTAAAAAATTCTAACTTTATTTTGTTGCTAACTGCAAAACAATTTAATTTATTTCGATGAAAGCTTCCATGTTTTAAGTATAAGCTACTATTAAAAAATACTTTGAAAAAAAAAATCCAGCTCTGTAATTTATTTGAAATTAACATTTATATTTAAGAAATGACATTCTTAATTTTAAATTAATTTTTTTATTAAAAAACAACTAGTCTAAAAAATGTAACATTCTTTTCTATGGTTTGAAACTTTAATTATAACATCACTTCTTCTCCCTAATTTTTATTTTATAATTTTTGTACCTTTAAAAAAAAAAATGTCTTATACTGTATACACAAGAGATGAAACATTTGATTAAAAATTCTGTTTTTAATTTCTTTTCATTTCCTCCCAATCTTGGTAAACATATCTTATTGTTTGACTTTATACAGAATAATAAAAAAATAATAATAATAATAATGAAGAAAAGAAAAATGAAAATATTTCATTTTAATGAAAACTTTTTTTCCCTCTCTTAACTCCTTTGGGTGATTAATATAAAATTTATATAAAATTACTTCCAAAAATTTTAAACGATATTTTCTCATTATATATAGAAATAAATTATTCATGTATATTTTTTTTTAACTTTTGCTACTGTATTACAATTTTTTTTTTGTTAATAAGGGAAGGTGTATCGTATTGCATGTTGTCGGGCGGCACGGATTTTGAAGTTGAAGTTTCGTAAAAAAAAAATATTAAAATATGTAGCATGTGCAAACATTATGTTGGTGTGTTGCAGCAGCTTGTGCATTAGTCCACGCCTAAAGCTACTAATCCCTGGAGGGCTTACTTTGCATGTGAACCATTAGCAGAGAGAGAGAGAGAGCAAGTGTAGCAATGCCAGAACCAGGCGGCACCTAAATCTACCGTGTTGAGTGTGTAATGCACGAATAAACATTTGAACTATATAAATATATAGTTTTTAAACAATCTCAATAAAAATTGACTTAAAGGATATAAATATTCATATGATAAATTGAGAGGAAAAAAGTTTTTTAAAATGTTCAACATGCATAACGCATCGTATATATATGTGAGTGATCCATTATACACTGAAAGAATTTAAAGGAAGAAATTTGTAAGAAATATTGATTTTTTTGGAATCACTTAACTTTTTTAAATTAACAATTCAGACTAATTTGTGTATACAGTATACGAAATTAGAGGGAGAAGGGGAGGGGGTGGCAATCGTTCTGATAAACAAATTAGTTGGAATTGGAGATGAAGAAAATTTTATGAATAGCGTTTGTAACAGATCAATCAATTTTTCCTTTTAGTAATTTCCTTATGTTTTTATTTTTCTTTCAAACAAAATTATTGCAGATTTTCCACTTCAAAATATCACAAATTCAATTCATCACAGTTGCCTTTTATATTATTGAATACTCGGATAATTTTTTCCGTGTAGTATAATGATTGGTTTTTCAGTGTAAATGACGAAAGACACTTCTTGTATAGGAAGCTGTTGATCGTCAATCACCAATCAAAAATCTCTCACAGTTAAAAACATCAATCATCAATATATTGAAAAAAAAACAAAATCTTGTCTGGCATTTTTTTTTCCTTCTTGTATGACTTTTAAAATTTATTATTTGATATCCAGTTATGTTTTTATTGGTTTTATTTGATACATCATAAATAAATACTTTTGATTATTATTTTCTTCCTTAACTTCGAATATATTTTTGCACGCTATTTACTTTTATACCAGACTGAACACTTTTATAATACTAAACACTTTTTATAAAAATTATTTAGCGTGTAAAAACTACATTTGCGTGCCTGCTGTGTTCACTTTCATTATGAAATAATTCATCAATAATATATATTTAAATAAATATGAAGAAATATTAAATAAGTTAAAGATTATAACCTTCATCAAAACTGATTTTTGATTATGCACTCTCCTTTGTTTATAAAACTGAAATTATTAAGTGTTATAGGCTTATGCACAAAAAAAAAATATTTAATTCAAGTAATGTATATAATAATACAAGATTATCAGTTTGGCGTCTTGAAAAAAAAAAGTAATATAAAAACAACGCCTTTTGTTTATTATTATTATATACTGATTTCTATCAATGTTTAAACAAAAAAAGAAATGAAGGGACATTTGAGATGATGGGAAAAAGGTTGAAAAACATGTGACATAAAACATATATTATAAACTTGTCGTGATTCTATGAGAAACAAAATTTTGTACATCAGTATATATATTATGATAAGTGTAACGTGTGTATACTGCAGTATTTTACATGTATATCACAAAACCATGTTCACCAAAAAAAGTTAACATTGTAAATTAATTATTATTTACAACAAAATGTTTTCAACAACAAAAATTATTCTTATTATTTTAGTACTTTGGGAAAAAAAATAAAAGAGAAAATGTTTCTGATAATGACTTTTTTATATTATTGAAAGCTTTAAACAACAGTTTTCAACAGAGAGAGAGAAAAAGAAATTAACTTATTTTTTGGGACAAATTAATATCAACAGATAAGAATAATAATACAGAAAACTCACAACAGAAATAACGAGTAATATGCTAATTATACTGTGTACAAAATCTTTATGTAAATTGTGGTTTAGATAAAAAAAAAAACTTTTAAAATAAAAGACCTAATTGTTGAAGACTTTAATTATATCTACCATATAAAACCTCAGTTTTTATAGCGTGAGATTTATCAGTAAGATTTTGCATGTATATGCTGTGTACTTATACACAAAGTAGTGTCTTTATATATTTCTAGAGACGATCAGATATATAAGCTACATCATTACATGCAAGAGTTATATAGAAGGAAAGGAAATGAGTGACTATACAGTTTTTGTTTTTTTACTAATGAGATGTATTTTACAACTTTTATTTCTGACATTTAAAGTGCAGTAATGTAACTAGGGCTTTAGAAAATAATAATAGTAAAATACTATATGACTCATTCACACAATCACTCTCAAGTTCATTGCGCTTTGTGTCATTACATTGCAAAACTATGGGTAACAATATACTTTGTTTTCTTTGTGTATTATATTTCCTTCCTTCCTTTCTGTTTGTCTATATTTAATTACATAATATTGTAAACTAGCGACATTAAATTACATTTATTAACATGTGGGTGAGGATATTCAGAACTAATAATTTTGTTATTGTTATTATTTACTTTTACAATAAACCATAACAAATTTCAAAGTCTCGGTTACTAATTGCTTAATTAAAAAATTTCTTTATAAAAATAAAAATTTTATTAATTTATTTATTCATCCATTATTAAAAAAAAAAAGAAAGAAAAAGTGAAAATAGAATTAAGAATGACGTTATAGAATTTTTACTCTGATTTAAATTCAAATCGTGCTATGCTTTAATTTAAATTTTATTAATTAAAAATTTATTGAAAAAAAAATAATAAATTTATACGTTATGCCATTCAATTAAAGAAATCGATCTTTTTTTTTTTAATAATTAATTAGTCAAGTCACGGATAGGAAGGAAATTTTAAAAAAAAGAGGGGAGAGAGCAAAAATATTCAATCAAAAATATTCATTATTGATTAAAAACACTTTAAATTCGTGATATTAAAAATAGAATTTTTTTAATGGTTTTAAATTAAAGAAAGATACCATAAAAATTTATTACATTTAATCATAATAATACACAAAAAAATTAAAATTTGCATTTAAATCTAATTTTTCTTCTATACTTGTCATACATTTTTAAAAATAAATATTTGGAGTTTCTTTTTTATGATATAATGTCAAAGACCTGTTTTAAAGTATATAGATAAATATTTTTTATACACATGTTATTATTTTTGTTGCGTAACGGTAGATTAATGTCATGTAAAAATGTATGGACACAATAGCAATCTATTCTCTCTCTCTCTCTCTCTCTCTCTCTCTCTCTCTCTCTCTCTCTCTCTCTCTCTCTCTCAGGCTGGAGATGCCATGGGCAGGAGATGAGTATAAGGAGGTGAGGTGTTAGGACTTCTGAAGGAGGCTACAAAACCTGATGGCATGATAGCCTCAAGATATACACAGGGCGCGGCTCTCCACTCCGATCAACCAGAGCATTTTTTTAAAAACGTCTCTCTCTCTCTCTCTCAAACATATGTATATATACATATGCATCCACGCATATATATATATATATATATATATATATATATATATATATATATATATATATATATATATATATATATATATATATATATATATATATGTATGTATGTATGTATGTATGTATGTATGTGGTAAACACGGCAAAAATACCCAAAGGCAGTTTTATTTTATAGATATATAATTGTGGCAAAAGAAAAAGAAGAAGAAAAAAAAATATAGAGATCATGACTGTAATCATATTTACGATACTCTTTTTTTCTTACTATACGTATTATTTTTCATCTGTTATTATACATACCACCTGTTCATGAAATAACAATTGTATATTATATAGATTATATAATGAATTTAATAAATTTTTATGCGTTTTTAATTTGTATGAAACAAAAAATCGAAAAGTTTTTTTTTATATCATAATTTCAAAATGATTTTTAATTGTTTAAGATTTAATTTTAAAATAGTTTACAGTTAGGGATGTTACAAAAAAAAAATGCAAATAATTGGTGCATTATGCTTGTGTTTAATAACCGTAATTCATTTATATACAGTAACTTTTTATACGTAAAAAAGGGGCAATGTATTTGTAATTATTGGTACTTAAGAAAAATGTCTATATATAATATGATTTTTAACTCTTTCATTTTTGAGCTCAACATCATAAAATTAGCAATAAAAATTTTCAATAAAGCATCAACAACATTTTGCTCTGTATTTATCATAAGTCACGTAGCATGGTAATAAAATTTATTTTACGTTTTACAAGTGTATAACATTGTAATTACAAAAGTTTAAATTATTTTCTCCTGCATCATTGAAAGCGTTTAATGAGAAAATTTTAATGTTATTTATATAGTGAGAGAGAGAGAGAGAGAGAGAGAGAGAGAGAGAGAGAGAGAGAGAGAGAGAGAGAGAGAGAGAGAGAGAGAGAGAGAGAGAGAGAGAGAGAGAGAGAGAGAGAGAGAGAGAGAGAGAGAGAGAAGTAAAATAAAATTCGAAACTAACGTGTATCATAAAATAACAAAATAACATTTGTATATCACATTATAATGTAATGATAGAGGGTCATAATGTAGCACCATTTCGTCTCTTTATATTATGGCTTTTTTTTCCTCTCTCTGCATATTTAACATTTAAATTTCGAGAACGTGATATTTTTTTTTTTGTCACCGACATGACATAGGACATAAAATTACATACACCTGTCTCTACTATTTGACTGTATAGTATAAAGAACGTTTGCGCGTGCGTAAATTTATAAATTAACCTTTTGTATATGACCTCCCCATTTTTGTTAACCCTCTTTACCCTTCTTGTGCAATACCCGCAAGACGTGAAAGAAATTACAGAAAGTAAGAAAAAAAAATCAAACTTTTTTCTGTTGAAAGCTAAAAACGAAATAGCAAAAGTTTTAGATTACTGCTTTTGAGTTGAACAAATTGAAATCTCTCTCTTTCTCTCTCTCTCCTATACACTTCTCATGCGGTGAATAAACTATTTCAATCTACTCTTCATGTGTTTAGGTAGTAAAGGGTTGTGAGTGGAGTATAAAGTTTCAAACTTTATATTATATAAACCCTTTTTTGTTAATTATTTATATTAAGTTAGCTTTACTGATGAAAATTGATTAAGTAGCAAAAGTTCACTCATAATAATTGCTTTATTTATATATTTACTTTTTAGCATATAATAATAAAATGTTTAAAGTCAATATTTAACAACAATTTTGCTTTGATATTTTAACAAGCACATATCGCACGCATATGTTAGAGAGAGTATAATCATATTAATCAGCTAATCAAGAACACGCTACAAATCACTGAGGGCTTGACATATCGATATATATATATATATACACAGAGCAGCTCGTGTATACAAATCATTATAATATTATAAAGCCAAAGCTTTCATAGACAACGATAAAATATATAAAGAAGAAGAAAAAAATGAACATCTATCAATAGGTTCGATTCTCAGTAAAGATCTTATATCTCTCTTCCCTAAGGGGCTCATTATATGTAAATGAATCTTAGCACAGTTGGTGAAATAACGCGTTAAATAATTCATCATTATTATTATATATAAAAGAATAAGAGTTATCAATTATATCAATCAAAATGTTCAATTCATTTTATTTAATCATATAAAAGAATCAGCAAAAGCATTTATTTTGTTGGTCTGATGTTGAATGAAAAAAAAAAGAAGTTGGATATGATGTTTTAGAGAGATGACGTCATGGTGATGATAATGTACCTACAAGAAAATTACTTGTTCTCCGAGCAGCCACAGCAAGACAAAGAAAGAAAGGCAAAATCTGAAGAACAATGAACTTGACGTTACAGGTCATATTTTTATATGTTCAGAGAGACCTTATGACTTTTTATTTTACCAAAAAAAAAAAAAAAAAAAAAAAAATCTTTAAAAACTTTTCTTGCGAATATTGTATATGAAAAGACTTTATCATAATGTTTTTTTAATTTTTTAAAACGTGGAGACGAAAGAGAGAGAGAGAGAGAGAGAGAGAGATTGTGAAAGGAGATGTTATGTAAAATTTTCTCGTACGTCGCTCATATAAGCAAGATGAAAAGATAGTTAAATTACAAAGTATATTTTAAATAAGTTGTTTTCTTCTTCACAAGGGAAAAATTACAGTATCTAATGAAGTGAAAACTGCGAACATATAAAAGGAGAAATTTTAGATCACAGGAAAATTTTATATATTATAATAAAATAAAGACATTAAGTAATAAATTGTATTTTACTAAATCATATTAGCGTAATTTTGTTGATGAACACGTGCTTTTGACACATACATGAATTTAAAGTTTAATTGAAAGCGACATATACTAAAGACAATAATGATTTTGTATTAAATTATGATACTGATATAAAAAATAGTGATTTTTGTGACGTCACATCCTGTAGTTTTTGTGACCTTATGTCTTCACTTGGGGGTCACTTAAATATGAAGCAAGTAAGAGTTGAAAAAAAAATTAAGAGAAAGGAGGGAGGGGGGTGTAGGCAGCTGACAGGAAGGCTCAAAGAGTGATATGCAGCAGCATCTTGTCGACAATACAGTACCGCCTTTTTCAAGTATGGTAAGATATGGATGGACCAAATTTGTATGTGAAGTGTTTGGCGTCTGTCTTCAAGCTGCACTCATTGCAGAATATTTCAACCCTCTGTGCAACAGCAGCAATAAATCCAAGCATGTTTTATGTCATACAAATATGAACTGCAGTTAGTAACTTTTTTTAACCTTTTGACACTCAGCAAATTGTTTAACTCATCTTTTACATATGTGTACACCTGTCAATTTCAGAAATAAAAAAATAATATGATGGAAAAAATATGCTTTGTAATGGATGTTACCGGTGATGATAACTTATTTGGGGGAAAAAGAAGCATATTTTATAGTTTAAAAAGAGTGTCTCCTATATTTTCCTCATTTCAATTGCTTTCTTCGAAAAAATCACAAAAACAAACCGTTTGATAGAATATGCTTGCACGTTCCACCATAAAGATTGATAATTCAATACAGACGTACTTTGTATTTTGTAATAAATTTCCAACAATAAATAACATTTTATTATATTTCATGCATACAAATGAAAATATAATATAATAATTTTTCATCATAAAATAAAGCAAGCGTATATATAAATATGTTTATTATTTTTGTAGGAACATTGGTATATATATTATAGAAACCACACACACACACATATAAAGTGTTATATCCAAAGCTATCAACGTGTGTAGAATTATACCACAACAACCAGAACTGATCTAAACCCCACCCCAACCCCACCCGCGCCCCCCAAACAACAAGTCTCTCCATCCCACGTCCGTCGTACGATCATTAAACCAGAATTACAATCCCTCAATGATTTACTCCCCCGTCTGCTGTTGCAAAATTACAACGTGCGCGTGTATATAAGGGTTGCTACTGACTGCATGTGGATAACTCTTTTGGATTATTAATTTTGCCCTCTGAGCCTTCTCTCTCTCTCTCTCTCTCTCTCTCTCTCTCTCTCTCTCTCTCGATATTACAAGCACTTCTCATGCCCTAGCTTTATTATATTAAAAATATATTATTTTTTAAAAAAAGAAAAGCATACTTGGTTTTTCTCATAATGTTCATGGGAAAGCACCCTTTCTCTCTCTCTCTCTCTCTCTCTCTCTCTCTCTCTCTCTCTCTCTCTCTCTATTGCTCTCTAACTGTTTCAAACGTTGTATAATTAATTACAAAATGTAATGAAAATTTAATTACTTATTAAATAGTAACATAGAAACCTCTTATAACACACTTAATTATACACTTGAGTAGCTTTAATATTCGTGTAATAATTTTTAATACCCAGCAACTCATATTTTTTCATTATATTTTTTATATCAACTTTTTTTTTATATACATTCAAATTAAATATTAATTTGCATAATATCATTATTTTACCTTTTCTCTGCAATAGGAGAAAACAACCAGCAATGGAGAACTATGCATTATTAACGATGTACAATAATATCGCCCACTTTAACTATAGTAGTTCTTGATTAAATTAACGATTATTCAAGAATGATCGAACATTCAAAATATATCTCACAGGTATACACGTTTCCTTTTATATATAAAAAAAGTTCTAATCTTAAAATTCCCTTATTATCACATTTGTTTCTTTTTCTGTTTTTTTTTTTTTTTTTTTATGTAATCCTCTTTTGTAATAAAATTGGATTTTGTCACCTTTTGGTTTATAAAAAATTTAAAAATCTTCATATAAAACAACAACTGGATAGAGACTTTAGACTTTCATATATACAAAAGAGATAAACTCGAGGACAAGGGTTTAATTTTTAAAACACGATTAGAAAAAAGAGCAAAGTTAAAATATAAAAAAATATATGCGTCTATAATAACTTTTAAGTCCATGGATTAAAATTTAAAGATAAAATTTCGTTATGGCAAAAAAGCAAGAAAAAAAAAACTAGTCATAAATAAGAAAAAGTGATATTTAAAATGCTCAAATCTAAAAAGACTTATAGTTTAACCAAATTTAACATAATACTTTCTGATCAAAATTCTTTATAAAAAGGGTAATATTTTTATTACTGTAGAGATGGCTATAAAAATATAAAGTGGCACGAATCTCCAAGTCACCTAAACTCTTATAAGACATTTTTGATGACAATAAAAACTTTTCTTTATATATATATATATATATATATATATAATGATATTTTAAAAGTTGAGAACCTTGTGTTGCTATGGAAAACAAAGATGTGACACAAGAAAATTTCCTACAGGACATTTAGATGTCAGACTCCTGATTTTGAAGGTGTCATCTTATTTATACGATACACCACCGCAGGAGAAAAGGGGAAGATAAAAAAATATACGAAGAAAAATAAAAAAAATCCAAACAAAATTATAGTAATAAAAACAGAATTTAAATTTGGTGACAAAGTATAAAAAATAATTAAACTTATGAAGGGAAAGGAAATAAAAGTAAATATAAAAAATTTCAAGCTGGCTTTTAAATGGCTTATATTATACAGTAAAAAGAGTACGGATAGAAGTGAAGAAAATAAGAATTATTGTACAATGTATTTGAAACAAACATATTTTAATATTTAGGACTGTACAGGAACTTAAACTTTTGCTATACAGGATGTAAGCAATGTGCAAAAATGTTTTTATAAGAAAAAACATTAGTGTATAAAATAATAATATTATATTACTTCAGTGCAACTTTAAAGAATATTATTTTACAGACTTTTTTGTTATATAATGTTGCATGAAAAAAACTGCTGAGCAATAATGAAAAAAAATTGTATTCAGTATAGCAATTGCCAGATTGGAGACAAGTGCGACGCAACTGTCAAAATTATTCTTCTCGGATTTTTTTTTAAATAGTATAGCTGTCATGACTAAAAAATATGATACGGCAGAATGTGACAGAAAAGAAAATTATCAGCGACTCTATTTACCCCAAAGGGCTTTTTTTTTTTTTTTTTTTTTTTTTTGACACTTGTCATGAAAAGTTTGGATGATATAAACGCCATAAGCAGATATTATAATCAACAAAGTAAACTTGACATAAATTATAATAATAATAATATAACACACACACACACACAATAGTAAATTAATATTATTTTTATATAGAAAATAAAATTTATTAGATATTATATAAGTTGAAGACAAGTTAAGTAGCATATAGCTTGAAGCCAATAATGATTATTGGACAGTGGAGATGAGAAAAGAGAGCTATGAACGAGAGAAAGAGAGAGAAGGGATTATCTTCATGTTGAAGTCACAATCATGATAAGAGAGAGAGAGAGAGAGAGAGAGAGAGAGAGAGAGAGAGAGAGAGAGAGAGAGAGAGAGAGAGAGAGAGAGAGAGAGAGAGAGAGAGAACGCGTGCTACACAGAATTTGATGAGAAAAAGGTATATAATAATATAAGAAGAGGGCGTATATATTGAATGATCCCCTCTTCTCTTTTTGTATATATATTTTTTTTCTTTTCTTCGTCTTTTTATTATGAGATAGTGTGCTCGTCTTTGCACTAAGCTTTTTGTATGTGCTGATTGATGCAACTAACAGAGCGTAATGAGAAATATAGAAGAGAGAGAGAGAGAGAGAGAGAGAGAGAGAGAGAGAGAGAACAAAATTATCGACTCTACACGCTTCAACTGACAGTGAGTTAACTAAACACATTATTAACGTTAGAATTACTTCATAGACAATATTACTTATATATATATACTCTTTTATGACATCTATAACAACTTTAAAATCTTTATACCATATTATAAACATAATATTAAACAATAAATTTTTAAGATAGAATTTAATAATAAATTACTATATAGCGCATAGTAACTGACATCAATGATAAATAAGGGTGAAGGATAAAGTCATATTATTTTATAAGAATTCTTCTTATTATTATTATTATATACCATTTTTAATGGTATGAAGGGTCTTTATATTTCTTTTACTGAATTACATATTAATGAGTTACGTTTTTATCATTCTATTTCCTGTTTATATTATGTAATTAAAATTTAGAGCAAGGTTTTCGTGTATTCATTATATATTGTAGAGATAATAATTACAGAAACATTAAAATTAAACCAATTTTGTTTTATTTATATTTTTGCCCGCTTTGGTAGGGCGAAGTTGTGTGTATGCAACTTTTTAAGCCGATGTGCGAAGAGGATTGCCTATTTACAGAATTTTAAGGGGCTAGCCAAATTTGGCTGTAAGATTTTTTTTCTCTCTTCTTCATAATTTTATTTATATTATATAACATTTGTTTTCAACAACAATAAAAGCAACTCAATATTGTACGTGTAAAATAAAGGCATTGAAGGGAAGGTATCAGAGGTCCAGTATCTACAGATTTTGGTGGCCTATTTGACATCAGTGACATAATTTTAAAGCTGACTTTGTCAGCTGCGATTAGTGCTCGCAGCTATCACTGGAAAAAAAATTTCAGGGTATACTCTAGTATAATTATATAGTATATAAGTATAACATAACAATTGAAAGAGTGACGAAAATATAGCTGTTGAAAATTGAAATAAACATTGAACGTTAAGAAAAAACTTAACATTAAATTTATTAAGCCCATATACGTAACGTATAATATTTTTAATTATGACATCCATTAAATTTTCTATATCTGCTGATTCCTATTGATCCAAAATACAAGACATACAAGCAGCAGACATACATTCACTTGGCATACACAAATTTGGCAGTGGACAAATATACTGTACCGAAACGAAATGAATAACTTTCAATTTAAGTAATGCATTTCAGTGTATAGTTGTGAAATTTTATGATTTCGTTGCGGTACATATTATACAGATATACATATGATATTATGGTTATTATAAAACCACTGTGCAAAATAACATAGTTGCAGTTCACAATTACTTTTTTGTTCAGCTGATCATCAATATAAATGATCTTAATACTAAAACATCAATAATATAATAATAACAAATAAAATGACATAACAAAAGGAATGTAATGTATATTATAAATACATATAACACCATCTCTTTATAACAATCAATAAATGCAATCCATTCTCATATCGGCATCATATAACTTTGAAAAAAAATATATATATATAAAATTAGAAAGGTTTCATGAAATCATTAAGTAATATTGTATTAAGTGTCATTATTATTATTATATAAAAACTTCAATATAACAATATACAAGTAAATTTTATACGCCTATTGATAACAATGATGAAATAATATATTTCTTTCTTCTTCTTCTTTTCATTACGTTGTCACATTTAAAGCTCACGCCAATCATGCAATAAGAGAAAATACTGAGGGCTAGGTCCATATCTCTCTCTCTCTCTCTCTCTTGAGACTTACCAGACGAAAGTAAATCCTCTCTCTCTCTCAATATCTCTCTTTAAAAATGATGTCTTTTTTTCGGACACAATAGCTTTTAGGATTGAGAGAGATTTGACAAGTTCATTTAGTGTGTCGGGACGGGTGGTCATAAGAATTTTCCTCGTTTTCCAGCTGGTTTTATGGTAACAATTGTTAAACCGCGAGAGAAACCAGTAATGTTCTCTATCGTGATTCTCACCTGTGATTGATATACTTTTTAATATAATATGGCAAAAATCGTGGATATTTTGTATATGTTGTTGCACCGGGCTTTAGTATAATCATTCGAGTGGAACGAAATTTTTAGGTTTCTTTTCATTTTTTTTTTTCCTTCTTCTTTCCTTCTCTATACTCCAGCAAAAACATTTTTCAAGTGAAGAGAGGTAACAGAGCTACCTAATTTCACGCCGGCCATCAGAGAGAGAGAGAGAGAGAGAGAGAGAGAGAGAGAGAGAGAGAGAGAGAGAGAGAGAGAGAGAGAGAGAGAGAGAGAGAGAGAGAGAGAGAGGGCAGTCTTCTTCATCTCTCCACTACAGAAAAAAATTGAAGGTGGAGCATTGAAATTATAAATGTTATATAAAAAATCTAAGCCCAGAGGGATATTGAGGGATACAAAGATTCTATATTATAATACTGAATGATTTAGATTGGATGTTGCTGTTATTATTATTATGTTGCTTTTTGGTCTAGCCTTTTACATATTATACAATGTTATAATATAATAATATATATATATATACGTATAAAAAATAATAATATAAAAGAGAAGAAGTATAGGAAGGTATTATTATAAATATCTTTTAACCTTTTTTATATTTCCATATACAGTGGTCAACAGTTTTATATAAGCCCTGTTGCAGCTTCTTTTTGAATCAAACCCCATATTTTTATCTCACTCTTTGATAAATGATATATATAGAAAAATATCATTTATTATTATATAAGGATTGTATAAGATATTATTTATTATAAATATATAGATGGAGGAAACGGATGCAGTAGAAATAAATGACAGGTGTAATGATATAAAATATTTATAGTATTTTTTTTCTTTTCCAACATCCAAATGTTTAAAGGAATTGTATAATGAATATTAAATAGGAAGAGATTATAGCACATTAAGAGATGTTATAATAATAAGTTATACCGCTATCTAAGAATGCTATACACAGTTATTAAATTATTAAAATTTGCATTGTTCTCTTTTAGTTTAGTGAGAAGGTGCAGAGGGTTACATTTCAATTAAATATTCATTTGAAAAATTTCACATCATCTACAAGTTCATATACTTTAAGTAAATTATTTTTAACAGTAAAAAAAACATTTTAATTATTCATATTCAGGAAGTATAAAATAAAAATGTATAAAACACAGTAGAAAAAAATAATTTGATATATAGAATAAAAGAGAAGCATAAATAATTGTCTGTGCTACGTATTTTTATTTTTCAAAAAAAAATTATATATATTCACGCAATAAAATCTTAATTTAATAATAATACTTTCACGTATTGTAAAATTAAACTGTGACAAATTATTACACAAAAATTCAGTTATAAAAATGTACGTACATTATTCATGGTTTCAATTTATGTGAGACAAGCTGTACTTATATCATATGCATACATGCATGTAGGGGACGTGTTATATGAGTCTTATAAAAAAAAAGTGAGAAAGAGAGGGAAGGATGCCTATAGTAGATATGAGATAAGAAAGATGCTGCATGCACTGAAATCTGTTTACTCGTCTACATATATATTCTGGAGTTTCATTTTTTAAATGCGACACACAAAGTATATTTTTTTCTTTCTTCTTCTATATCATACAGGACGACAGCTGTGTAGCGTGTAGCTGCATCAACAGGCTAGAGAGATTACTTGTTATGAGCTCTGGGCAAACACTATAACACCTGCCCCCCACCCACTTACCTATACTCATCATATACGTAAGAGAGAACCTCCTACACTTAAAACGTTATGGCAGATCCATTAAGGATCTATTATAACTTTTATATATAAGCTTTTTACTCATTTTTGTTTTTAATGTTTTTATTAATTTAAATACTTTAAAATCAACACATAATTTATTATTATTTTAAAGTTGGATAAGTATTTTTATAATTTGTTGAGAAAATAAACAATTTACTTTTTTAATGAGTGTCTATTTAATGCAAAAAATACAATTTCTGAATTTCTTAATGATATATTATAAATTATCATATTAATCTTTCTTAAAAAATTTTACATGATGCTATATTTATAAATAATTTACTTATTTACATGGAAAAAGGATGAATTAAAAACCATCTTAAAGATAAAAATTCCAGACATCAGTTTTGAAATTGTAATTTTAATCGAGATGAAATAAAAATATAAAAATCCTTTCTATAAGTTTAATTGCATTTTATTTTTTCAATTACATGTATGTGATGAGAATTACAATTGATTTTCTTTTATGTTAATGCTTTCGTGTGGTTTATTGAAAATTAAATTTGATGTGCGAGATTGTGAGGTAATTTATTTGATGATCAAAGCACGATCTTATGAGCAAAGTTCACGACTTCTGTACGGTGCTAAAAATCTTGATCGACCTCGCGCAGGAAGATGCACTATTCATCGTATATATAAATTATGCACATCTATATATACTCAACAACTTCATGATCAGTTGGATTTTTTATTAATTATATTATTAATGCATCTGTTTGACAACAACTTTCAATATAAGGTGTTTGTGATGCTATATGTTTTGAAAACTATGGTTTTTTGGTTTGGGTTTTTGCCTATAATTATACGGCACACGATCAATTTTTTTTATTGGGTGATTTTTTATCGTTAATTAAAGCTTGCACTTTGACGCCATATTTGAGCAGCTAATAACATTGAACATTGAAAAATTATAAATTAAAAAATAATAAATATTAAATTTCTATTGATATCATTGTTTTTCATTATAGATAAAATTACCTACTCAAAAAATAAAAAATAAAATAAAAGTACATTAATTTCCCTAAAAAAGACCAAAAATGCATGAAGTTTGTGCTATATATTTACGCTACATGGGCAATGCAGCATTAATGCATATTATGCACATTATTTGCTCAAGCATGGTGCTATGGAAATTTAAAAAAAAACTGTTATTGCTCCGGCTCTTCGTAATAATAATAATATTGTTTTTCGGGTTAAAAAAATAAAAATAATAATAATAATAAATTATGCTTTTTATGTGGAATTGTGCATTTTTTCGGAGGAACAGTTCAAGATTTAAAGAACATTCATTATTGATATAAAATTAGTAAGAACAATGAAAATGTAACGAGACTTCATATTTAATAGTTGATTTTCAAATAAATATGCGACGTTTTGTTTCATATTATAGTATTAAATGATATACAACTCGACATTTTATATGCAACAATGAATGATATAGAAGATGAAATTTTTACTTGAAAAATTCCACGTATATGTAACTTAATATTGAGATCTAGGTATGTGGTCTACATGCCTCTCAAGTTACTGTCTTTATCTTCATAATATATATTATAGTCAGACGTCACAGGACCTGAGAAGATACATAAGTGTTTTCTATACGTATACAAATTTATGATATTAACTTCTTTTTTTCTTAGAGGTGTCACAGATTAAAAACTTCATTGTATTGAAATGTATATTGTAATGATGCGATAAGAAATTATGGACTCTACTACTATACTTGAAAGTTTTATTTAAAATATTGATCGTTATCGCATACTCAGAGTGGCCTTGATATATTGATGGTGACAAAATCAACACAAAATGTTCTAACTCAAAAGGTACAAAATATTATAAATGTCCTAAGTCCTATATATGTAAGTCTTATAAACCCTCCGGATTAAATCCTCTCGTTTTTATAGACGCAGAGCATCGTATATAGACAGCAGTTTCTAGCACTAAAAAAAATTTAAGTTGCAATTTTATATATATATAGTTATGCTCACCTAATCAAGTATAACAACCATACAATGGGGTTTACACACAAGTAGCAATTAAATAAAACTAAAATATCATCTTGTTATACATTGTATACTTATCATTACATCCCCTAAGAAAGAAGTAAACTGCATTAAAAAATAACTACCACGTAGCAAAAAAAGAAAAGAAAAAAGTTTCAAACTTCAAAAGAAACATACGTATGAAGAAAAATATAATTATAACAATGTGATGAGGGTTCTATTTTTTTTCTTTAAATTGTATGTTTTTAAGAATGAAATGAGAGTATAACAAAGTATCTCATTTTACCCCTAATTTATATAAAATAATAATAATGAACTGTTGAAAAGATGCCGCTTCTTCTTCTTTTTTTGGTTCATTAGAGTGTTAATAAAAAAGTATATTATAGAATATTTATAACGGTAGTTGCAATGTGGCGTGCTGTGCTGCACTTGAAGGGAGAGAACTTGAGAGCAGCAGAAGGTTTCAGGGTTATTTGCGCTGCACCTACATCAGTTTAGCAAGGTGTGTGTGGTGTGCATGAGCGCGGGGGAGGAACACCTTAGAGATGACAGGTGATGGAGCGTCGCCGGTGGTTCTCCAATAGTCCCGATTTACCCTAAAGGCAGATGTACATACATACAACAGGCAATCAACCTGTATGTACCTGGAAATGGCAAAGATTAAACTTAAAACCACAGGAAATTATACTCAAGGCAATATTATTATTATCTTTTTTTTAATAGAGATATATAAAATAGAAAATTTTTGCATGAGTAGAGATAATCGCATGAAAAATGTCTTCTTCTACTAAAAACCAGTTTGTTATAAAGGCATATAACAATCAATATTTTGTTAACAATAATTAACTATATACTCTGTAGTTGTTTTGTATAGTTAATAATTTAATGTCAATTTATTTAATAGATTAAAGGTATAATATTATTATATATTATCAATATAATATATTATGGTTTTAAAATTATAATATATGAGCTTTGAATATGTTTGTGTTGTTATTTTGGTCCATTGTATGTTGTATAATAATGGGTCTATAGGTAGGCGTATGTAACTCAGCAGCGTGCAGAGCAAGCGGGCTGTCTGCTTGTACGGCGAGAGTGAGGGCTGCGGGCTGCACGGCATCACGTTCGCTCTCCCCGCGCCGCGTGATCTGCTCTGCTTGGTTTGTCGCACAATTAGAGATCTGCAAGGAGAGCAAAAATATTGCAATATATTGTGTCAACCATATAATGACATTTAGAGGGTATATTTTTTAGATGCCAATTTTAACTGACTGTAAAAATGTTGGTGCACCTACGTACAAAAACAGTAGATTCTCTACCTGCGCAGTCCTGCACCATAACCTATGTGTTCTGTAAAGTTAATTAATGATAGAACCATTTCATCCAAGGCTTCTTCATTATATGAATTATATTATTACAGCTCTTTGTGTGTGTGGTAACTTGTGCTCACCATTTGGTAAAAAAAAAATGCAGAACACACTCTAATGTCCGTGTACCCCCCTCTTTTAAGTCATGTAATATTCTTGGCAGTATAATATTATAGATTGAAGATTGTTAGGCGTAAAGCCTACTTACAAAACTTGCAGGCGCGCCGAACTCACCATTTTTATATAAACAAGCAGTGTCTGTTACTTGGACTTGGTTGTTAAAGTATACAAAAATAATGTGCTTCAATCTTCATTATAATATCATGCACATTTGATGTGTGCTACAATACAGTAAAACATGTTTTTATTATCCTTGCAGATCACTATGACAAATCGCGGTAAGGTGAGTTGCTCTCTTGCTCTCGGGGATCAAATCTCGCGGCAGGCGGCGAGCGTGCCTTGTTGCTTTTCAGCTGCCTATCTCTCTCTTTCTCTCTCTCGCACATGCCCCTTGTACTCATTCGATCACGCCAAAGAAAAAAACCAAAAGCAAAGCAGAAGGATTTACCTCAACCAAACTTATTGCTGAAAACCAAAATTACACTTGAAAGGCTTTATTGCCTAGATTATATGACTCATCTGTAATATTAATAAAATGTGGTAGCTTTAAGACATTCACATATATATATATATATACGAATTATATAATGTTGCGTGCTGAATTTATTCTGCACGATATAGAATATTAAATAAAGGAAATCATCAAAGAAATTTACATGAATAGAAGCTAAAAAGCTGGAAAATTATTACTGATATTATATAAGTCAATTTTATACTTATATCCCATGGGAGATTATAAGAGAGAACTTTGATAGAGAGAGAGAGAGAGAGAGAGAGAGAGAGAGAGAGAGAGAGAGAGAGAGAGAGAGAGAGAGAGAGAGAGAGAGAACAACTTATTTTCCCCGAGAACCTCTTCAGTATAATAAGCAGAGAACGGTGTGCACTTTCAATAAGATAAAAAAAAACGTACAAGAAATTGGGTGTTGACTGTTGACTCATGAAATATAAAACATATATATACAAACCCCCTCAATAAAGTGATCCACTATATTCCTTTCACGGTAAAATCAGATACAATAATAAAAACTATGTGGATACATATATACGCCTACAACATGTATGTATTTTTTGATTGAAAATAAAGATTTAGTAATTTATATATACCGCATAATGAAAAAAAAAAAAAAAAAAAAAAAAAAAAAGAGAAATTATGTTATATAAATTCAATTTCATATATAATATTATAAAATATCGTAAGATATTGATGAACACGTTCCTTAAAAAAAAACGATCGACGCTATATTATATAAAATTACGAATCATCCATATATAGTGATGTTATGTATAAACAGAAATTATATAAAAAAAAAAAAAATCTTGTAATTTTTTTTTAATAATAATAAATTGAACACATGGTTACTAATTTGACTACAGACATTTTTTTTATATACTTGAATATTATGAGACCTGTTCAGCAGGTTTAAAATTTATTTTTCTTATGCATATATACTTTTATATAATAATAATAAACTTTAATGGTAGATTTTTTATATAGTATATTATGTTTGCTTCAATGATGAACTGAAGATATGAACATATATATTTTTTAATTCAAATTTTACTGAAATATTTTATTGGTAACATATTACGTTCTATAAAAAAACGAACGACAAAATAACATTGAAAAATAATTTTACTGTAAAATTATATAATTTATAAATACAATTAAATAAAACAAAGTTTATGTAATAGATGACACCCTGTACGATGAACTGATATAAACTTAAAATCATATAAATACGTATATAATTAAGCGTATAAAGGGTGGTTTCATTCATGTTAAAGTCGATGCCATAAGTGAGCACTAAATAACATTGGCCGGTATAGGAAAATGGCACATTTTGCAAGTTTAAAAATACTTCGCAATTTTTTTTGAGAGCATTGATGCTGTTAGCAGGTTGAATTAGTACCTCAAGTATGCAAGAAAAATAATAATGACCAAAAATTAGCTAATTTTTCAAAGAAAATAACCAAAAACTACGTTTGTCCTTATGCTGAACAATGTTATTCATTGCTCAAGAAGAGCATCGAAAAGCACTCAGAATGACGTCATGCGTACACACCCTATAAGAAGTGGAGTTAAATATCTCTACTATGTACACACAATTGTGATAGTACATATTTTACCATTCTTAAACTGCAACTTTTTATTGTTATACGAGAAAATCATTAACTGAATTCCAATGATAAAATATATTACTATACGTAATCGTATGTATATAGCATACAGAATTATACATACCTTCCTGTAAACTAAAAATAGTGATTAAAGAATAATCAACATAATGCTGTAGTATTTATATATTAATGAGCTTATATCAAATATAAACAAAAAAAAAATGTAATATCAAACAAATTAAAATACGTAAATTTGGTTCGCTCTCTCGAGACATACAATCAGAAGACTAATGTTTATTTGGCATACAAATTTGGACCCGAATTTGGTTTGCAGTGGACCTTAATGTTCAGTGCCTTTATGTGCACTTGGTATAAACATAGTTTTTCGTTATTTTACTGCATTGTGAGTGGAGAGAGAGAAAGAGAGAGAGAAAGATAGAGAGAATGTGTCCAAACTCAAGCTGTTACAAATCATATAGTTCTGCACTAATTTTCAAATATATATTGTATTATAAAAGAACTAAAAACGAACCTTCCTTATGTTCTCTGATACTCATATGACCAACAGGTTTTTGTCCAGGGTTCTTATATGAACTCAGGTACTCAAGTTACAAGAGGCGCCCTATTTGTTATATATCAAAGAAAAAAGAAAAGAAAATGTACTACCACCACCTGCCCGCCCTTTTTATCATATAGAACCTCATTTTTTTTGTGTGTGCATCGTCTTTATATATGCACACACGTAAGAAAATGATGCATTCGAAAGGATCCGGTGTCATCTCTCTTCTTTTTAAGTCCCGTCTGTCTAACAAGATGTTCTTTTTTTGATGGAAGACTTTCGATTCTAAATATACTCAATATTTTTTATATCTCTCTCATTTGTGTGTGTTTTATAAAGTGAACTGAAACGTCTCATATTTTTTTCTTTCTTTTTTTTTTAATACCACACACTTCTATATAAAAAAGAGCAGATTTATTTATTATTTTTTTTATAAAAAGTATTAAATTTCAATATGTTTTATATAAACTTTTCAATACAATGTCAAAAATTTTCAATAATAGTCATAAAGTGCTTTATGCAAGTATAAAAAATCGTTACAATTTTTTTAGCGAGCGTTTAAATTATTGCTGTTATTATTATTATTTTTTTTTTAAACAAAATTTAATAAAGAAGGGTAAGTTTTTTAGAAAGCATTTCTGTGTTGTTTAATTATGGAAGCAAATGTGTGTGCGGTTTGTATGTTGGTGATTTAATCAACATTGTCAAACCGTTGTGATTAAAACACTACACTTCATACATCACTTTATCAAATGACATCCCCCTTTCTCTCTCTCTCTCTCTAACTCACTCACTCTCTCCCCTTTGCATAAATGCAATGTAATATATTTGTATATATTATATGAAATTCGTACTGCCAGATAATTCTAATTACAGCCCATTTACTGTATATACATTGTACATAAAGTTTTTGATTATATATTAAAAAAATATTATCATACATTTTTGCTAATATAACAAAAAATATATATAATCGCGAAATCATAATGCATTAACGTTTGTGTTAAAAAACCATGAGTGATTGCTTTTTAGACTGCGCGCAGTTTATATATCATTTTTTTAAAACACATTTCTTTTCAATTTGAACCTCATAAAAGATTAGTAATATTTCCGTGATGATGCCCATAAAATTCTCCCACTTTTTAGCACCCACCAAAAAGAAAAGAAAAAAAATAATACTATATGGCTAAGAGCGTATATATATATATTTAATAAGTTGAACGTCCCAATATAAAAAATATAATATATATTGTAAACGCCCAATACAGAAGCCACAGTAAATAACGACGTTTCATAACAAATCGTGTTTTGTGCCCGCGTGTCTCTTAAAAGCGCGATGTGTGGGACGAAAAAGAAATATAATAATAATAACAAAAAAAAGTTGAGACCAAAAAATGAGGCGTAGGCAATAACACACCTCACTATTCATGACCAAACATAAAAACCTATTTAATTTTTATGATTTTATTTTGATGATGCACTAACTTTTTAAATTAACTTGATAATGTCTTTAAGGCATATACAGAAAAAAAAACATTTAAATTATATCATGACGATAAATAGGTGTCAAATTTAAAAAGTAAATTCATTTAATTTGTATCAGGTGCGTATGTACTGTTTGAGTTGTTTATTATAAATGTTTGTTTATTTAAATAAAAAATCATTTCTATATTTAACAAAAAATTGAAGAGCGCATGTAAGCATAAAGAAAAATAAATATAAAACATATCGTGTTAAAGTTAACGCCCCTATTTATCACATCTGATTTGAAATTTGAACTGTAAATTTCTTATGTCCATATGAGTTTTACTTGGAAGAGTAAGATACATATTATACATATCTTATTGGAAAGCATACATAATATTAATATATAACAATAATAACACATCGAATACAAAAGAGGTCCAATTTTACTCTTTCTTTAATTTGAGATTTTTAGCCTAAATTATCATTATTTGTAATTTTTTAATGCATGGTTGTGTAAAAACAGCGATTTTGATTCGTTCTGCTGAGGACAGAAAAAAAAATATCTAAATCACGTGTGATATGCAAATTTCATAAAATTATGCGTTAAAAGTGGGCCAAAAAGACATATTCTATAATATGCAAATAATTATACACCTTTGTAGCATAAAAATACAGATTTAAACATGAAAATTAGTCAAATTACTTCTTGTCATCGAATCATTAATTATTATTCTTCTATTTCATGTCCCAATAAATTTGAAAACACTTCAATATTTCTGTTATTTATTTATTTATAAAGCTTTCTACATTAATATGGTTTTGTCATGCATGTATATGATAAAAACAAAATAAACTTTTCAACCAATCATTCAAACTTTGGCGATTCGCGGCTGTCTAACCGGAAGTCATGTCAATCCATGAAAAAAAAATCTTGTGTATCATACACTTTGAAAAAATACTATAAATATAGTATAATAAAGGGGTTCGGACCCGGACCCGGACCCGGGTCCGGGTCCGGCCAAAACCCTATATTTTGGACGGGTCTTTCGGACCCGGGTCCGCGGACCCGAAAAAAAATTAACGGGTCCGGACCCGGCTCCGCGGACCCGAAAAAAAAATTGACGGGTCCGGACCCGGCTCCGCGGACCCGAACATTTAAAAAAAAGGGTCCGAAAACCCGGACCCGACTTTGAAAAAAAATGACTAATGAAAAAATAAATGACATATAATGTTGATCAGAACAAACACATTAAATAAAAAAATAACTTGTGTTGTAAATCAAAATTTTGATTTTGACTATTAATATATTTTTATTACTATTGTTTTAAATATTATGTCTGACTAAATATTAGCTATTATATTGATATTAGCTATTATAGATTTGTGTGAATAGAATATGGCTGACAAGCTATTTTTAAGCAGAAATGAATAACTCTTCGTTAATTGGAAACAAAAAATCAATAAAGCATATTATACTGAAAAAATATTTATTTATTATTCTATCTAAAAAAAATTGTGCATTCTTTTTTAGATTCACAATCTCAAATTAATTTTAAAGTTAATTTTACAAATTTATATAATAACCTCGGACCCGGACCCGGATCCGGACCCATATGAAGATTTTGATCGGGTCCGGAGCCGGGTCCCGGACCCGAAAAAAAATTTGGCGGGTCCGGACCCGGCTCCGCGGACCCGAAAAAAAATTTAAAGGGTCCGGACCCGGCTCCGCGGACCCGACAATCTTTTTTCAGGTCCCGGACCCGGGTCCGCGGACCCGATAATTTTTGTGACGGGTCCGAACCCCTGGACCTATACTATAATATTGTTTGAAATTCTATATATTGTGCTTGAAATATAATATTTTGCAGAAAAAAATCAATAAATTTATGACTTTGGGCGAATTGTCCATTTTTGATCAGAATTATTTTTTATCGGCACATATATAAGCTATAAGAGAAATTCTATCATATATAATACATTAAATTTAAAACATAACATTTCAGTATTGTTTTTAGTATTATATTATTATATACTCTGAAAGTTATGCAAATTTTGCTATACCAAAATCTGGTCAAACTCTAGCTCTCTTCTTCTCCTCCCAATCCTCTCCTCTTGATATTATTGCCATTCAAAATCTCCGACGTAAAAAAACACAGAAGCCATCATATTTTTCTATTTACTACAGTGACAGTGTAGTTTTCATTGTGAGGACAAAATATATATAGATGTTTTTTATAACATAATACTAAACCATTTTTTTTTATTCTATACTATAAACAAAGGCTATTGATATTGGCAAATATTTCAAGGCCTGTCTCTCTCTCTCTCTCTCTCTCTCTCTCTCTCTCTCGTTCTATACATCTTATAATTTTAGCGGTTGATTAATGCGGGACAGGACAGAAGCAAGGAACTGCCCATATACCAATCAACACACTCGAAGCTTGATCGTCACTTTTATATACCTTATAATATAATCATACTTGCTTCTTGGTACTCACAAAAAAATATACATTCAAGGTTAAACTGAACTTTTTTTTACTTTTTTGCAGCTGACTAAATTTATAACTATACAGTTTCAAAAATTATAAAATTAAGAAAAGGAAATGAGTTAAATTATTTTAAAAATATCATAAACATATATTATATATATATATATATATATATATATATATATATATATATAATATATTATATATATATATATTATATAATTATATAAAAGATATCATTTGTAACTGAATAAATAAAAGATTTAAAAGAAGGTATATAATTATAATTTACACCACGTAAAGTTGTTTAAATCTTAAATTTAAGCTTATATATAAAGTGGAAAAATAGATATAAAAAAAGCTCATCATATTACAAACTCACACGATTATTATTTAATGTTTTTTTATATATATTTAATTTAAAATTATAGATATCAACATGAGAAAAAAAAAATACAATAGAAATTACAATTTTTAATTCTTTTTTTATATATATACTGTATATATACAATAATAGAATAAAAGTTTCACAATTATAATCTTAATAGTTATTATCAGTAAACATATAATTTTTATATAAATATATATTTATAATGCCATGTAATTTATATGATTAAAATTTTAATTTGAACATGGTTAGCTTGTATAATCAATGAATGATTTTTTCTAATCTTGTCAGCATAGTTTGCATTAATTGTTGTGCATGCGGTCTTGATTTCTTTAATATGTCACTTACTTAGGCACAATTATTTTTATGTTTATGTTTGAAGATTTGCAATGCTGTTTTTGTTGTAATAAAATGACTATTTTTTGGCGATTTTCATTTATGTGTATGTCTTTATATGCTTATTTGTTTATTGTATTGTTTGACTGTAATTATATATTCAGTGTATATGGACTTACTCTGTTGCTGAATAAAGAACGTTGCTATAATAAACTAATAATGCTATAATAACTCTGTTGCTATAATAAAGAATTATATATATATATAATTTTAATTTCAATGAAAAAAAATTTTGAAATTTTTACGGAATTTAATTAAATTTTACTCTCAAATGTATATTCTGTCATAAAAATGTTTAATCTACCATTCATAATAGGGTTAAAAAATAAATATAAGTGTAACATATTTAAAATATTGAAGTTTATATTCATGCTATAAATTTTTAACATATATTTACTTATATAGATATGAGTGTGTCGAAGTGCTATAATAATGTGATAGAGGGGGAAGATCCTATTGTTATTCACGCATCAAAGACAATTATATATTTGCTATGCAAGCTGTAGGTTATGTGGGCTATATGATATGCAAGTGTGCATAATATATATCAGAGAGAGTGCCATGTAAATCCCCACTGGATCAAATTTGAAGCATGATTGATGCGTTGAATCAGATATTTAGAGAGATCATCAGAAAAAGTATCAAAAACTTTAAAAAAAAATTCTAACGAGAGGGAGATAGAAAAAGATTATAAAATATAACCACAGGCATTGGTCAATTGTAGTTTTGTGGTAACATATAAATATATTTTTATATGTATTATAAAAATATAATCTCTTTTAAAAAAAAAAAAATAACAAGAGATGCTTTTATTATTATTATAATAATAATAAGCCTGAAAAATTCTTATTTTATTCTCTAATCCTATTTTGAATGTAGCAAATGAACGCTTTATAACACTTTTTTATTATAAAAGTTTAAGTGACCACTTTTTTTTTTTTTGAGAAATTTAAATTTTATATTCACATGATTACAAACAAAAAATGAAGAAGTAGAGCTATTTTTCTTTTATTCAAGTTTATAACATAGTTTAATTATTATTCTGTCACTTATTTATATATTTATAAGAGAAACTGTGGAAAAAGTTTTTTTTTATTTACTTTATAATTATATACTGTTATACTCTAATATGACACGATATAGTAATTATATATATACACACAAAAATACTTGTTTTTCTACTTTAATTTTTTTAATTAAATGTGTGTATAAAACTCTTTTTTTTTCTCTCTTTCTCTCTTTATTTTGGTAAGTGAACTTTTAAGTAAATAAAGAGTTTTTTTCTCAATCAAAATTGTTTCTTAGAAAGTAATTAAAAAGAATATATATTAATTTTATATGATTTATATTTTTTTATCATTTTAAATTAAAAATATAATTATTTACAAAAATGCTTAAAAAAAAATATTTATCCGCAGTTGCGTGTGGTAAAACACGTAATTTATAGTAACTTTCATGAATTATTATGCTTGTTGAAATTTCTTAACAAGTATTATTTTATTGTCTCCAAAGTTATAAATAATTAAAAAAAATAACTTCCGTAGCCGCATTTCTTCATATACGGCGCCAAAGAAGAAAAATCAGTCGACGTGTGGTGACGGAGAATATAATTAAATTGCATTACTTTATGATTATTATTAAAATAAAACAACTCTCACATGATTCTTAGTGACTTACAATAACACCTTTATACCGTCGCCATGGTTACCAAAGTATACAAATCAACTGGAGGTAATACAATTATTATTTACATATTTTACGTACAGAGAGAGAGAGAGAGAGAGAGAGAGAGAGAGAGAGAGAGAGAGAGAGAGAGAGAGAGAGAGAGAGAGAGAGAGAGAGAGAGAGAGAGAGAGAGAGAGAGAGGAAGTCGTAGAAATGTATTTTGCAATAAAATAATGTCAGTATTCTTATTTAAGTACTTTACAATAATAAGGTTTTACTTCGAGGTCAAAATATAAATATTTAAAGTTACGTATAAAATTAAGCTATTTTTGAAGACAAAGACATATATAATTATACGTATTTGAATATATAGATTTTTTCATATATAACCCACAACATTAGAAAGAAATAAAAATAAATTTCAACTCAAAACTTGCTTTTTGTTTTTAAAACACATTATGCGTTAATGACAGCATCATCAAGTTTGTATAAAGAAAAAAAATCAAAATAAAACTAATGCCAAAAATTCTATTACCAAAAAATTGATGTTTGTTTTTGTGACATTACTTGACTCTAAACATCAAAACAAAAGTTAAAGTGAAAAACAAAATGTGGTAAACAAATTCTAAATTTAAACTTTCCATCCCTCGTGTGTTATGTTAATTAGTATACATCTTCCGTAAAGCAATGTTTTTCTAATGATCATGGAAATGTCGTACACACATACTCAAAGTCAGACAGACGGATATGATAGACGATTGTTAACATAACTTATAGTATAAGAGAGCTCTTTCATGGCCTCAATAATCTTGGGATATAATTTTCCAAGAGTTTGTGGTAAAAGAAAATAAAGTCGTCGTGGAAACTGTAACACAGCCAAAGGAAACACTATAGGGCTTTTAGTGCAGAGAAGAAACTTAATTCTCTCTCTCTCTCTCTCTCTCTCTCTCTCTCTCTCTCTCTCTCTCTTAATATAATGACAACAATAAATTAATTCACACTATAAATATATAAATTTTTAATAAAACATTATAATTTATGAATATTTTTACAACACATTTATAATGAATGTTCATGTTTTTATTTTTCACAAAAAGGATTTACAAGTGTTTTAGTACACACAAACAAAAAAACGGTGTAAATTTACAACGCCGCGGTGGTATTGAACTGCAAATGCGAGTTGTAATTTTACACTGGAAAGTGTAAAATTTTTCAACCGCTCAGTGTAATTTCATACTAATAAAGTCAAAATATTTTCAACCGCGCAGTTGATTTTCAATCTGCTCCGCAGTTTGCTTTTTAGTAAAACACGAGTGTCTTTTTCATTACTATAGCGATTGTATTTTATCTATTGTTTTAATTAATTGTTTGTTTTTTTCAATTAATGATTTTCAATAAGGAAGAAGGGTTGTTTAGAAGCATATTTTATTAAATCATCCACATTAAATAGTTGGAATTCACTTGTAGAGGAGCGTCGATGATAGAAAAAAATGTCCGTTGGCTTGAGATGGGACTTGTATATAATGACGCGGTTATAAGAAATGCACTAATATTCCATAATAATCACAAAATCGATAAACTTTTTAGTTGTACGTTGTAAAAGAGATGTTGTTTTAATACTATATAATGTTAACTTTGGTTATAATAAGGTTTAAAATTTTGATTAATAAACTAATAAAACGAAGCACTTATGAAAATAAAATACACTAACGCTCACTGCAAGTGACTGACTGACTGTTTTGCTTGCATTCGCAATGCATCCGCTCGCTCGGAAAGAGAGAGAAAGCTTGCCGAGGCGACCTTTTCTGAGAGGATGGAAGGGGAAATATGGTATCTTTTTCTTCAAGAAAGTGCATAGGGTGCATTTATGCAGGTATAAAATTTTTAAAATAACCTATCTCAATACAATTACAAGAAAAGGTTGATGTATAATACAGCCAACGGTCACATTACCATGTGTTTTTAATCAACCTGTAGTGTAAACATTTTAAACTACCCTAGTTGAATAATAATTGCACCTTTTTTAGTCTAAAATATTTTAAAATACGCAGTTGAAAATATTTCAGACTAAAACCAGTTAAACTTCGTGTAAAATTGAACTTTTTTCTTTGTGTGTAGTTGTCACTAGTTTATTATTGTTTTTAATTTACTACATATAACACGCTTTTTCTATTTTATTTTGAGAGAGCCATTTATACTATATATACAACATGAGTGAGAGAATAGTTTTCAAATGTATCCATGTGAATGTTAATATACATAAACAAATAATGTAATGGAGTCAAGTTAGATTAAAAGTAACGTCAACAAAATTCTATATAATAAATAAAACACCAGCAACGTAAATAAAAGAGGTGGGGGAGGGGGGGGTATTTAAAATTATAGAATCCTCTATTGAAATTAAATATTTGAATATTTTGGGATATAATATAATTTCAAATATAAAAAAATCATACAAACTTTTATTTATACTAATCGATCCTAATTTAAATTTTTGACATGTCTTTTTACTGCTATAATACAATCGATAATACCATAATAATCTCTCTCATCAAAATGTTTAAGCCATCCATCTATCTCGTTGTATATAATCATAATAATCCATCAGTGGATCTGTCTTTATTTTCGTACATTACTCCGCAATTCTCCCTTCATTTCATCAATCGATCATCACCAGGTTTTATATCCCTCTCCATGACCCCTCTTCAAAAGTCTTCTTATTTCCTTACAATAATATTATATATATAAAGCCCTGAAATATAATTTTTCATTTTCATAGACATATGCTTGCTTTTGACGTATATAATTTTCTCCTTACTTTTTTTTTTTTTTTTTTTTCGCTTATTCTTTTGTTATTTCCTTTTGGATTTTTTGAAAAGAAAAAACAATTGAAACATTTATCTTATAAAAGGTGACCAGAGGGCTTTTAATCTATATAAAATATTATTTATTTCCCGTATATAACAGGAGGGTATAAAAAACCACAATTATAGCGCAGTATATATTTTTTTTTTCTACAGAGAGCTTTAGGCTTTTGATGCAATTGTATTTTATATAACGTGGGTGCTGAGCTAATAATCCACTTATTATTTTTCAAACATAAAACCTATTGTTTTAACTTGCTATTACACACTTGCAAAAAAAAAATAATAATAATAAAATAGAAACAATGAAATAAACCAACTGAATTCAATTGTTCTCTTTTTCTTTACTTTTACTTTTCAATATTTTTATAATAACGATTTTTTTTTGTATATTTATTTATTTACCAAATATGGAGAAATGGGTTTTAATAACTTAATAAAAAAATTGAATAGAATTATATTATTTAATGAACCCACGACCTCTCGAATAGAGCGTGGTTGATACGCGTGTGGTCTTAATCAAGGATAAGGTATACTATTCGCAAAAGCCTAAAGGGCGTAACTTTAATTTTTTTTTTATCATGGATCAGAAAATTTAAAAAAAACTTTGTTATACACCCTCAATAATAATAAAAAAAAAGGTGACTATATTAAGAATTATTTAAACATTTTAATTTAGCAAAAATAAGTTGAAAAAAAAAATAGTCATGCCCTTTTTGGCTTAACTCATAAATGTATATAATGTAAATTTATATACTTGCTGAAAATAGAGAAAATATTTTTATATTTATATCCTTGATGTAATAGTTATATTTAATGGCATATTTACTTGTTTATTGTATTTTAATTTCTTTTGTTTAAGATTATAATTTGTGACCACAGGAGTTGAAAAGTGACTATAAGGAAAAACTTCAGGGGGCCATGTTGACGAATATTTAAATGTATAATACCTTATACCTGAGTTGTCACGTGTAAGAAAATATCAAATAAATTTATGTAATATAGGAAAGATGTAAAGAGTTATTCATACTTAACGTATATAGCGTGCAGGTTCATGAAAAAATATGTTTCCCGATTTATGTTGTATACGAAATATATTCCATTTCTATGCCCAGTATAAAATACCCAACGTTTTAATGTACGAGTATATTTAAATATTTTGAAAAGTCGAGCGTTATAATACTTCTTTAGTGATGAAAAGTATAAAATTGCTGTTCAGCATATTGAGCCATTAATTCTTCAGTATCTCAGTTTCCAATGACATTACATTTAAAAGAAATTTACCCGCTGTATCTGCATGAAAGTTATAGAAAATGAAACAATTTTACCACAATAATAATTTATAAGGTATATAAACGTACTTTAAAATTTACTGCATGCATGGTGCCTTATGGAAAATATAACATTTTGAGTATTACCATATAGTATAAGTATATATATATATACTTATACTATGGTATTACATTAACTTGAATCTCTATGAATCCTTTTGAATGTTACATTTTACCATTGTAAGTATGCCTACACAGAAAAAAATAAAACATGTACGGTAACTAAAAAACTTCATTTGCTCAGAAATAGGTGTAAGAACTGAACATTCCGTCTCCACAATTGAAAAAATGAAAAGGAGATATTTATCACAAATATTTTTTTTTAGATGTGACAATGCTACCTTTTCCCTTGTATTAGCTCCCAAAAACAGTTGAGAAGTATTGTATTGTCCATCACGGTACATGTAAAACCGCCCGGGGCCTCGCGTGGCTTACCTGCAGCTAGGGTTTAAAAGCAAAGCAGGTGTAAGGTGTGCGTAGTATAGACATTGTCATTATGAAATTTTATTTCATTATTATTTTTTATTATTCAAAATAAAATGCACAATGTAATTAACTTGCATTTACTATATTAATATGTACACAATTTTTTTTTATTGCACCTGATAGATATGATTTAAATATGATGGCTAAATATAACACGAGTATAATATTGTTTATAGTATTATATTATACTGTGTAATAATTTGGATAATTCCTATTAGATACATAATAAGTATTATAATTAAATTTTAAATAAAATTAAGCCTATACGATATTTCAATAATGTTTAAGTTATAATTGTATTTATAATATTTTACTTAATTAAGTAAAATATTATAAATTAATTTATACAATATAAATATAAAGATATACATATATTCTTAATTTCTTATATTGATATAATAAAAATCAATCAAAATATTATAAATATAAATACAATAATTATAACATAATAATATAATACCATCTTTTTCATTAATTGTTATTATTTTAAACACACAATTATACAAAATCCAATCAAGACATATATCCTTATCGGTTAATTCATAATTTTTTTACGCAATGTCTTATTAATTTATATTTTTATAAAGTATCTACAGAAAACACGCAAGTTAATTTTCAAATAAAAAGACCTCTATTTTAGTAGTGAATTATCAAAAATTTTGAATTTATAAATTTTAATTTTATTAAATAAATATTTTATAAGTAACTCAAAAATAATTTTTTCATAATAATAAACTTAAAACAAAAGTGTTAAATTTGTCATCGTGCAATCAGTGTGCAATAAGAAAATGTTTTATACTGTACAGCAAATTTTAATACATTGTTGTATATTATCGATATGTATTAAAATATAATAATAATAAGTGACATAATTAATTTAAAGTTTTCTTCATTTAAAGTGTTTTGTAATCTTCCCTCCAAAACTAAAAAAAAAGGGGGCTTCTTTCATCTTCTACGTGTAAAAAGTAAGAAGAAATAATTTAAATAAATATTATCAAAATTATTTGTTTTACGTTAAAAATATCACATTTTTATGAAATTCTAATTAAAATTCATTAGCAATGTTAGTTTTGTAGTAATAATTCAAATTAAGTCAGGTAATCAAAGTGATGAGTTTAAAAAAACAGTGAAGCTTATATACTCTGGAGGCAGCTTGATCCTTTACTCACGTTAGAATGTTATAGACAGGCAGGTAGGACAATAGATATATAGGCTAGGTAGGAGGTAGGGTGTGAAGGTGGAGAGGGAGGCGGTCAAGTAACAAAAGGTCGCAAAATTTGTTTTCATT
Source organism: Ecdyonurus torrentis (assembly GCA_949318235.1). Taxonomy (NCBI): domain Eukaryota; kingdom Metazoa; phylum Arthropoda; class Insecta; order Ephemeroptera; family Heptageniidae; genus Ecdyonurus; species Ecdyonurus torrentis. Next base: position 49,983,887 of record OX439130.1, read on the forward strand.
TTTTTTAACAATACAAGCTTTTGATTTTATGTATAATGCAACTGTAGTGTATAGCTGTGCGAGTACTTGCGTGGAAGTTGGGAGAAATATATTTCATTTACCTGACCTGTTGAAGCAGGTGTGACAATCAAAGGATTTTTAAATATTTTTTTTTAGATGAGGTAAATGCAAAAATCAATTGGTTCATATTTAATTCCTCAGTTCAGTTACTTTTCAGTTGTGACAATTGATAATTTTTCTCTGTGTATACAATACAGTATACTTCATCAATATTATATAATATAATTTATATTTAAAAAAGCCATGTTATTTTATATTTTTTGCTAATATAATAACAATAATAGTTCTTTGTTGGGCTTAAGATTGTGAATATAGTACATACAAAAAAAAATACAAAAACAACAAGAAAGTAACCCAACGGGTGATGAGAAAAAGGCAAAATGCCTAATATATTTTGATTTAAAAAACACTTTGGTAGAGCACATCAGAATAACTCACTTTTGTGCAATAGCAACATAATATGAAGATTAATTGTTATTAGTGTTAATTTAAATGTATGTAATAAAAGACTTCTACAGAAAGAAAAAAAATCACATCAGAATTATATTAAAAAAAAAAAAAAAAAAAAACGAGCATCAAACTTTATCCTGCAACAGTTGTGGGAGAACCAGTTTCAAATGACTCATCGTTATTTTATATAAAAAAATAATACTTTTTATATATTATTGAAAATGAAATTTATAAACTCATATAAGTAGTGATTTGTATGACTGTTGATGGAGTTCCCTTTTTGTTATAAACAGCAAAAATAAAAACTTATTCCATACACGACGAGCTATGGCTATATATACTATGTATATATATTATATATATGTATATATACGTAAAAATACAAACGTATTTTCCGTGGTTTGAATTTTAATTTAAGATTTTTAGTATACTATGTAATACGAGTTACCCATGGGATTTTTCAATTGAAAAATAATCCAACTTTGTTAAAAAAGAAAAAAAAAGTTTTCTTTTGTGTATTTGATACTCAAGCAAGTGTTTGTCGTTTGTCTGGTTTCATATGTGAGAATTAAAACGACAGAATCTCTAAAATCTAAAAACAATACTTTCTAAAAACAACTCTATATAATATATACATATTATACAAATGAGACATTCAGAATAATAAGATAAAATCTAATTCCCGCATAATGTCAATTCTCATTAAGTACATTTGTTTTCTTATTATAATATAAAAGAAGTATATAAGAAAGAGAAATTTTTATTTTATATTCAATTTATCAATTATTAAAATTATATTAAAAATTAAATTTGATTGAGCTTCGTATATATACAGGAAAAAGAAGACATGGCGAGGGGAAATCTTTATATAAACTCCTTAGAGACGTATAGACAATATATTTTCTGTTACAAAATACCTTTACTAATACCAGATTTCTTCACTTTTTAAATATTTATTTCAATAGTACAAATCCTAATTTGATTTTCAAATCCTCTCCCTTCTTTATAGAATTCTCAATGTTTTCTTTACGTGCAATTTCTTTTCAATAAAAATACTCTCTCTCTCTCTCTCTCTCTCTCTCTCTCTCTCTCTCTCTCTCTTAAGTGAAACAGAATTATTTACGTGCTTTTCTTTTTCTGCAGTATTTTTTGCACTATAAAAATAAAATTAGTATATTTTTTTCCCAACGCATGATAAAAAAAAAGTAGTAATTAAATTTGTTATATGTATAAAAAAGACCAGACTGTAATTTAATTTTTTTTTTTTTTTAAGAATTCAGGTCGTAAAAAGAGATTTTATTCACTCTTATGCACTACATAATAGTTTTGGGTTTAAGAAAAAAAAAAGAAATTTCAGTTTATATTTAAAACGGTGTCAGACTTGACGCCTTGTACAATGGGCTACAGACTATACATTGTGGGGGTTGTATTTTTATATCCACCCTCTTTCAGCTCAAGTCAATCCTAAGAGAAGGGGAGATGAAAGATGCAGGGTGACACTATATAGAGAGGGTGGGGGTATATTGGGGGGTGCAGGTTCGTCACTACTACACATACAAAGTTTTACGCCATAATACACAAGGGTCTCCCCATGCTCTATTCACGCAAGAAGACACGTTATGTCTATGGGAAAAAAGTAAAATAAAAAAAAGAGAGATAGGATGCAGTGTCGTGTAAGGTGCACTAGCATTCCTTCAAATCACATCAAAATTTTAAGATGTAATAGGGTAGAGACGAAGAAGAAAAAAAAATCTTATGTTAGAATGACATTGTATAATACAGAACTACAACAAATATTGAATACATGCAGAGAAACAGCGAGAGAGAGAGAGAGAGACAGAGAGAGAGAGAGAGAGAGAGAGAGAGAGAGAGAGAGAGAGAGAGAGAGAGAGAGATTCTGTTGGGAAAAAAGATTATAGTATTTAAATTTTTCCACCTGTGCTGCTAGTATAAACTACAATCGATCTATTTTTTTTTTCTGTTTTGAGTGAAATCTATAAAAACCTGTAGACACGGAAATCCAGTATTCAATGCAATTTAAATCTACAGAGAGAAAAAATGTACAATACTAAATCACGATTTCAATTCTCTCTCTCTCTCTCTCTCTCTCTCTCTCTCTCTCTCTCTCTCTCTCTCTCTCAATTCTGCAATTTTGTGAACATGTATAATACAGTATTTTATTATAAAAAATTCAAATAATATACTGCCTTATAAACAGTAAAAATCTAAGCAGTATAAAATTTTATTATATATTTTGTAACATTTATTGCATAATATACTGAAGTACATTTTTACGTATGGATAAGTTTATTAATAATGAAAACAAATACGATATACACATATATGTACACGCCACTTGCAACAAGCATAAACTTTATTTCTAAGACACTAAAAATGTCCAAAGTTTTAGTTGTACTAAGATAATAAAAAATTATATGGAAAATGAGTCATAGAATATATATAATAGTCAAACAGCAAATCTCAATTCTATACCAATCTTTATTATAACTCTGAGTTTATATAACAAAATAATACTAAAATAAAAACTATATGTTTTGAATCATATATAAATAATAACTAAATTTTGATGATGATTTTATACGCATCTATGCATCTTCTTCACTTTTTTTTTATCACTAACTCAACAAAATTCTTTCGTGTTTAAAAGTCATGAAAAATTGCTTGTTATTTCAACAATTTGACTTCTGACTGATTAATATTTTGTGTTACATCTGTATGCATAGATTTTAAGAAAATATGTAAATAATAAAATAAATCACCAAACATTATGACAACTTCTAACACCTCTCTCACTTCTCTCTCTCTCTCTCTCTCTCTCTCTCTCTCTCTCTCTCTCTCTCTCTCTCTCTCTCTCTCTCTCTCTCTCTCTCTCTCTCTCTCTCTCTCTCTCTCTCTCTCTCTCTCTCTCTCTCTCTCTCTCTCTCTCTCTCCAAAAAGTAATGAGAATATAGTCTATAACAAATTTATGAATAATTCATTTCCATATCCCAAAAAACTAGCTATAACATAACTTAATATATGAAAAATATTCAACCATTAGTTTTATTTTTTGAATAATAATTAAAATATTTTAAAAATTAATATAACTCACAATTAAATTAATGTATTTTTATCCGTAACTAATTTTACAAAATTTTATTTTTATAGGTCAAAATATTGTAGACTCTATACTTTATAATTACTTAATTTTTAATGTAGTTCAAGTTTTAACATGTTAGATAATGATTCTTTTCCGTTTTGATTTTTACCTTTTGGTTCATGAGAAGTACCAAACATGCTTGAAGACAACATGATTTAGCTTTTACCGCGGGGTCACTTTTGTCTGGGGCTTGCTAGCTGGTGAAAAATAAAACCTTCAACTCTTTCTTGTGTTTATTTGGAGTGCGAATATATCTTTTAGCGACAGACATGTTAGTAAAGCTTTTTAATATTCACGCTTGCCATTGTCACAAAATGCTAATATCACCCATGGCTTTTGTCTTGTGCATTAAACTCAAGGTGAAAGAGAGAGAGAGAGAGAGAGAGAGAGAGAGAGAGAGAGAGAGAGAGAGAGAGAGAGAGAGAGAGAGAGAGAGAGAGAGAGAGAGAGAGAGAGAGAGAGAGAGAGAGAGAGAGAGAGAGAGAGAGAGATTAGAAGAGAAGAGAATAAATAAAAAATTGGGTGACAGTTTTAAAATAATAATAATAATTCTATATTTATATTTCAAAAGCGTCTCTATCAAAAAAGTAACAAATGGAAAAATAAAAATTAATGGGCATTTGTTTTGCTGTATATCGTGAATAAAAGTAAACAATAAATTTTATATTTTAAATTTGTAAATATATACTGATGGACAAAATAAATTGCTCCACAGCCAGATTTCTACAACAGCATTTACATTAAACATAATTTCTGAAACTTTTCGAATAATAGTATATAAGTTATACATCGAACAAGTGCAGCATAATGTTTGAACAATCAATTTAAAATAGCAATATTTATGCTATATACATACACATATTATGACATATATGCAGCATAAATTACGTAATGTTTTTGTTATTTTATGCATATGTATGCATATAAAGTAATAAAATTTTAAATATGTGCATTTTTCTAACATTTCTCACCGAGCTTAGAAAGTCCCTCTATAATTAAAATTAAGGTTATTTTACAAAATGTATGACATCAATTTTTAAACATTAGTCATACATTTTGTGTGTCCTGTTTTGAAAATTTGTTGTTTATTCATTTTTATTATATAAATAACCGTAGCTGAGTAGCGTGCAGGATTTTTCTAAAAAAAAAATACGAAAAAAATAAAAAATAATAATTGACTTTATTCCCACGAATGATTGGCAAGAAAAATTGAAAGTCAAATAATATAAAATGCTTCATAATTAAATCAACAATTTAATATACAATGCATTTTTATTTTTTATTATAAATGTAATTTGTATCAAAAGAATATAGAATCGTAATTTAATTTAATAACAATGCATTTTTATTTCTACGAATGTGAATTTTTATAGTAAAAATAAAAACAAAAGAGAGCGGCAACTTTTTTTTTATTCTAAGAATACATTTTATTCTTTTCTTATTTTTCAGCGCAACATCAAGAGAAATATCAAATTCTTTTTTATATATATATTTATTGTTTCTCATATTATATGCTTGTTCTTCTTTTTGTTATATAGTTTGTGCTTTATGATACATTGTGAGCAAGAAAAATAAATAATTGTAAGGAAGCTTCTGTTAGAGTATTTTATATAAAAAGGACGCTATAGTTCTTTTTAATGTTTAATATCGTAAATCAAGATTTTTTGTTTATTTATTTATTTATTTTTTTTTTTTTGCATTACTAAACACACGAATAAATTTATTTGATTTGAAAAACATTTAATCTCACCTCAATGCACACTTTTTGTATTTATTTATTATTTGATACTAAATTTTGTTATCTGATTCTTATCACTGACAAAGGTAATAGTTCATGTGGAATGAATATTTTTATTCCGTCCCGCAGAGAGAGAGAGAGAGAGAGAGAGAGAGAGAGAGAGAGAGAGAGAGTTCAACCGCACGCTGCTGCTGTTTTGTTTAGAATTATAATAAAAAAAAAGTGATGCCTAACATTCCTCCTGTTCTCCTGTTCCACTAGAACTTAAAGAGATGGGAGCTCCAATGGAATGTAACTACCGGATCAACTTTTGGAACTAAAATGATGCCTCTAGGCAAGTTAAAAAATAATAATAATAACAAGTAGAAAAAAAAAAACTCTCCAATATGTTTTTTTTTTATCATGGAACAATTTATTTTTCTTTCCTATATACATGTTGATAATTTCATTAAAATTATTTTATAATATGCCTAATGTTATTTTTTCTTGTATAGATTAACATCAAAATACTATCTTCTATTTTAATTCAGATTAATTATTAATTATATGTTATAACATAATATTTTGGTAAATATTTGTGAACTCTCTTATTATCATCATTATTTAAAACTGTAAAAGTATATATTTTTCTTCAACATGGAAATAATTATACTTACAATTTTAAATTTTGTGCACAGTTATTTTCCATTTCCTTTGTATATTTGAGAGAAAAGTGTAAAAAGAAATATAAATAGAAAAATAATAGCTAAAGTGAAAAATGAAAAATTTATTATCCACTCTCTATAAAACATTAAAAGCAAAATTTGAACAACGTTATTTTTATAGTTTTCTTTTAGCTTGTTATATATTTTATTTGTTGCCTCAACAACGAGGGATCGAGGAGCGAGAGTGTTGCTAACCACTAATGAATTTCCTCAGGACATACTTTACAAGACTGGACCATAGCCAATCAATCAAAAACATAATGTACCTTGTTCTTAATTTTTTTTCAACCCCCCTTTAAAAAAAATGCTCTTAACATTTATATGATTTTTTTTTTTTTACAATTTTACTATCAAAGGTCAAGTAAAAGATTTTATAGACTTGAATACTTTTTTTAATGAAGCATAAAAAAAAAAAATATTTTTTTTTAATATTCAAGTAAAAATACTTTTTACACCTGTTGTAAAAAATAAAAAGATTTAAGTATTACTTAAGTGTTTTTTGAAAATATGCCACCCTGATTTGGAATGTTAAATAATATTTTCGTAAAGAATACTTATTTTTTTATATTATACACTGTTGTGTATGCTGTATACCAAAGTATACTTATGGTCCATTTCGTATCTATCTGTCACTCAAAATTGTTATTTTTCTTTACGTTTATTATATAAGATGAAAATTATGTGACACTTGAATATACATAAACCCAGTATTTTATATTTTTGTGAAAAATTTTAACAATAAGTTATATGAACCCAATGTAATACTAAAATATGTAACAGAAAAGAAAAAAAAATGAATAGAGGTCTATTATAATAATTGTTGAACTTTAAAATGAAGGTCGTCTCTCTTTAAAAATTATATGGAAGAAGAAGAAGAAGAAGAAGAAAAACTGTTAAATTTTACGACTATACAATATTATAAAAAAAGAGAAAATATCGCGCCCTTTTTCTTTCCTTAAAAAAAGCTATTTTTTGAGTTGTAAAAATTACAACAAAAAGGTACGCAGTTTTACCTGAGTTATGGCAAGGTAAGTTACCTGAAGATTTCTATTGCTCGCCAGGGACAATATTTCTTGAGGTTTTATGGTCTTTAAGATGAAGGGGGATGTTTGGCAACCCCCTACTTTGTCGCCACAGCGGGATGTACAGACAAAAATCTCCAGAAAAGGGTTGGTACAAAAGAGTATTCATAATATAATTTGTAGTATAAAAAAAATACTATTTTTCATATTATTATTCCTTCTTCAATTTATTCTGCAAGGATTGTAGCATGTTTTATGATTTTTAGCAATGCTATTGTAATCCTGCTATAGAAAAGCTTTGTAAAGTTGTAATTTTTATTTCATAAACTATAAAAAAAAAAATGCAGACATTTTTAGCACCTAAAAAAAATTTGTACGTGATATAAGAATACAAACTCTAAAAATATATATATATATATATATATATATATATATATATATATATATATATATATTTTAATATTATTCAAAAACGTATAATCTTTATTTAAATTATATTATCGTAAGTTTATTATGTAAAAAGAAAATTGGAAATTGAGCTTGTAACTTTTTTTAATGATTGTTCTTTTTAATCTATAAGCAATTTTATTTTTAATTTTATAAAAATAGAGGTTAAAAGATCAAAACTATCGATATTATAAAATATATTTTTGATATAGTTAAAATCATTAAAAATATTATTATGTATTATATAAAAGTTGAATTGTATAATCAAGTTTAAAACAATGTATATGTCCTTGACATTTTGGTACTCTCGTCTCGTGTACGTCCAGGCAGACATGTACATTTTGTGGGATGCGTTGTGTACTGTACATACTTATACATACATATACACATATGTGTCTCATTTTGTATTCATATAAGAAGGTTCAGACAACGTTATATACCAGCAAAACAAACGTCTTAAGAAATATACAGAATAATAAATAAGATATGCAAGACCACAGAAAACAAAAAGGCTTTTAACTCAAATTACAAAATATGAACAGAGTTTTTTTTTACTATTATTATTCGCTCGTGCCTTTTCTTTCAAGTATTGTAAGAGAGAGAGAGAGAGAGAGAGAGAGAGAGAGAGAGAGAGAGAGAGAGAGAGAGAATCTGCGACCTCTTCGTGTTTATTATTTTAATTATAAAGGATCCTTTTACACAAATACGATTTTCTTCTCTCTCTCTCTCTCTCTCTCTCTCTCTCTCTCTCTCTCTCTCTCTCTCTCTCTCTCTCTCTCTCTCTTAACATAATAGAAGAAAAGCAAATATAAAAAATGTAAAAATATTCATAAACCAACATTGACATAACTTTTTTCTTTCTTTCTTATATATTCTCCCAAAAAACTTTCCAAGAAAAAGATAAGGGGAGGGGGAGAGAAGAGAAACAACGTCATATAGGGAAAGAAAAATGAAATTGTACTTGACATTTACATAAAAAGATTTCACATTTTGAAACATGATGTTTCTATAATATAACTTTTTTTTTAATACCTTGAAATTGAAGTCAGGTAACAATCACCCTTATATATTTGACTTTAATCCACTAGAGGAAGAAAAAATCAGGAACTCTCTCATATAAGTGCGTGTGTCAACATAATCTGTACGTCAAATAAGACTCAAATAAGTTATCCTTATTCTCATGCCATTCATTTTTTTTTTATAATACTATAGACAACTCAACCTTTTTGGTATGCATTTAATCTAAGCATAATTCAGTATTATTATATCCTATATATGTTTACAAAATATTTAATTCTATAAATTATAATAAGGTACTTAAAAGTACATGCACCTTTCCTTAAGTGATTCAATGTTATCCTGTTTTTGATTCATTTCCTTTTTTTATTTTGGTCCTCAATCTTTTTGGAATTGATCTCCGCTTTAGTATACATAGAGAGAGAGAGAGAGAGAGAGAGAGAGAGAGAGAGAGAGAGAGAGAGAGAGAGAACAAGAGAGAGAACATTAACATTTTATACCTTTGGATTCCTTAATAAACTTAATATTAATATTTTCTTCACAATTCTGATTTATTCTCTTATTTTGATATACTCTGTATAAAACGTATGCAGTACCGTAATAACATAAAAATTCTTTTTTTTTTCTTTGTAAAAATAAGTATGCATTTAATGACACACAACTGTATAAAATATTATATAAAAGAGAGAAATCTTTTGATACTTTATAAGGAAAGTTTTCATTATTGTAATACCATATTTGTTATAAAATTGAACAAAATGATAAACAAATTAAATGAAAAATATAATAATTTTTGTTATTCGTATTATATAACAAAAATGAAAGCCATTCAAATAACAAAATCCAATCATATGTATATATAAAAATATAGTAAAACGTATTTTGTACATGCACGCATAAAAACATCTCTCTCTCTCTCTCTCTCTTTCTCTCTCTCTCTCTTTCACTCTTTGTCTTCGTCTTAGGTGGATTTTTTTTCAATACCACAAATTACTTAAGTCATTAAAAGATTCATCAACCTATTAAAAAATATATATAAGTAAACATTTTTTTTTTCTTTTAGGTGTCTCTTTATACAAAGAAAAGTAAAGAAATAATTTTTGCTGCAGCCAAATGTCTGGCGTATGGTAAATGTTACTTGTTGTAACATCAATTGCATGCGATACAGGTTGTAAATAAGTGTTTATTTAACTTGATGCATTTTTACTTCTCTTTCTTATACAATAAACCAGTTTTCAATATACAATATAAACAAGTAAATAATAAAGAAAAATTACAAGTACGTACGTTTATGTTGATGTCACATACACTATGCGTGTAATTCGTTATTTATCGATTATTTTATTTTCTTATTGTAAATTTGACCTTTACATATGTAAGAGGTCACATGTTACTGGTGATTATTGATTGTTTATTCTTTTTATTTTATCCTTGAAACTTTTTCTTATCAATTATTGAAATCTGATATCAGATTTCTTTTTTATTGTTTTTAAAAGTGTTTTCTATTGGCTTATAAATTTTGCACATATAAGTATATAATATTCATCTATTTGAATTTTTTAGAGGGAAAGTTATTGGTTAATAAAAAACAATAATATATAAATATAAAAATAATAGACAACACCCACTAAATTTAAAGGGTAATCAAAGTGAGAGAATAAAATTAAATGGAGAAAACAAACATTTAAACATTTAGCTTCTCAGGTGTGGCAATATTTAGTGGAATTTTTCAACGACACAGCGTCGCTTGGGTCGTCATTTGGGCGGGATGTTGTGATCAAGAGAGAGAGAGAGAGAGAGAGAGAGAGAGAGAGAGAGAGAGAGAGAGGAGAGAGAGAGAGAGAGAGAGAGAGAGAGATGAATTAGCGTGCTGAAATTTTTATGCTGCTTCATATGCGTAGATTCTTTTCATCTCTCTCTCTCTCTCTCTCTCTCTCTCTCTCTTACGTTATACAGCTTGATGATGCTGGTCACTCGCGATTCGCGGTGGAATCTCTCATTAAAAATCTCGCTATCGATAAAAAAAAAGAAAGAAACAACAAAGACGTTGATGGAAATAAAAAACCTCTTGATGTGTTTTGGTTGTGCTGCTGTAATGTTTTCTCAAACTTTTTTTTTCCCCCTTTTTCTATAATATACCTTCATGAGAGTTACTATATAATTAATGGTTAGCAGTTTTTTTGTTTTGAAAAGATGTAAAGTGTAATTTTAAGTTTAGATTTATAATTATTTTTTTGGCAACACTGCGTAGTAAATACTTAAAGTTACATTTTAACATCTCTCACTGAATGATTTACATCTCAAACTTATAAAAATACACTTTTTTTTTTCTTTTCTTTTCTTTCCGTATTTTAGAAGATTTTTTATGTATAAATACTTTAAATTCTTTTGCCTGAACAGGCGAAAGTCTTGTAAAATTTTGTTTATTGGTTCAAATATAATAATAAATAAATATCATGCATGAAAATTTTAATTTCAAAATTCTATATTATATATTTTTAATATACTTTTGAGATCTTGCTTACAAAAATTAGATTGACTACTTCACATTATTTGAAAGATCTTCAGATAAGAAAGACAAAATAAAACTGGGACGTGAAATATTTGCCAAAACTCAGCGCAGAAAGCAGTTATATTCTAAATATATACGTGGATGGAAAAAAATTCAACTATTTTTCATGCTTATTTTGAATTATAATCTGTATTGTGTATAATATGTGAAAGAAATGAAAAAAAAAATCTTCTTTATCTTCAATTATTATTTATTTTCCCATATAGATAATTAGTCAAAGAATATATTATATTTACATAAATAAAGTAAAGCAAAAACCAATTGAGCGGTTGATACAGTAATATGATGTAGATTATTTTTAGCGAAAATAGCAAATTGACAATTTGACAAAATTGACAAATGGGAAAATATAATATGCTGGAATGGAAATTATAAGTTGTTATAGGAAATTTAATTTAATAATCTAACAAATAAAGATTCAATGCGTATAAATGTTTAATAAAATTACAATAATAAAGCTTTATTGAGCAAATGAAATTGCATACAAACACAAAAACATGCAGTCGAAGTCACAAACAAAGAGGCTCAAAAGAATAGTTAAAAAGGCAAACCCCATCGAGTTAATCATCCATAAATTAATAAAACAATATTTATATTAAACTGCTTAAGTAGCAAAAAATTTAATTTAATACATTAAAAATGATGAGACAAATGTTATACATTGTAACATAAAATATAAAGTGTATATAATATTGACTTAAAACAAAAACTGTCTATAAATAAAAAATATGTGATGACTATAGTTGTGCTTACGATATACAAATCGTTAAAATTTCTATATATCAAATAATTTAATAAGAATTTAAAATATCATTACATATTATATTACATGGAACTTGCACTCATTGTTAATCATTGTTAATCATTGTTTGAATCAGTTTGTTAAACTGCAACTTTTGCATATAGTAATGAATGCTGATATGGGAGACTTATAATATGGAAATATGAACGCAGGATGCAGTGAGGGTATAAAATTGCAAGTGTATAACAACACTTTCAAAAAGAATCTGCATACACTGGCATGAAAAGTAGCAAGGTAAGTAAGTTCTTTTTATGAGCATATAGCTATTTACCACTTTCAGTTACAATATCAGATTTAATAACCTTATACCATATTAGTATAGTATTATACAGACTAATATATTTCAGCCCTCGAAAATCTCAAATCACTGATTTCAAAATGAATAACTGACTCACAAATGTGAGTTACAAATTGTCTTGTAAATCGTGATGGTATATTTAATATTAACGCACAGTACTCCTAATAATTTCCTATATATTACCACTGTACCATTGCAGAATCGTTGTTTTTTTGGGGGAGTGGGGGGGGGGGGGAACTGTACCGAGGCCATAGAAAATTAAATGAGTAGAGACACACTTTTACGTATTTTAAGGCAATAAAAAAATTATAACAAATTTTCACCTCCGTAACACTCACTAAGCAACCGACCACAAACCTATCATGTAAATGAGTTTAAATGTGCAAAGTGTACCACCGTATATTTAATAATCTAAATTCAAGGACATATAAAAAAAAGACAATTTCAATTACGTTTAAAAAAAATTAAATCACAAATCCTCCCTCTTGTTTTTATAAGCTCTAAAAATGTTATTATAATCAGATTATTTACATTCCAACGACAAGAGAGAAGGAGGGGGGGGGGAGAGTACTCAAATAATTATTTTTAATTTCAATTTACAGCACCTGCCTCATGTAATAAACATTGATACAAACAACAATAAGTCAAATTACATTATATATAGAATTATTATTTGACTTCAACATGATATAATTTGTATTTATATATCTCGTTTATATATATGTATAATTTTGCTTCAAGTCTAAAGGTTTACCAGGTGCTATGTATGCTAAATATATCAGAGGTGGAATACATCATCGTATATTATAAAATATATAAACTCATAAAACAATCGAAATATGACAAACAAGTTCTCTTATGCTGAATTTGTTATCTAGACATTTATTCCTCCTCTCTCTCTCTCTCTCTCTCTCTCTCTCTCTCTCTCTCTCTCTCTCTCTCTCTCGATACATGCAATGGTTATTATGTTATTAAAATCAAGTCTCATCTTTTTCGTTTTCTTAACATTAAAATAAAAAAAGACACATTTAATAATATGCAAATATAGAAGTCAGTGAACCTTTTTTTTTTAAGTTTATTTAAACACTGATGTGTATTTCTTCGCATTTCGTGTATATTTATTTTTTACTGTTCCTTTTGTTTAAAATAACACAATAATAATAAATGAAGAGAAGAGAAGAAAAGTTTTTGTTTTCAAATTTTACACAATTTAGAAACAAAATTTTATTTAAAATTTAAATATAAAATAATAATTTATTTGTTAAATTTGATATTTTACTCACATATGGATATTTTTGTTGCCAACTGCGTATATTTTGTAATGTTAAATCTACAGTTCAATAAGACATTATATATTATGAAGAAAGGTAAAAAATAATACGTTGGCTATAGCGTGGGTGTGGTGGGTAGACAAAAACATTAAATCACATCAAGTCCAGTATTATAAGCTGGCAAGCTGCAAGTAAGCAGGAGGGCATTGGCTTTCTCTCTCTCTCTCTCTCTCTCTCTCTCTCTCTCTCTCTCTCTCTCTCTCTCTCTCTCTCTCTCTCTCTCTCTCTCTCTCGTAGCTGCTGCTGAGCGAGATTTACATCCTTTGTGGAGCAGAACAGAGAACACAACGTTCCTCTAACTATGTTCACGAACTCGGCTGTCCAGAAGTACAAAATAAGCGGGGGAGGTATTATACGATATAGTGGTATAGTAGCACTAATAATAACAATAGCGACTCCATGCAACAATATTTACATCACGATTTTTATAGGGCAGCTGACCCTTTTCTCAAAATAATAATAATAATAAAAAAAAAACTCTCCTTTTTTTTTATTATAAACAATATAAAAATATTATTGTTACTTTTATTATTCATGGCATTATCTTTTTCTTTTCTCTGTCTTCTTATTCTTATAAATTAGCTAATATCATATTATATATTTGTGTGTCCATGTAATATAAGATAGTATAAAATAACAGTATGTTATTATTTTGCTTTTAAAAATAAAAATCTAAAAAAAAAAAAAAAAAAATACCCTATAGGTATAAAGCAGCCAAAAATGATTAACTAAATATATTTTTCATCGATATGTTTATCAGAAATATATTCTATAAAAAAACATATAATATTATTATGATAAAATATATTTTTTGAGAGTTCATAATTTATGCTAAACGTTGAGGTGTCAGGACAGGAGGTGTATTGTATACAGGTGTGGAACTAAAAAGAGCAAGAGCGACATCAGCAGCTAAAAGATCTTCGCATCGCATGAGCTTACACTGAGAGAGAGAGAGAGAAGAGAAGAGAGAGGTTCAAGGTTTCCTAAAGCCGCGGGCCTTCCACTTCGCTCTTCATGGGTGCTTCACGCTGGAGTCCCTCTTTCTCTCTTTTCATCTTGCTCATTTGGCCTTCAAAATGAGAAGCAAAGCAGGAGTGTCAACTGCTGATTTGCCTTTAAATTACCTCTCTGGACCATTTTTACATCATAGATAAAAGAAAAAATGTTTACCATGACAGCATTATTGTTATCATAACTAAAATAACTTGAAAAGAAAAGAAAATCTTATTATTCGATTCTTATCATCATAAACAAACAAAATACTATAGTCAAGTTGTTACACTTTAAATTATACATTTATATGATTATGTTAAAAATAATTATACTACAATAAATAACAAATATTAATATTATTTTAATAGATCTAAATCTATAAAATTATTAATAACACGTAATATTTTTATATTTTATTTAATTTATTTAACAGTGAATGGTTTTTAAAAATGTAGCAATTTTCTATTATATTATTGTATTTTATGAGTTGATAATTGCTTTTTTCTTAACCTATCTCGTGTTATCAAAACCTTGAGATTAAATAAAATATTGAAATAATTTCATTTCGTGTGTGATGTTAAAAAAAATAGGCTATTAGCTGAATTTACGAACCGAGAAATATCTTAGAGGAAATGTTCAAATTTCAAAATTATTTTCGAGAGAGAAAAAAAATCTGCTTCACCTTCAAAAAAGTCATTATAAAAAGTAGAAGTAAAAAAGGATTAAAATCAATAATGGAAGAAATTTTAAAAATAAGGGTTGGTTTTTGACATTTAAGTGCAGTACCTGGGTCTCTTCCCGTTACGTTTTTTTTTTTTTCAATTTGATTGTTACCTAGAGAGAGAGAGAAAGAGAGACACAAGGATAAAAGTAAAATGTTTGGCGTCACTCGCGCAGACAGACGCCACTAAAAAAAAAAAGCCAAGCTACAATTTGTACACTCTACTGTCAACAAAGGTGGAGACAATTTTTTTATGCGTTTGTTCTTTTAAAGACATAAAACGTATATTTATTTAACATCTTTTTATTTGTTTATTTATATATTTATATACCATACAAACACACACAATTTACGAAACATTACTTTTTAATACGTAATTATATATCATGAATAATTTGGCGGGAAATTGTACTTATATATTAACATCTGGCTCTTGTTTGTGTACTCAAGGTTATAATATAATATTAAAATGGTGCTCATTTGGTGCTCATTTTTAATACAGTAAAAATATCCATTTAAAATTATTGAAAAAGTTAAATAGAAATTAACACTTAATTACGTCACAATATTTCTTTAAATGATATTTTTTGTTATTCTTATTTAATATTTAATAGTTTTGTTCATACATATGGGATTGTCTCGCCAACTTGGCTCCGTCAACTGCTTTCTGCTTGCACAGAGGAACCCACTCTTTGCTGGTCTTTCCTTATAAAGCTACAGCAGCCATACACACACACATACATACATACCCTGATTATATGCTATACCTGTTGCTGTAGCATAATGCTATGGGGCTCCCGAGTACTTCAACTTTAAAGCTGGGTTCACATGACGAATAAGACGCGACAAACAAAATACTCCGATATCAAAAGGTTTATGGATGAAACTTTTTTTATTTACTATATTATTATTAACAGAAAAATTTGCCATTTGTGATTTTTATTTTGTCCTTGCAATGAAAGTTGACCAGAAATTTATTAACCAGATTTATCCGAAAAGAATTTTTGAAATCGAATTTTTTATATAATTATTATGGATGCTGTAGACAAGTAGACATAGACTAATGTCACTTATATTTCAGCGAGTCACCAAATAGATGACGATAGATCAACATTTAGAAAACCCCTCACTTAAAAAAAAAAAAAAAAAATGCAGCGAATACTGCAAACTGACCCCCATTGACTGAATAATCGGGCAGTTTTCAAGTACTTGAGAAAATTAAAAAGTAAATTTTAAAAAGCTCATTATGATTTTGAAAATAATAAGTATATAATATAAAAAATGTTAGTGCGTCTCATATAATATAAACTGGATGTAATTTCCACCACAAAGATGGCGACCGACAGCAATGATGTGCAAGGGGCAATAAATAAATGCTATATAATATGATTGCGAAATTCCTATATTATGTAAATTCACCTTAACTCTTGTAATATCATTATTCCCTGCATTCAGTATATTACTAAATTCAAAACATATAAAAACCAAAGAGAGAAAATGCTCCTCCTACACTTTTCTTTATGTGGTAAAACAAGTGTACCTTTGATGGATGTACAATATATATTTTTAATCCCGTCCTTGAAGTTAAATGTACTGTACAGTACCTTCTGCTTATTTAGAAAGTATTGAATTTAATGAAATTCGTGATTAATTTATCTATATTATTTTAACTCCATAATATGAATTTGTGTTACGTATTCATATATTTAACTTTTTCTTTTAATATAGCAATTATTTCAATTTTCTTTACTCTCTAAAAAAAAAAATTACACATTTTTGAAATATAAATTTATTTATTGTGGTCAGTTCATGAAACAAAACTAGCACGTTATATATTCTGCAATGATAATTATTGTTCTCACGAAAACCTACTTTATTTAAATTGTTATATAAATTATATCATTAAAAATAACTAATTTTCTTAAATTATTATTGTTAAATATAATATAAACCAATAAAGATCATTTTAAGATTATTAAATATTATAAAACAATAGAGTGAAAAATAAAAACAATATATTGGGATAGGACTTTATATATTATATTATGCTTTTAGATCTTATATAAAGATTGCATAACAATGGGAGAAGCCCAAAATCAATTTTCGATTTCTTTTTATAATATAATAATTGAGTGTGTAATGTCAACATCAATAAAATAAATAAGAAATAAATTGCTGACCAATAACAACAGCAAAAAAATAAAAGCAGTGAATTGATTGATATAATTCTAAATTTCCCAAGACAATCAGAGGCCTCCAATGTTGAGATTGAGGTGAAGTTGTGCGAGACGAATCGTGTGAGAGTTTCAACTTGTGGCAGTCACGTGGATACGGAGGAATCAATCGTAAACAAACGTGTGCATCATTTTAGTATAAATATATCTTTATACTAAAATGATCAGCTATATAAATGATGCACACATTAGTTCCTATATTTATATATAATATACCTGGGCTTTAAAAGGAATTAAGTTTTTTATTAATTTATTCTTTTTCTTTTTTTTTTCTTCTTTTTTTTTTAAAGAATAGGCACGCATTTACTATATAATATTATTATATTAAGCTATATAATATTAGTATGAGATTTTTTTTTAGACTTTCTATCTAATTACAAAAAAAAAATAGAATACTTAATTTTAAAAACGACGTAGTTTTGAAATAGTTAATAAAATAATAAAACTCTTTGACAGACTTTTTTTTTTAATTTTTATTATTGAACTCAATTTTTGCATCTTCGTTAAAAGTGAAACCAATTTAATGATTAAATTTTTATTTCCGATGTGCCAATATATATAATTTCGTATATACAAACACAAAATAATGAAACACTTTTACTGTGCATATTTAATAATAAATTTTATAATAAATAATTTTATGTTGCAAATTAGTCAAGCTTTCAGAAAAATTAAACTATAAAAATATTATTTTTATATACATTTACGTAATTTTTATACGAAATTCTGAAAACACACAAAGTAATAAATACATTTCTTAAAATAAACAGAAAGGGTTAGGCTACTGGTTTATAATATTTTAATAATACTCACAAAAAATAATAAAAATAATAATATCCTGTCAGGTTATTGTGGCTGGCTGCTGAACTTACGCCAACAAAATTATACATATATACAATATATAATTATATAGTAAAACTGAAAAAAACATTGTCCCCAAGGTACTTTTTATTTTGATATCGTGTCTTTATTATTATGTATTACTTTTTTCTTATTCTTTTATATAACTTCTTCCTTTCCCATCCTTCCTCCACCTCCACCCACATGTATATTATAAACATATACACTTTGTCTTGTGATAATAATCGTGATTCTCTCTTCGCGCCGTTCTCCATGGCTGAATCTAATGTTATGACCTCATGTGCACCTACTAGTGGCAACAATGAGTCAACGTACAAGTCAAGTGCAATCATCAGTCATCACTATTATAAAATAAGAAGAAGAAGAAAAAAAACTTTTATTGTATATTTTCATTATTGCTTAAAATATCCATCGTTAAAATCTCCACTGAATATTCTAATAAAAAGCTAATTTTATCGACATAACATAAAAAATGCTATCATAAAAGGTGTAACTTTTATAATATATCGTATAAAAATAAAAATTGAAAGAAAACTTTTCTTTTATTCGCCTATTATATAGATTTAAAAATATGATAAGAAATGGGTACTTAAAGAATTATAAAAATAAATTGAATATTTTTATTGTTAATTAAAAAAACTAACCAAATGTAATTTTCAATTTTTATGCAAAAATATATTATGTCAAAACCTGTTTAAAATTATATTTAAAACACAGTAGGTGGTCAGTAATGTTTATTTCACACTTTTTATGTATACATGCTAAGGTCAAAAAGTGTACGGGTCACATAAAAATAAAAATTACTTTCTTTTTGAGGTCCATCATCACTAAACTATATAAGTATCATTTCGTGCATCATGTTTTGAATCTTTCATCTCGCGTGAGTGAAAGATCTTGACCAAGAGAAACACGAGAGAAAGAGAAAGAGAACGAGAAGAGAGAGAGAGAGAGAGAGAGAGAGAGAGAGAGAGAGAGAGAGAGAGAGAGAGAAGTATATCAGACACCTTACTCATCATTTTCATGTCTATACGATATTATAAAAAAAATTACTCTCGTTCCGCTTCATGAATTTAACATTTCAGAACATTTTTATGCATAATATACGTAAGCCATATATATTATATATATATATATATATATATATATATATATATCAGGGGCGGATCCAGGAATTTTGTTTGGGGGGGGCGATCCCCCAGGAAAATAATCATGTAGGACCGGGGGGGGGGGGGGTAGCGCGCCGCAGGCGAAAAATTTTATTTGGCCACGCCCCTTTTTGGAAAAAATTGCAAAATTAGTATGCCTTTGAAAAAATATTCTTTAATTGCAAAATTTTTGATTTGGTAGTTTTTTCCTTTTTTTTTCTTTTTTTTTATGTAAGCAAAAAAAGAAGTAAAAGTAAGACAAAATGATTTCTGGAATATTTTCTATTTTGATATCTTCAAAATTCTTTTTTTTCTTTTATTTCCAGTCTCCTTTCAATCAAATATGCAATAAATTATTAATGTTATTTCATTGAAAAAAAAAAAAAAATCTTGAAAACAAAAAATCTTGAAAAAAAAGGACAAAATTAAAAAAATAAACTATTAATATTGTGTATTATTATTGATATATATATATATATATATTTTTTTTTTATTTTGGTATCCCAATTTACTAAAAATTGTTTTGCACTTTTTAAAACTATTATGATATTGTAAAACATAACTTATATTTGGATGGAAAAATATTTTGAGATAAAAATTATAAAATTTACACTAAAGTTTTTTTTTTTTTTTTTTTTTTTTTTTAGTTCTTATCACGAGCAAAATATTTTGTGGATGTGTAAGTATTAACAGAACTATATCTCTGATATATTACCCTGATGACATGACAACTAAGGGGATGTTAAAAAATAATTTTTTGTTATATAGTCAGGATTCAAACGCTTATTCAGTAATAAAAGTTGCGCCGAAGGCGCAAAAAAATTTTTTAATGGACTATTTTTTTTTTTCAATTTTTGCTCATTTTTTTCCACCCACGTGGGCCATTTGGGGGGGGCGGTCGCCCCCACCGCCCCCCCCCTGGATCCGCCCCTGATATATATATACACACACACTTAATTCTTACCGTTAAATGAGGTCTCTGTACGGGGTCTATTTAAAGTCTCATAATTGCGTATTTAATGCAAAACTATTGTTGTATTATTTTTTTACACATAAAAAAATATATTAAATTTTTTATGTGTGAGAAATTTGTAAATTTTTACACATATATATATAAGCTTTTTAAATCTCGTTGTATGTTGTCATGTTTAATCGTCAGAAAACTCAGTTGGAAGTAAATGTAGCTTATATAGCAAAAATATCAAACACAAATGCGTTATAAAAATTGTTAACCAAGGCAAGGCACTCTTCTGTATAAACTCCAATTTCCTCTATTTAACATCATTTTTTATCTGTTATACAATACATTTATTTTTATATTGAACTTCCTATATATATCTCGCGTTTTTTTTTCTATATAATATATTTTTATGCTTGAAAAAATAATTATTTTAATTAATAGTAATTTTTATTGAGCCAATATAAAACTTAAGGAATTTCCATAACAATATTATTAAAACTGAAAAAAAAAAATTTACTGAAATTTTACATTTTGCTAATATGACGATGGTTAAATGTTGTCATATAACATGATTATTTTTTTTAAATATAGTACTTAAAAATGAGGCAATAATTTGAGGTGCCATGCATATATTTCAAATCAAAAAATTTCTCCCTTATCTATATAATGGATACACAGATTCATAAGAACGACAACTTACAGCAACAAAAGCTTTCATTTGAAATGAAGTATACACATATTATTATAAACCTGGCAGGAATCAACTTATTATTATAAACCTGGCAGGAATCAACTGGTCGCGGACTATGGCAATCTCACATATTATTCTGATCTCTATAAAATGATGTTTTCATTCATAAGGCACATGTTATAGTTCATCTTCAAAATCATATCCGGTTCATTTTTCCTGCATAAAAATTTATATATTTCAATAGACTCACTAGTCATTACCATTGTTTCTTTCTTTTTTTTTTTTGACGTCATACTTTTGTTTTATATAAAATTTCTATGTAATAAAACCACAAAGTTTTTATATATTATAAAACTGAGTAACATATAATTGTGTATATATATATATATATATATATATATATATATATATATATATATATATATATATATATATATATATATATATATATATATATATATATATATATATATATATATATATATAGACACTCTCTGTAACACGTCATGATATTTTTGGTCTACAACCTGTGTATAGTCATTATGCAGCTTAATGGAGGCCGGTAACATCTTTGCTTGCTTTTTCTAATGATGATGATACGTTGCTGTGCTGATGTTCTCGGGAGGAGGGGGGGGGGGGGGGTCATCAACTAACTACCATGATAAAGAAGCAAAAATCTTTAGTTTATATATCCTAATGCATTTAGAGTAGAGGAATGAAAATAAATAATATTGTTTGTTTGGGTTTTAGAAATCTCTTATCTGTCTCTTTCTCTGTCTGTCTTGCTCTGTCCCTCTCTGTCTCTCTCAGAAAATGTATTTTACCAAATGGTGTTTACAATCGTTAATTTTCTATACACGAGTTAGAAATTTATATTGTATATAAAATAAGCCTCAGAACAAAGTAATTATTGTTATGATAGAAATAAATATATAAATCATGCAAAATTACAAGGACACAAAATTTTATAAGATATATATAAAAAAAAATGTTTTGATATATTGAAAATAGGTGAGAGAAAAGAAACATAATTATATAAAAAGAAAAAAAATAATAATAACATATAAGCACTTTTCTCTTGCCATGAAAATTTGTGTGTGTATATCTTAAATTATGCGGAAAAAATCATTTAAATGTTTCATTTTCAGTGAATATTAAATTGAAAAATCATGCTTATATATCAAAACTGACCTTGTAATATAGAAATACTTATTATGTAGATAATTTATGATAAAATAATAATGTGGTATTCAAAAGGAGTGTTAGATAAAAAAAAAAAGAAACAAGCCAAACTAATTTATGTTATATTAATTCAGTATTATCAATTTTGAAAAATGTATTGATATTTATCATAAACAAATATCATATAGAAATTGTGTCGCATAGATATGTGTATATATTTTTTGTTTAAAAATATTGTTGATATAATACTTTTTTTTAAGGTGAGGTCAAAAATCTTTATTTTTTCTTTAATAACCGTTGACATTAAAAATGCATCAAATTCCAATTCTATATTATAAAAAAGAGAAAAAGATAGTATATTTTTATGTTGTCAGACCATTAGAAAAAGTGACCAAAGTGGCATGTATCATGTTCTTTATAATATATATTTAAAAAAAAAGGTTGGTCCATAACGAACTTCTATCATCATCATTTTCTTCGGTTCGTTATTAAAGGTGGACAGTACCGGTGATTGACCTGTAGAGGTCAAATGTAGGTGTCTCGCCCGCGCCCCATGTGCACCAATACACAAACTCGTTAACCACATTGTGACAACCTACCCAACTTTACTTGAGTGAGTAGGTTAGAACACAAATCTGCATTACATTTTTTTTTCAACACAAGAAATATGAGATTTTTATTTTATTGTGGGTATATATTATTTCAATAACTGTTTCTTGTTATTATAACATATTTTTTTCCACCTTTCCTTTTTGTACTTTTTAACAAAATATAATATTGAAAGAGTTCATAAGCTTTTTATTTATAAATTAAACCATAAGCTGTGACCAAATTGAATGTAAGAAAAATAACAAAAAATTAAAAAGTTTATATATTTTTTTTTCTTTTAAAATGTAAACAAAAATTAAAGGAAAAAAAACTTTCAAAGCGACGGGCAAAAATGATACATGGACACACAAAAAAAATTAAAAGATAATTATCTTCCAGAGAAATAATATTAACGATTTTTTGTGCTCTTGTCAGTTTCAGACAAAAAGCAACATTTTCATGCTTCAATTCAAATAGTATATATATAAGCACAAAAAAAAAAAGAAAGAAAGAAAGAAAGAAAAAAAAAAAAAAAAAAAAAAAAGAAAAAAAGAAAGAAAGAAAGATGTGACATGAACGACATTTTATCTTTTACTCCACCCTTTGATTCAATTTTTTGTTAAACATGAAAATGTAATAGAAATAATAGTAAAAAAATACACAGACATATAAAAGAAATGAATGAAAAAATTTTTGATGAAGATAATTATTCACAGGGTGTTCCAAATTTTTTTTTTCTCTATAAAACCTCTTTTATTGTTCATAAAGCATGAATTTTGTTTGAATGATGTTAGTTTTAGCTCAATTCCTAATTCAGTGATCCGTAATGAAATAGATCATGGGTCGCCATTGGACTCGGAATGATGAGCACCAAGCAACCATGCACATAATACGATCTTCTTGTATAATATAAAGTGTAAAAAAAAAATACAGTAGAAATGGGTGCACTTGATGCAACTTGGCTTACACACCAATGAAGTTGACGGTTAAAAAAAATAGCTACCTTATGAAGACTATACGACGGAAATGAGTCAGTCAAGTGTGTGTGTGTATGTATATGTGTTCTTTTTTTGTGGTCATGCTTCAAGAGATACACGCAAGAAAACATTATTATTGCAATGAAGAAGAGCTTTACATGTTGTATTGTTTAAAGAAAAAATCCCCACGCATATATACTGGCCGGGGATTTAAAAAAAAAAAAACGTCGTTGTCAAGAATAATTTGTTTCTATTCTCTTTTATACTCATTAACGAACAGAGTGTGTGAGAGAGATCTTATTTTCTTTTCCTTATGTATAGAGAAGAAGAATAAGGCTATGTTATACGATAAAAAAAGGAATACAGTACAGTATTTCTTAATTTCCTTTTCATATATAATATTTATATAGAACGACATGGTATCAAATATAGATTTAGATTTTTTTTTCTTTCAAGTAATATAATAATATGACAATGAATATAATTTTATTAGGCTTATATCCATAGAGGATATGAATGACGGATATATTTAATATTATACTTCATTCTCTCTCTCATTCCCTCTGTGTGCTCTCTCTTTTCCTAAATTGAATAACTTTTAGACTATTGTAATTGAAATTAGAAATATGACAACATTAATTTATCAGACCACATGAATATTATTTTATATATATATTTGAATATTTAGTACATTGCATTTGCATATAAATTTTATACGTTATATAATATTAGTAAATTTATAAATCTGAGGTATTGTATATAGGTTCATTGAATAATAAATACATATAGGATATTATAGCAAATAAAACAATAACTGTATAGCGACGTCACGGATGTTAAATTTGTATGACAGTTAATAATAATAATGCTATCGATGATTTATTTTCTATACTGCTGTAAATTGGGATTCTACAGCGAGAGTAATATATAAAAAAGTGAAATATAAACAGAGCGCGAGCGTGCGAAGGGAAAGGGGAGGAGGGAAATTGAGTTTTTGTGTTAATGGTCAATCAAATGAGACAATGGGGTGGTTCCATATGAGTGATTAAGACCTGCTGAGAGGTGGCATCCACCCTCCCACCCTTCCAGTCAGTCGTACTTCCGTTCAGCACCTCATCAGCTGAAAGTCACCTTGTAGAAAATTACAGAAAAAAAATCATTGTCACGTGACTAGCAAAAAAACAAACAATGAAATTATCTTGAAAAAAGATGAATCAAAATAATAACAACTTTTTACCATTAAACAATTAAAAAAAGTATTTATGACCATTATGAGTAATTATACTATTTAGATCCCCCTTTTTATAAAGTTCCCCATCATCGTTTTAATTGTCAACCCAGTAAAGAAAATTGTTAGTAATTTTTTACGCTCCATAAAAATTATTGTTATTATATATTTTTTGTGATGTAAAATATACATTTTTTTAATGCAGCTCGCCTAAATGAAGACTTAATTTTTATAACATTGAATCAGGTATACAAAGTATTACAACAATTTATTGTTATTTATTTATACTATTTCAATTTAGCTCAAGTACAAAAGTAAAACCACCAAAAAATGGTAACTATATAAAATAATACTTTTATTTATATTATAAAAAATAAAACCAACAAACGTAATAATCCTATTTGAAGGCCATTCTTATATGTTATATATATATATATATGTTATATATATATATATATATATATATATATATATATATATATATATATATATATATAAAATATATATAAAATATATATAATAATAATACAGACACACAGTCTCAAAGCTTTGACAATAATGCAATACACTGAGAAAATTTTATTTTTAAGAATGCATTACTGTATAGATTTATAGTCCTTCAATCAAACTTTTCGTATATATTGCTGCAATTATCATTATTATTATTATTTTAAGCTATATTTTCAAAGTCCGATAAGCAAATAAAAAAAAATTAATTTGCAATATAAATATGAGCTTAATTGTTATGATTTTGAAGAGAGAGTTTCACTGCTTTTTTTTTATTGCAATTTAAAAATATATATATGAATACTGACTTCCCATATAGATTTCATATCATGCAGACAATTTTATGAAGGAAAAAAATTAATTTCAAATAAGTGTCCGTTAAAATATTATTGCATGATATGATAATGAATAAATAAGGCAATTTTGCAAAAAAAAATCTGGTTGTTTTAAAAATATTAAAACATTTGCACTTGATCCGCACTCATTACATTACATATAACATATAACAATATATGATACATAGATAATTTCTTTATTGTTTGTTTTGTTCTCTCCGTGTAAAGTGGCATTATAAGATTTCATGGATGTTAGAGCATCAAACAAACGATGAAATATCACGCGCGGCACCTCACACGCAATGTCAACTATATATAAAAATATAAAACGCATTTTACTTTTCACCACAAAGTCTATAATTGAGAGTCCTATTGTCTTGTCGTTACATTGTTTATTTTTAGTTTTAGTCAACCCTTGAGATTTAAATCAACGTGTAGTCAAAATCTTGTTAATGTGACTAGACGAGATTTTTCTCACAACTCATTTTTCAACCACTATATTTACTATATAACTTGACTCATCAATTTGAAGAAAAAGTAAACAATGATTAAGTCAACAATAGAGGTAAAGTTCAGAAAAACTTTGAGTAATCGCAATCTTTTTCATGAAGAACTTTATAATTATTAAAATTAATATCTTTCCTTATATGGTCATAGCTGACTCAATTAATGATTGTCTCATTTAATGACACTTTGAGTCATATTGCAGCTTTTGCAGCAATTTGATGCCACCATGAGTCCAATCGGTAATTATAAGTTTATCCACATTTTTAAGTTTCCACTAACACTTTGGTGCACTATAGGTCACTTTATTTGACCTTTTTTTTTTTAAATATATTTTCATTAACACCTGTCAATCTTATACACAGTAAGTCGTGAAATTGAGTCAGGACAGTATCATATAAGATATCAGAATATATAATACAATAGTATAAATATATAGTATAATACAGATTTATTGAGAAAGAAAATTGTACAGACATAAACAGTCAAAGTCACAAACATTGAAGCAATTGCTGAAAAGGATCATTAAAAAGACAAAGCCCGTCGATATATAGTTAATTATCCATGGTCAATATCATAGTAGTATCATACTTATACTATATTATTATGGTAATATCATGAGTAAGTATAAATCTCTCCATAAATATAGAAAATATATTGATATATTTTCATAATATTTTCCAGAATAATAAAATGCTTAAATATTTTATTAAAAATACCTCTTAAAATATTTTTATAATATAAATAATTTCAAAAAATATAAAAATTATAAATGACATTGTTTAGTATAATAATTTTCTGAATAACATATATTTCTGAAAGGTAAAATTTATATATACTCGACTCAAAAAACCTCAGTCGATTTAAATCGGGCATGACTAAAGTATCACCCATTATCACATTTGAGGAGAAGGGGGGCGGCTGGGCGATACCGTAAAAGGTCGAACGGCAGGTAACTCAAGATTTTTGAGTCGAGTATACATATATCCTGGCATTTGAAAGTCAATAGTAACAGTCACTTATGATTTCAGAACACTTGACCGTTAAGAGAGAGAAAAAATAATGAAATTATAATATAAAAGTATAAAGATTTGAATTCGTGATTTAAAATTTTACATACTGACGTGAAACCTTCCCACTAATTTTTAAACATCACTGCATATAAAAAGTAAACTGTGCGAAAAGAAATCAGATTTTTCTGCTTTTACAACTTTATTAATTAATTAAATCATCTCGAAATCGGATTTCCAAATGTATATAACTTTCTGTGGTGACAAGTTATTAAATAAAATCTCCAAACACCCTTGAACTATATTTATAAATATTTCCTAAAGACAATAGAAAACTTCAAAAAAAAAAAAAAAAAAAAAAAAAAACTTTCTTTCTCTATTTCTCATCTTAATCTAAAGTGTGCATGTGGTTTAATTTGATATTGAGAGAAAAGACGATGAAAGTTGAAGTTGACAACGATTGAGATTCCATGTCGAGACGACCGCGCCTGCCTGCAAGCAAATGCAAGCATGCATGCACGCAATCCCCTGTGCAAGTGTTTGAATTATCATTATAATAAAATGACGAGAAAATCACAACATTTTCTAATGACTTTAAGAGTTTCTGCTTTAATATACTTTCTCTTTATTTTTAATCCTATAAATACTTTTCTATATTATTAATAATGAAAAGTGACATTTTTATTAAAAACAAAATCTCTCTCTCCCTCTCTCTTGCTCTATTACAGAAATTTCAACGTATATATCTGAAGTCGCGGACACGTAATAGTAAAGAGGATACGGATGAGATGATATCACGCGTGAAAATTATTTTCAACTTAAAAAATAATAATGACGAAAATGAAATTTTTTTCCTTTTTAATAAATTTTTTTAATAGAGAGATCACATTTTTGCTCTAGAAAATAAGAACGTGACAAAACATTTTAATGATTTAATATTATTGTAATGCATATAATATAAGTTATATAAGTATACAAATCAATAGTAATTTATTATAATAAGATATATTATACTGCCATAAAAATGCCTTTAAATGGTAACAGATATAAATAATATAGCGTTGCATCAAATATCATTTTTTTATTATTATCTTATAATATAATTTAATAAGATGATATGAAAATAGATTAATCGTTCCTCATCATAGAGCTACTGCACTATAAACCAAAATAACCAAGGAAAAAAAAAAATCTTATATGCTCTGATTTCTAAGATTTTTTTTTTTTTTTTTTTTTTGTTTCTGACTTGTACTAATTATGTCGTGATATATTGAAACAGCTGATTTTTTTTTCTCTCTCTTCGCATTCTCGTACACGTGTATAAACAAATCTCAACTCGTTCACGTTAAATTTTACATCAAATATTTAGAATAATATACTCAAAAGCTCGGTACAAGAGAAGATTATTGCAAGGATAAGTCAAGCAAAAGTATAATACAATAAATAAGTTTATTAGCAAGTATTTTATTTGATGTATATAATTCCATAATGTAATTAGGATTTTAAAATTTTACACTCACATTGTTAAATTTTTAATTAAAATATGATTAATAAGGTATATTTATCAATATCCACTTTCTTCAATTTCCAGTAATTTGAAAGCTTTATGGATAACTCCCTCTAGGTGTATAATAATAAAAACAGGATATATCTTTATTATTTATACATTAAAGCTGGAAATCCTTTAAAATATACTCCCACATAAATTTAATATTATGAAAAATTTCCAAGGTTAAAAATTATATTAAATTATAATTAGTATTTGTTTATATTATATAAATAATTTTAATCTTTAAGTTATGAAGTATAATTTTAAATACTGTTAAATGATAAACTTATAGCTCTTTATAATATGTTGAACATTGGACTTTGAATACTAAACCACATTAAAAAAAATGTTCCTTTTTATATGGTTTCATTTTTATTTCCTTTTTTTATTTTTTTTTTCCTTCGTGTTACATCGAGGAACAAAAAAATATATAGCTTTTATTTTATTCATTTTTGCTATCATTATGAACGGTAATAGTTAGAAACAAATACTTTTATGAGTAATATTGTAAAATAAATAAAAATTTATAAAAAATAAAAAAATAAAAAAATAGACGACTACTTAGCAATGTATTTTTCTGTATTCAATCATGGCGTTTGGGCGCAATTGAATAAAGAAACCAATCGATCTAACTACGTTTATTATTCTTGTTTTATTTTAGATGTAATAAATTTAATTTTTGCCCTAAGCCGTGTACTGTCAATATAATATGTTGGCTTTGTAATTGCTTTTTCTTTTTTTCTTTTTAACCTTTGACCTGGTGTTGAAAGGAACAAAGGGTACTTCACAAAAAGTAACGAACACATGCATCTTCAAGAGACTTGCTTGCTACCTTTTCCGTGCATCATGCTACTTAGAAAAACTGACTTCTCTGTTAGTCTTGTTCCATCTGTTTGTCCAATGAAATATGAGCATTAATTTTTACGTTATATAACGTGCTTCATATTTTGCTTAGTTCTTCTTCTTTGCGTTTCTATCATATAAATTGTTATTTATTTTATAGGTGTGTGTGTGTGTGTGTGTGTGTGAGAGAGAGAGAGAGAGAGAGAGAGAGAGAGAGAGAGAGTTGAAAGGACAGTCACTGCACACAAAACTGTAACAGTTGAGGACCAAAAGAATATTTTTCCTGATCGACTTGACAAGATATTTTTTTTCTCTTCTTCTCCATCTACTATTAATTAATCTATAAGTAGAAAAAGAACCAACTTTTTGTTCCTATTTTTCATATCTATTATACTCAAATTTGTAAGGGACTTGATTGGTGTTGCGACTCGCTCGTTTTATCATAATTAGACTTTAGACCAACTAAAAATAAAGTTGCTCAATGGATCTTACCGGTGCAGTGTGCTGGCGAATTATAAGCGACGCGGGGAAAGGCCAAGCCCAACAAGTGACCCTCAATTTTTTAATTATATTTAGCATTATGCGAATCCATGATCGTGTATTTTTATGAGAAAAACTATAATATTGCATACTAAAAGGCCGAAATATTAAAAGAGGAATATTATACTAAACATACTTTTATATTAAAAAAAAAAAAAAAAAAAAAGCAGCACAACCAATTTGACTGACTAAATTGAGTAGGACCGAGTAGGACCACAATATATAAGAAACTTAATTTTATAATGAAAAATTGAAGCAAAGTGTTATTTCATTATTTTCACATAAATGCACAAAACCAACCTAACAATATACCTATGTTTCAATTATCAAAAATAATTATGCTTAATTACGTTAATTAGCTTACAGACAAGACGAGTGGGATTTAATGGAAGAATGACGAAATACTCCCAATTTCCGATACAATGAAATAATTATAATAAATAATAAAACATGAAATTACTCCTTTTACCCTAAAATAGCATTTCACTTTTTTTATTTCATTTTTTCCTTCTCTTTTCTTTCATTTTTCTTACTGCGCAAACCGATGATGGTGGAGTTTAAAAAACCTAATAGTAAACAAGGAGGCCCTGTTTGGGAGGAAAGACACGCCAACGAAAGGCACATAATTTTTTTAAAAACCCTAGTTGACTATAGCGCGTCTACTTACTGCGCATGCGTTTTGTAAAGAATCTCTTTCTTTAGTTTCCAGCTACTTCTCTCTAGGTATGATTTGGCTGGCTAGCGAGCCAAACTTAGAGATTGTTGGCGGGGAAACGGGTTCTCGCGGGTTTGAGTTGCGAGCGCGCACATTGTCGTTCTAAGAGGGCAAAGGAACTGCGTGTGTGTGTAAGAGCTGT
Organism: Ecdyonurus torrentis; assembly: GCA_949318235.1. Taxonomy (NCBI): domain Eukaryota; kingdom Metazoa; phylum Arthropoda; class Insecta; order Ephemeroptera; family Heptageniidae; genus Ecdyonurus; species Ecdyonurus torrentis. The sequence continues at coordinate 50,015,214 of OX439130.1, forward strand.
GAAGTTTTTACTCGAAAATTTATACATACGCGTGTGTGCATTGAAGAAATCACAATTTGGATATTCATCAATACTGTGACAATTTGTGTGTTATTTAATATAACATAAACAAATATGTGGGAAGATTAATAATTGTTTCTACAGTGATGTGTTGTAGATTTTTGTAATAATAAACATAACTTATATAAAACAGTGCTGCTGGAGATTTAAACTTTGGAAAAAACATAAAATATCTTTAAAAAAAAGTGTTGTTTTTATAATTATAAATTTAAAGCATGCTTCGCGGTGGAAGTAGGAGGATGCTGCAATTCCTATGGACCATCTTAGGTGAGTACTTACTTACAGTTATTTAGTACTAAGAAAAATTATAAAAGTTACCGTGCCCGAGGCATGAAGTAGAGACTTGAACGCTTGAAGTTTGCTTGGCTTTGCGTGCGGCCTGAAGCTACCATAAGTAAACCTTATACATATAATATTATACTGGACGTATACTAAAAACTGGTTACACAGGTTTTTCCGCTTAAAAAATTATATACATATATTATACACATATATAAAAATTAAAAAATAAAATAATGCCTTAAAAGTATCATCTTTTCTGATGAGATATTTTTCTAAGAAATAAAAATTATGTATGTTATATGATAAAAAGTATTGAGTGCAACATTTTTTTATGTTAAGAATATTTTTACATTTGAAGGTTAAAACCCCTTACATACTTTTTTAACTTTTATTTATCAATTTCTCATTTATTGGGTGTGTCTAAAGTTAAAGGTCTTGAATATCATCGATGTATATTTGATTTCAAGAACTATTAGTTTCAAAAAAAAAAAAAAAAAAATCATTACTCTTGTGTGTCATAGTAAAATGAAAGGAGTTTTCATAGATATATTTTTCCTCTGAGATATTTACTAAAAACACGTCATATTCGTTACTTATATGTACCGATTCATAAATCTTTTATTTAAAGGAAAGAATTAAAAAGACTCATGCTGGAAAAATGAGAAAATAAGAGTTTATGATGCATAAAATTACAAAAAGAATAAATATATATTTTTTTTTTTTTCGTATTAATCATCATTTTCTTTCGTAATCTTATAAAATATAATGTAAAAATGAATATGAAATGAAGTGAAACAAATGTAATTTAAGACTTATTTATTATTCAGTATGTTATTTTCGTCTTACATTATACTATTTTCTCTTTGTTATTTCAAGTGAACGTAATATGTTGCGTCTATAATATATTTTTTTTATCTCCCCTCAAATTTTATCATTTTGTGTAACGGTCGCGAAATTTCGATGTTGATAGCTCCGTGCAGGGGCGACTACCCTTTGTACTGGTATGTGATGCGGGACTGCATACTCTATGCCCCTGAAAAAAAAAATAATAATCAGAGCGTGCTTGGAGAAAGAAAATGTACGTAGCGTTTAAAAAAATTTGTACAGCACTTTTATTCTTGTAAAATAGAATTTAATTCTTTGTCAGTGCATGTACAAAATAAGTGTATTTTCTTGCCCGAAAAAAAAAAAGTTAAAAGGCATTATTATTATTTGAATCGTGTTGTGGGTGGTACTGTTCACAATAGATAACGTTTTCTTTCTCTCTATAGATCGAGTAAAGTAGTTAGTAGCGAATTTATTATAATAGAATTTTTGCTTAGTCAGGCATAAAGATTGAGAAAGTATAACTAAACTAAAAGTGTACAAGAATTACCTATGTACATAAAATTGTCGATATTATTATACTGTTATACATTTCCTTTTATTTTACATTATATTATACTTTCACAATAAGTGTTATAATGAATAGAAATTGCATAAAATATATATAAAAAATTTGCTTGAGTTCATAAAAAAAAATAACCGAAAGAGAGAGAAAAATTGCTGTTGTATGTAGGTAGATAAGAATGACCTTTATATATGCTTTTTTAACCAAATTAAATGTTTATAAAATATAATATAATAATAACATAAAAAATACAGTTAACATACCTATAGATATGTAAATTTTGCGTAGTTCCACCCACCAAAAGAATAGAATGAAAAAATAAAGTGATAAATTTTGATTGTTTCATTTATATATATGAAAGAATAAAAAAAAAATATAAATATAACTAAATATTCTTTAACAATAGGAATAATAATAATAAATGTGTGTTTTTTTAAACAAAATATTTCATCATTTTGCAATATCAACATCTTGGTATATTATACAAAGGTAAAAAATCACGTACCTATGTATTATATTATTACTGAAGTAAAAAAAATGACGTCATTTTTAGTGGGTAGTAAGATGTAGAATAAGTGAAGCAAAAAGGTAAAAATGATTCAAGGTTTCCAACCTACACTATATATTTCATAAATATATTCGATTTGTTCAGTACTTAAAGAATCGTTTCATTTAACTAAGAACTGCCATTTAAAAGTTGATGCTATCTTTGGGCGATAATGTAAAGTAAAAACTTTCCTACTTGGCTGTATAATAGAAATATATGAATATGCCAATCCTAATTTAACACCTGTCGATGTAAAAAATGTCATTTTTGTCACGAACTAATCTATTTAACTATTGTATTGAATTGGGTGATAAAATATAATGGCAGTTAAAAATATAAGAAGAAATTATATATAGCAGGTGTGTAAGAAAATTTACCTGTATACTTATTATAATTAATGCATTACCAAATAAGAAGCCCTATTTAATGTAAATAACACATGACCAAATGTTACTTATATATTATATTAATTATTCATTATATAATGAACATTAAACAATAACTAATAAAATATTAGCTTTATTTAGAATGGTATGTCATTGTTTATTAAAGTATTTAATATATCATTGTTATTATTTTAATTAGTAAAAATGTACATAATATAGTAGTAAAGATTGATACGAAAGCTATAATGCTTGATTAGAGAACGGTATACTTATAATATTGATGCTCATATACCTAAGAGTTTGGATCACGGGACAGTTAGATGAAGTAACAGATTGAGGTCAAGTTGACTCCGCGGGGCCAAGTTAACTTAAACTTCCTGTCTGTGTGTATCTCTTCTCTTTACCTTTGCAGCCGCTATATTATATGAATACCTTTTATATATATATATGTGTGTATGCGTATATAACATGATCGTATATATATAAATGCCTGGGTTACTGCCGCAAGATACATATCCCGCTTCTTTTTTATAATATCAAAATCTAATGTGGCTGCCGCGTAACTCCACTTATTGTATATCTGTGGACTTAAAAAATAAAAATATATTTATACCCTAAAGCAAAAATTTGTATACGTATATGGTATTACTTCTTAGAAATAAATGTATTGTAGTATAAAATTATTGTCTTAGAAATATTTTTGTAGTGTAGTAATAATAATAAAAAAAATGTTTTAATGTACTTTTGTGTAAATTTTATGTTAAGGCGGTGGGGGACCGACTTGGACCGGAAATCGCTAAAAGAAGAACTATATTTTCCCAATAACTTTTTGTACATGATTTAATTCCAATAAAACAAACTATAATTTTCAAATAAAATCAAGTAAATTTAAAATATATTTTTTTTATACCAAACAAATTTTTCATGATATTTTTAATTGTATAAAAGTTTCTAATTTGACTAAAATTTCCCGCTCAAATTTAAATTTGCACATTTACATGTTATCTTTAAAGTGTAATAACTTAAATATTTGATCGTGTTTTCACATGTTTGGCATAACTAAACTTTTAATAAGTAACATTTCTTCTTTACTTTGTGTTATTATTATTACGCAACCGTCCTAGTTTGCGAGATATCAGTCGGTCTCCTACCCCCTTAATAAGTGGCTCTATCAACAAAAAAAGAAGAAAAAAAAACTAGTTTTTATAAAAGAATCTTTATTGCAATTTTTTTGTCCTTAGTTATGATTTGAGGAAGGAAATTTTGAAATAGTTTTTATTTCTGTTGCTTCATATAACTTTTATTTTATTTTTTTTGTTAATTAAAATTTTATTTTATTTATTAAGATAATTGATGAAATATGTGATAATTAATAATAATTGGGGTTCAATAATCTTTTTCCTGTTTTTATTCTTTGAATTATTAAGTAAGGACATTCCTTGTTGGATTTTCTTTGTTTCTTGGTACTTTGAACGTGAACAAATAATGTAATGGAAGCTCAAAAAGTGCTGTCTGCGTTCGGGAAAGAAAGAAAAGGAAAAAAAAAAAAAAAAAAAAAAAAAAACGCAAGGAAGTCAGCATTTAAAACTGATGACTTTACTATACTTTATTACAAATAAAAATGGATAAAAAATCTTCATCATCAACTATAAAAACAAATAAATTTAACATTTTGTGTGAATAAAATTATATAACATGAAATAAACAACACAAAAAGTCAATTTTTATTTTTTTACGAATAGTATTTTAATGTAAATTTATTGAAATACCAAAACGTCCTATTTAATGTTATTTTATTTCTTGTATAAGCACCACATGGTTGTTTCGTATATACCAAAGAATCTGCTCGTCGTACATATATTTAAAAACACGCGATTTTTTTTTTCTTCTCTCTCTCTCTGTTTCTCAACCAGTAGACCTGTTCTGAAGAATAGCATAAACCAGACCCTCTGTAACAAAGTTTGCATTTTTTTTTTAAAGCTATCGTGTTGAGTTATAAATCGTAGAGGAAACCTGTACAAAGAATAATCTATATTATTAACGAGTGAGTCTGAAATACTATGTTTTAAAATAAGGTTTCCTTCCTTCTAAAATATTTAACCTATTAGAATATCAAATCTTATATTATAGTTAAAAAAAAAAAAACCTATAAAGTTATTTTCTCACATCGGGTGGCTTTCCATAATAAAATGTTATAATTGCTTATTATTTTGAGAATAGTATAGAATTTTTCTTGATAAAATAAAGAATATTATCTTGTATTTTTTTTGTTTTATACTTTATAGTTCTTTTTAACTCCTAATGAGTTACCATGTTTGGAACTATAGTAGTTTTTTTAAAACTTTGTGTCCAATTAAGAACTAGATAAAAAGTAAATATAAAGTCCGTATAATAATACAGATGACAAAAGGTATAAAGATATAGAGAGACATAAAGACACCTGCTTTGTTTTGTATGTAGAGAGAGAGAGGGGAGGGGTCAAATTTAGATTGACACGGTTTGTGTGTGTAATCCTCTCTAACTAGACTGACAGTCCCTCTCGCTTATTCTCTTTTTGTCTTTTTATTTTTCACTTGATTTCACTAAACTTGATATGCACACTAATTAATGGAGATTAATTCTAAATACGTCAACCTGTCAGTTAGTATAGAACAGAAAATGAAAAAGTTTTAATTATCACATATTTTTGTATAAGTTGACATGCAGAATAAAATATTTCCATTTTTAATCGATTCAATCTTAAAATGGAAAACATTTTAAACTTGGACAAAAGGGAATGTACAGACAATGTGATATAAAACTTTATTTTATATAGTGTCTCATGTATGGCAGTACCATGCACCGATATGGAGACTTCAATTTACGTAATGCTTAATATGTAAATACGAGATGTAAACAATAGCATCAAATTTCACTACATGAATGGTATACATTAAAAATCTTATAGTTGTATAATACTATCAATATTTCAAGTTTATCATCTGTACTGAGCAATTATTGCATGAATAACATTGTACAGTAAATATATAAATGCCAAGAAAATTATTCTTACTTACAAATAATTGGATGTTTCGTCAACATTTATGAAGGTTATTCTTCGTGCATAAAAAAGAAAAAAGACATTGATTATTTCTTAATAATAAAGAAATTTATTTTTAAACGTATACGTTTATATTGTATATTTTTCCAGACTTATTTTTCTTAAAAGTTTGTTTATATTTCTAAGCTCTAAAGCTACCGTTGTTGTAACCTCAATCCATAATTTTCTAATATTTATACATTCTTTACTAAAGAGATTTTTTAAATATTTTATTTTTAATATGACGAGCGTTACATTTATGTATCAAATTAAAAATATAAATAGAATCTCAAGTATGTGCGATTATAAAAAATTTTTTTACTACACTAAAAAAAAAAAAAAAAAAAAAAAAAAAAAGCTTATATTTTTAAAGAAGAAAAAGACATAAAAATTTAACGAGACACAAGATTGTCGCATAAAAATATACACAAAATTAAAGCTTATTTATTATATAAGAAAGGAGCTTTAAAAAAAAGTAGAGAAGAGATTTAGTGAGTGACATGTAACATTTTTTTTTTTTTTTTGTTTACCCCCTAATTTGTAGATTTAAAAAAAATAGTTTTGGTATAACACACAAAGAAGTGTCATCAATTTAGTGTTTTTTTGCGATGACAATAAGAAAAATAATAAAAAATGAATGTTTTGTGTGTTGATGGGACAGGAGAAGGAGAGGTGAACACGATGACTACAGAAAAAAATAAAAATATACATAGTCATCACGACACTCCTTAGCTTACCTCTGCTTGGCTTCTGGCGCCGTAAATGTACAAGTGGGCACTTAAACTCTATCAACTTAAATACTCCCCCTTCCCCCTCCCTCAATCTCTCTCTTCGTTCCTTATCCTTTAAGTGCGTTTAGAAAATTGTTCCTCTGTTTTCTAAGAAATATGTTTCTTGAAGATTTTTACTTTTCCTCTTAAAAAAAAAAACGTCATTATGTTATGGGTGGGCTTTCATTATTATAATATATTATAATGTGATAAACATGTCTTTTCTATTCTGATTCATATATAATAATTCAATTTTATTATTGTGATATATTTTAAATGTTAAGGAAATTATTAAAATTCTTAGATATAATGATTTAGGTTAAAAGCTTTATTTTTTTTTTCCTTGTATTTATTTATATTAATAAATCTCATGCAATAACTTTCTATATATAAAGCTTTTATTTTTTTTTTTTTAAATAATAAAATTCATGGTCATATTTAAATCAATATAACATTTCACACATATTTTAAAATTTGCAAGATATAAAATAAAAACAAAGAAGATGGTAATCATATATAAATATTAACTTGCATATTTTTTTTCTAACACTAAAAATGACGAGCATAATATATTATTGTTGTTTATCTTTTTTTCTGATCACTTGTCATATGTGATTGATCTTATTGGCTACATCAATCATTTAGTATTAAAAAAAATTATTCCGTGAGTTGTTAGTTTTTAAAGCAGATTATAAATAATCTTCAAAAATGATTTTGATTTTTCACTGCGATTGTTGTAGGGGGACTTATTATAATCTCTAAAAAATTTGCCAAAGGGTGCAAGCTACGGTTTTTAAAATTGCAATTCAGAAAGTAATCATAGATAAATATTGTGGAGAGTAAAAAAAAAAGTGATGAGAATTTCTTCCTGTAGGCTATAAGTCCATTTTAGTAATTGCAGAAAAAGAAAACTTTATACTTTCTGTTCCGCTATTTACGCCGTTGATTACTTGTCTTAAAAACCGCAATAATTTTTATAAACTAAACTGTAGCACTGTATTTTATATACATCCTTTTAAAAAAAAAAAAAGATTTAAAAATTTTTAACCTATATTATTATTATTTTTATATAACTTAAGGCAATTATAAAATAAGGAAAGAAATTTTAAAATACTCATTCATATGAGAGATCACGAAAAGATAAATTGAAAAATTTCCTCTTATGCAGTATTAGCAAAAATCTATCCAACGTTGCATTTATTATGTTATGAATATATATATTGTATAGATATATATATATATATATATATATATATATATATATATATATATATATATATATATATCATGTGTACAATTTTTTTTGTTCCAATATATATGGCTTCAGAGGGAGGTAATTTCATTTTCGGATTTGACAGTTAAGTAATGAAAACGAAGTGTTGTTTCCGAACCTAGTTTATTTGATTGGCTTCAGTATATGGCGTCGTTCTTACATGCTGAACGAAGTGTGGTTGGGAAAAAAAAAAAAAAAAAACAAAAAAAAAAAAACGAGTTACTATGTGATGCTGTAACAAATTTTATTTGATTTGAGAGACTTGGCAACATTGCGTATTTCTCAGGTAGATGAACTAAGTATCGTAGGTAGATTATTTTATTTTTTTACCTTCAAGGCTTACTTCTTCAGCTCACGCATATTGAAGAAGTATAAGGGGAAGTAGACACACACCTGCCAGTCCCTGGCAGACACCTCTTTTTCTTTTACCCCCTCTTTCTTTTGGTACCCATCATCAACACCTATATCTTGCAGCAGCCCAGATAGAAATGCATTAAAATAAGGGTTGTGGGGATATTTATCAATTCGATTAATCATTAATAGATAATTATAAAAAATATATACAAGGGTTTTTCAATTTTTGATTACTATATAAATTAAGAATTATCGATGATTTCAAGTATCGATAATAATAATAAGAAAAAAATAACTCCGACTTGCTTGGAAAAATGTGCCTGTGTTTTATAATAACTAACATCCTCTCAGAGGTAATGTATCTTCAGATCAAATTGAAAATCTATTGGAAACAAAATTGTGTTTCTTTCTCTGAAGTCGCAAGTTTAAATCTAATGAAGAAAAATATAAAAACAAACAAAAAATATCTTTTCGTTTGAGTTGAAAGTACTCATTAACTTTTTGTTCTTATTTTCTTTCTTTCGATTTTTTTTTCCAGTTTTGTTCAAATTACTTTTAGTTAAGGTACAGACAAGGTGTACTTACTATTTTTTTTACGAGAGAGAGAGAGGATAAAAATGGCGACTTTGAGAGCTACGGAAATGAATGAAAAGTTGATATATTATTAAGTTCTCATTCTCAGTCAATTAAAAATTATTTTCTCACAAAAAGTTTCCTGTGATTCTAACGCTCTCTTGGTACCTTTTTTTTTATATTATATTATATTGAAGTAATTATTTATATCTCGTATATCGTAGACATAATTTTAATTTCTCAGTATAATATTAAAGATTTTAAGATAAGAATATCAAAAAATTAAACAAGTACTTTTTTTTTCTATATATATTATTATAATTTCTCATTTAATTATTTTAACAATTACTTTTATACACGGAAAAATTAAATAAAATTATTTTAATCATACAATTTTTGCAAGCATTAAAGTCTCTTTTTTTTATGTCTATAATATAATCATTAAATACTTCTTCTGCTAAATCACGAGTAATATTAATAAAACGTCATTATTATATGAGAGATTTTTTCTATATAAATTTTTTTGTATTTTTAATTAGTTAAATTAATGATTGTATGGGTGGATGGATGAACATGTGTGTGTATTTGTGTATACATACATACTGTGTGTATAAATATAAAATATATATTATAATATATATATATATATTCTTTTGGGTGTGGTTGATTATGACCTTTTGGTTTTTTAAGCTTGTTGAAGCTGGAGCAGTCATGCCACACCCGTCATGTATTGCTCTCTCTCTCTGCCTCTCCTCTCTAACTATTCGTCTCGTGTAAGTCTGCTGGTTACCTGATGGAAAACATACACATATTTATATTTCGCCCGCATGTTTTGAGTGATGGTCACCTACAGTCATTTTGACACAAACTTGATGGATCGATTTATATAAAATTAACATATAATTCATCCAATCAATCTTTTTAAAAACCAAAATATTATTATTATTATTATTTGTATCAATATATAGGTAAGATAAATTTTGTGTAAAGCGATGAAGGTTTTATTACGAAGTTAAAATTTTTTTAGGAGTGTTGTAATAAAATTTATATTCAAATCACTTTTTTCAAATTTAATTTATAATGAAATGTTCCTCTATGCCTTCTAGGTAAAATGAGATATTAATAAGGAAAAAGTAGATTTAGTAAGTTAAAAACTATATACGGTAATATACCCCTTTATAATTACACGTTTATTTTTTAATTAATGTTAGGATTTTTAATTTACGTTTTCTTTTGTTATATAAAATAGGGTTGTTATAAATAAAATTCTGCACTTCTTTTGAAATCCCTGGTAATAAACATTAACTTTTATGATTAATGTATTTAAAAAAAATTGATGATAAAAAGCTACCTGACTTTTTGGACTGATGAAGCGTAGAAGCTGTTTTTGTTTTTTCTTAATTTGTTATTGAAGAAAATTAAAAAAAAAAAAAAAAAAAGATCAATTCAAAAGATAATCTTGATCATTTTTGTTATACAATTCGTGTTAAAGGATTTAGGAGAAATATTAAAAGTTTTTTTTTTTTTTTTTGCTTGCTTGGGTGAATTTTATATATCAGATGATCTGGAAGTCAATAAGATGGAATTAAAGAAACAGAACTTTTTTTTATATATAAATGTGTTGAAGTTTTGTAATATGGAAAAGAGAAAAAATAATTCGAGCACGGAGATTTTGTATATTTTTGGTCACGATGAAATAGCATTTAGAGAACAGGTTGCTCGCGGGGGCGGAAACTTTCAACAATCAAAACCAGACTTAAAAAAAAAAAAAAAGTTTAATTCTTTTTCATAAGACTCGTGCGTCTATTATATATTTTTCCCTTCTGTCTTTTCATAGTGTAACCAATTGATAATCATCAACAGAATCAAAATATCATATACATAATACAAGAGACATAAACTTATTTTTATATTATTTTAATATTATTATCATTATGCTGCAGGTGATCTCAAAGTTATTATTTTTAATATATATTTATAATATAAAAAAAAATTAAAATGTTGAAATTGCAGTGTTGCCAATGTTTAAAAACCACCTGTCGCGAGTTGGTGCTCAGTTTGGTGCCTTGAAGGTTAAAATGTATGAAGAAGAGATCTGATGTATAATTGTGTATAGGGATGAGTTAAAAAAAAAAAGGCGTGGTAATGTTTGTAAGAAATTCTCTATAAGAGACATGTAGAAGAAGAAGCGATCTAGGCCGCTGAGGTCACGATGGACCAGGCAACATAGCAAAAGCTGGCTCGCGCGCGCATGCTTGCTTGCTTGCTTACTTTGAGACCCTCAGGTTATATGGCTACTTCTTTCTTCAGCATCTTGGCAACGCGACTTTAAGTCTTTTGCGAGTGAGGTCAAAGAACTTGGATGCCCCCTCTCATATAAGCAAAGACTCTTGGTCTCAATAATATGACAATCTCATGTATATTAATAAATTAAATTAAAGGTGTGTGTATTATATATTATACATAAAAAATATCTGCTTCATTCTTTATCTTTTCTATACATAATCTTCTATATAACAATAGAAGAAATCTACTGTATTTTTTTATATAAAAAAATTTATAGCAATTTTCCAGTGGAGAGATTTAAAATAATATGCGTTAGTCCTCAAAAAAAATTTAAAAAATAATAATAAAGTGGAGGGTAATCATAAACGTAATTTTAAAATCTCTTTGTTTTGCATATATAAAAAAGTTTACCCAAAATCCTCACTTTTTTTTTTTTTTTTATTATAATATACGAGTCATTCAGTTAAACCCTCCAAAGTTCTGTATTATTATACTTAATCCTAGCGTTAAAATGTAACCGAAAGACAGGAAATTAAGAATTTACATCAAAAAGGCAAAATGTTGAAAAACAAAGTGAATATATTAGTATGTGGAGAAAATAAATGTTGTTGTTTTGTTTGTTATAATCCTAGCATTGTTGTAATCTCCTCTGGAGTACAATGTACAACAGTACAACGTATACTTGATATAATTAACACTTCATTATAAATTCTATTTAAGTGAATTATATAACAATGGTAATCTCTCTCCCTCTTTCTCTTAAAATTTTGAAGAGAGGGTCTTTTATGTGACATTATACCTTTGCAAGTAGAAAATGGTCATTAATCAAAAAAACAAATCCATTGCAGAATTAAGGGCGTGTTTTTTCTTTATCGAGACATTTTTTTTTTCTCTCTATCTCAATTCAGTAAAGTATTTTCTTATAAACCAATTTTGTGACTCCACCCTCGCTATGTTTTTCAAAAGTCATTTAAGAGAATTCAATGAGGGGTGGATTAAACGTCAACATTTAGCTAACGAATTGCTTATAAGGCACAATGTAAGAAGTTTGAAAATAAAAAATATATTGTGCACCTTTTATAAAATCATATCACGCTTAATAATATAAGTAAAAGGCAATAGCTTTTTTTTCCCTGTAATATTACTTTATTATACGATACGTATAAAAAAAAATGCAATAAATTCTCGATCAATGGTAAAAGGAAATTAAAATTTAAGGAAAATGGTATAATAGGAAAAAAAAATAATAGAGAAAATAAATACTGGGGGAATTATAATGGATCAAAATGTCTTATCCTATATCTTAATGTTTTACATTAATAAAATCCCGTTACATTCTTTTATTATTTAAAATAAGGCTAGAGGTATAGCAATAGTTATAGAGAGATTGCAGAATGCATCGTGTATGTTGTTAATCGTATGTATAGAACTTGACTAATAAGAACGGGATATTTATATATATATATATATTTTTCAAATCTTTGTTGCAGGTGTTACACTTCTCAGTTGTAATATTCCCCTAAACCGCAAACAATGATATAAAATTTTCTTTATTTCTTAGAAGTAATAGAGAAAAGAGAAGAAAATATAATTTTTACCTTTTGAGTCATATTCTATTTCATTATACAGTACTTGTACGTATTTTTATTACACCATTAAAACCATGTACGTTTGTGTAAAGTAAACTAAAACTATATTATATTTTTTTTTATTGTTTTAGTAGACTGAGCATATTGCGTTACGTTGCTTTTTTTTTTTTATTATTATTATTTTTTTTTACGATTGAAGTACAGCAGTGAGCTATATAGTTGCATTTTTTTTTCTTCTCTTTGATATATATAAGTAAAACAACGTGCAGTTGTGCTTGTGTCCTTGCATCTCGAGCATACAATCTCCACTGTCGCCACATATGTTTGTTATAACGACACAATCTATACTTTCACAACTTATACAATTAAATATGAATCACCATTAATCCAAAATATTTCAAATATATAAAATAACTTTTGTTTTATTAGTTCAAATTATAAGAGTAAAAATGTAGAACAAAATCCCTTAGGGAAAAATTATGTCCTTTTTAAGTAAACAAGAAGTAAGACATATAAAAAAGGAGGACGCAAGTGCATAGAGCTTTTTTTATATATATATTTATATTTTTATATAGAAAAACGTGTTTGTGAATAAATATATTTTTAGCAAAATAAAGTAGCACACCAGCATAGAACTAAAGAAGTATATTATTGCAATATAAATAAATGCTATTACTTATAAAATATAAATATAATATGAGTAAAGGAATCGTGAGAGGTGAAGTGACTGCCCCTTTACTTTTGCGTGATTATTTATATCTACATTTTATTTAACGTCCGGTCTGTGTCCGGTCAAACTTATATATAATGACAAACGGTAAGAAAAAAGCAAAAGGTGCAACAGCCACAAACAGTTTTATAATTATATACAACACTAATGGTTGGACACTTGTTTTCTTTGTCACCTTGTTTCATCAAAAAAATACACACAATATTATGATTATACACAAGACAAGTGAATAACCTTTTATACAATGCGTCATTATAATCGTCTTCTATGATAATCACAACGACTTCTCTCTCTCTCTCTCTCTCTCTCTCTCTCTCTCTCTCTCTCTCTCTCTCTCTCTCTAACAATTTACATAAGGTCAATTTCTTTAAATAAATTGTATTAAAAGTTTTATTTGCTGCACGTATTGATGTATTGGAAAGTTTGATATCAAATATATTATAGATGTAAAAGGCGTGGACTGTGCTCCAGTAATCATATATAAAAAGTAAAGCAAAAGTTCGTGGCTAGAAAATAATAATATATTACTGAGAGTCTTGACTGATGGAGGAGAAAAGTCTTAATTTAAGCTTTCACCATTTCCTCTCAGAGTATATTATTTATAGTAAGAGTGCAAAAATAAAAATGCACTTAATCATTTTTTAACAATTGTCTATATAATACTCCAATTTTTGACCTCATTATTTGATATATTACTTTTGATTAAAAATATATAGTGTACCAATAGTCATGTTTTGATATAATATTTATATCGTGAATGAAGTTCAATTCATTCTCATTTTAATAATAAATATAAAGTTAACCCGTTACGTGACACCTAGCTTTTATATAGTTAAGTTGAGAGGTCCCAGGTCCCACTATATACAGTATTATTATATGTATATAAATATAAGAAAGCTGAGTCAGAAATGTACTCCTTTCATGGTAGATTCAAGTTCTCAAAGCAAGTTTATATTATGAGCAAAAAAAAAAAAAGGTATAGAGACTTGATATAAAGTTTTTAAAAAAAGTCCGTATATCATGAGAAATACAGTAACTATGAGAAAAAAATTATCATTGTGTGATATTTTTTTTTTTTTTTTTTTTTTTTTTTTTTGATGCTGATGATGTCTTTATATTATTATCCCACATCTTGTCATGTATAATCATAAAATATAGAACAGCAAACTGCATTATTTGTTAATAATATATCGAAATATTATGTATTGGTATAGTTCAAATTCACATAGTTTCAAATGTCACCTTGATGTGAAAATTGTGGTTAACTGTGTGGTTAAAATTTAAAAATTTATGTTGACAGGTGATATTATATAGAAATTATACGTAAATTTTGATCAAGAAAAAAGAGGAGTAGGGGAAGAAAAAAAGCTAATAAATTTATATTTTACTATGGTTTACGCCTACAAAATCTTGTACAATTTTGTCCCGTTTCTTTTTCTATAAATATATATAACTAAAATACTATAGAAAGAGATATCTTTTATTAGATTAGTACCTTATATAATAACTTCTCAGTTTCAAGTAGGCGTTGGTCAGAGAAAAAAAAAAGAAAAAAAAAAAAAAGGAAAATCTTATATGAATACAAATTAGATTTTATCTTTTTACTCATCCTTACATCCTTTTCTTATGCACTAACAACAAAAAAATGTAAAAATTATCTACTTTTTTACCATCTGTCCCTTTTTTGTGTTTCTAATCAATCTTTCTACCAATCTTAACTTGCCAATCGCATACATCACGTTTAAAATAAAAAACTATTTTTCTATGTTTTTTTCTTGACAGATTTGGAGTTTTATTTTCAATGAGTTAGTATTGTTAAAACGTCACCTGGACTTTTGCAATAAATATTTTTTTGATTCTATTGCTCTCAATAATATAATATGACCAAATACTTATTGAACCATACAAAATCGAGTGTATAATATATATACATGTGAATGATCTTTAGGGTCACGAATACCTGATATGGACCACAATATAATATAAAAAAAAAGAGGGAGAGAGAATGAGAAAAAGGTATTATTAAATAACAGAAGTTGAATTTTTGACCTGTCAAAAGGACAGTGAGTATTTGAATTTTGAATGACTCTAAAAAAATATAACACAGCGGGGCTATAGTATTTATAACAAACTAACATAAAATTTTCACCTCCTACCGTGGACCACAAATAAAAAAAAAATTATATTGTGACCTTTATCTGAGTGTCACCTATCGTCTTTTGCACAATTTTTTTTCTCAAGATTTTTATATTTTTTTATGGTATACTTCTTATTTTCTCATGGAATAAATGAGACAGGTGCAAAAGTAAAGAAAAAAACCATTTATATTATATAATAATATCTCACACGTTTACCTATTGTTATTTATTATGGTTCTGCTTTGATGGACAGACAATTTTTATATTTATATGGTGATTAAAATGGTAATTTCAATTTGAATTTCAAAGTGGTATATTAATAATTTTTATTTCTAATTTTTTAAACTGTCGTATAAAACATAACATGTAGGTGGAAATGAAAAAAAAAAAAGCACAATTTGATTTCCATGCATTATTAAAAATTGACGTTAACTATGGTTAAAATTTCATGTTGTTGTTGGTGTGCTACTTAAATTATTTTTAATTCAAAATTAAGCGTTAAAATATTGTTCAATTTTTTTTATATAATTGATAATAATGGGTAAACCTGTATTTAAGTATAGAATTAAAAAAATATATATATAAAATGGAATACGTTCTATAATACTATAAAGAATACGAGAAAAATTTCAAGTATTTTTTGGTGTAACAAATTTTTTTTTTTTTTTTTTTTTTTTTTTTTTTTTTTTAAATTTTTTTTAAAGCAAAATAATTGAGCTTGTGGATAATTTTTGTTAAATACCATTCTTTAGTGAATAATTTTGAAGAGACGTGTTAAAAAAGAATGTATATCACTCACTGTATATAAGAAATATTATATAAAAAAGAGAAGGGGATATATATTTCGCTCCACCGCTCTACTGTGACGTATTTTTACTTTTTACTTCGACTTGAAGAACTACAAACACAGTTCTTAGATTATATTAAACATATCAACAATTTTAACTTTGCAATGTTTAGGGTAAGATAGGTAAGAAGATATACCTCATGCGATGATCAACGTTGTTGTGTTGTATATGTGTAGTCATGGCAATATCCAGCTGTCTGTCTGTCTGTCTCTTGTTTTCGTGCATCAACGCGTGAATTTGAAATCACTCTGAAAATAAAATAACCAATCACTTTTGTTAACTTAACTCTATTATATACTTTTATACTGTACCACCCACCCCATACAAATCAATACTATAATATATATCAAGTTTCAATTTTAATTGAACTTTAAAATTAGTTTTGCTATATTATTTTTTTTCTTTAAGCATTTGAAACGATTTTGTTTGAACGTTTTCATTCTTAGAATTAGAAATGAAATTATTATGTTTTATTAATTTCTTTCTTGGAAATATATCTGTTATTGTTATAATTTGTAAATTGTTATTAAAATTATATTACACTGACATGAGTTAATTTTGTTTATATTTTGTGCATTTCAATCTTAATCCTCAGGATTTTATAAAATAGTTTTTTTCCTTGCAATTTACAAAATCAAAAGAGCCATTATGTGGCATTTATCTATGGATTACAAATTAAATTGAAAATCTTTTCTGTGTATTTCAATCTAAATTGAGAGTAGAAATAATCTACCACCTGTTGCATTACTTTTTTTTTTTCACAGTGTAATACATTTGTTATGCTATTAGTCCATATATAAACAAATAACTTATATCCCATACTATTGACCTTAATTACTTCTATATAGTATTTTGTTTAGAACTAAACAACATCTTATTGTGGTCTATAAGCTTCACACAACAATAACTCTCCGTCCATTCTCTCTCTCTCTTCTTACTTTATAAAATTTATAAAACATACATAGTTGCGGTTTGAATATAAAATACATAATTTTGTTTTTTATTCACATAAATTTATATTAATTTAATCATACATAATTTGATAACTGTTTAGTATTATCATGGTATTATAATATATATTTTCTATGTAAAAATATAAAAGCAATGCTTCATCGAATGTATATTCAACAACAACAAAATCTATATAACAATGAGTTAAATTATAAAAGACTATTTTTCTTTATATTGAAGTATCCAGTCTAAGAGATTTCTTTTCTGCTTCTTTTGATCTATTCACAATATGTTTTTTGAGGTTTAGCGAAGCTGGCAGCTAAACAAAGTTGCGAGACGAGAAAAAAAATATATATCTCGCAGCCTCTTTTTTATATTATTATATACAGAGCAGTTCTTCTTTTTTTTTAAACAAAATTCCTTTTAGATCTAAAATGCAGACCGGCAGGTACAAAAGATTTTAAAGTATCTAATGACCAAATAGCCCTAGATATATATAAGAAAATAAAAAGGAGAGGGAAGGGAGACTTCGCGCTTAAATGTGAAAAAATAAGAATAATAAAATTTTAAAGTTGCGTGGGTGCGGATGTTGGAAAAAAAAAAGTATCTTTATGCAAAAGTTATAGGGAGTATGGAAAACTATTATACAAAAATAGAAAAGTTTGTCATTGTTGGTCTTGACTGTGTATAGGGTTTGACCAAGAAAAAAAAAAAAAAAAAAAAGTTGGACGGAAGTGGCTTGAAAAGTCATCCTTAACTTTTGTGGTTAAAAACTCATATGACAAACTCTCTCTATATTGTAATATAATAATAAATAAATAAAATAATATTCAAAATTGGTCTTAATGTGGCTTCGATATCGTATACTTTTAACTTTCATTATTATTCTGCATTTTCAAATGTTGCTATAACTTTTAGCTGCAGGATATTATATTATAAAAGAATACAAAATTTCCTATTGAATTCTTAGAAAATTGCATAGTAATACTAGATTTTAAACTTTGTATCAAAAAAAAAATATCTAAATTACTTTTTGATTGAGGTATAATATAAAAATATAAAAAGAATAAGAAAAGACAGTCTTTATCTCATGTTTTTGTTTCTTTTAGATATTTCCGCGCAAGCGTTCAAGTCTCCTTCTAAAAATAACATTGATGTTATATATTATATTAACATGCAAATTACTTTTCTGACCATCAATGTTTTTTTTTTTAATTGTTTCAGTCCTGGGAGCGGCATTGGCTGTGGAAATGAAAGACACACGAGAAGGCGAAGACTTGGTTCTCGAGTGTAGATTTTCACCACATCTTACCAATCAAGACCCAACATTATTTTGGCTACGTAAAATTGGACTTAAGAGTGATAATGTAATTGTACAACAACGTACCTTAGACCGCGACTACAGGTAAAAAAAAATTAATATCAGGGTCAAAACTTTTTGAAAATAGGCGGGTGAATTTTTTTTTTTTTTATGATGAGGGTTATATAAGGTAGACAAGAAAGGGGAGGAGGAGATATAAAGAAAATTACAGCTGCCATCTAACAAATATTTTTTTGGTTTTTCTCTCCCCAGTTTGTTATACCTTCTATTTTTCCCTCTCGTCTCTGACTTTTATAAATATCAAGAATATTACTTTTAACCACATTTCCACTACCTTATAGTAATTTCATTTCTTTTTATATATAAAAAAATCACCTTTTCTTATAGGAGAACAACAATATAAAATAGCATAAATATAATTACGTAGAAAGAGAGGGAGGATAATTAGTTAGGAGATCGTGACTTGGGGTACGCATGTATAAAGTGGACTTTCAGAGGGTCGTGAGCCTTTCAGCTTTTAGTCCTTGAGAAATTACAAAAAAAGGCAATTCTGCTTGCGGTGTCATCTTTTTTTTTTTTTTTTTTTTTAGCTATATTCACGCCTTTCATTTGTTTTAATACGAAATCACCTTGAAACTAAAGAACTATTTTACATCGCAGAGCAAAATCTCATTAAGAAATATTATTTTTTTCTTTTCCTTGTCTTTTAAAACTAAATTAATTACTTGACGTTTTTTAAATTAAGAAATAAGAAAAATGATTTCTCTCGGTTTAAAAATTTAGGAAAGATGGATCAGTTTAAAAAGATATATATTTCATATTTTGATTATAGGTATCAATTTTAAAAAATCGCTTATTTGTTGTCAAAACTCTAAAATATTTCTTATAGTGATATTTATGATTATTGTTTTTCAGGTTGGACTATGAACCATCTTTAGGTCGTTACGATCTGCGCATTATCAACGCTAGCTACGATCGTGATAATGCTGAATTTGAATGTCAAGTCAAAGCTACTGGATCTGGCCAAGATCTGCATTCTCAACGTATTCAAGTGACTGTGTTGACCCTTCCTGGAGTTCCTAGGGTTAACCCTGCCTCACCCACTGCAACTGAAGGCAAGAATTTGGAGTTAACTTGTTCTAGCATGGGAGGTAGTCCTAATCCCATTGTCAGGTAAGAAAAAAACAACAAGAAATCACATTTTTCTTTTAGAGAGATTTTTATAGTGGAGATCCCGCAGAGATTCTAAAACGTGAATTATGGTATTTTTCGCAGGTGGTACAAGGATGGTTTGACATATCCTCTGGAGGCTGTAACCAAACCTGGACATTCACGAAATCAACCCACCTCAGCGGTGCTCTCTCTAACTCCACAACGCACTGACGATGGGGCAGTTTATCGATGTGTTGTATGGAATCGTGCCATGCCAGAGGGGCAAAAACTGGAAACTACAGTCAAATTAAACGTCAACTGTAAGTGTGTTAAAATATTTTTATGTCACTATTTTTTTTAATAATAAAATTTAACCTTTTAGGGTTAAGTTCATGAGTAATAAATGTCTGCTGGAACAAACAAATATTTTTTTTATCTGCATTTTTTAACTTAATGTATATGTTTTTTTTATTTTTACAAAAGATCGAATATATATTTTTATATAATTTTGAATGTTTTTTTTTTATATTATTATCTATTTTTATATTTATTTACATTTATTTTTATATTTATTATAGATTTTCCACGTGTAACTGTCGGACCGGAAAATCCACTTCGCGTTGAAAAAGATGCGACCGCAGTTTTACAATGTAACGTTGATGCAAAGCCAGCAGTAAATAATGTACGGTGGACACGTAACGGTCGTTTTATTGCTACGACATTCACGCATAAACTCCCTCGAGTCGCTGTTCAAGATGCAGGCAGCTATGTTTGCACAGCTGATAACGGACTTGGTCAAGCTGGCGACGCTAACTTAACTCTGGATGTTTTATTTCCTCCCGTGGTTGCCGTTGAACAAAGAAAAGAAGCCGAAGAAGGCGAGAGAGTAGAAGTTCAATGTAATGTATCTGCCAATCCTTCTCCTGTTAGCGTAGAGTGGTTACGCGAAGGACGTCCAGAATTTCGTCAAAGTGGCGAAACTTTACGTCTTAGCCACGTAACTTCAGATCACGCTGGAGTTTATACTTGCCGCGCTGTCAATGTTTTGGCTACTGATCGACGTGAAGTGGAACGTGTTGGCAATGCATCTTTGTCTTTGAGAGTACGTCACAAGCCAGGGCCTTCACGTATTGACCCTGAGACCCCCGTGGCTGTGGAGGGTGGCAGTGTCATCTTGACTTGTGGAGCCACACCTGCTGGCTGGCCTGCTCCGCAATATCGTTGGTGGAGGGACGGATCTGAAGCTGCTATTGCGACTGGAGCGCGGTATCACATCCCCTCTGCACACCTCAATACTGAGGGAACTTACCACTGTCAAGCTAGCAATGACATGGGACATGGAAACGCCGCGTCAGTCTTACTGCAGGTTCATCAGGCACCAAGGTTCATCGCCAAGCTGCAACCACAAATGACCAAAAAGTAAGTTATAAAAAAAAAAAAAAAAAAAAAAAAAAACTAAATTAAATTAATCTGTAATTAACACTGCAAAATTAATGCGATCGATATAATTTTTCAATTAAACAATATAAATTTTAGAATACTAATAAAATGTTTGTTTCCCTAGGGCTGGAGATGGTGACTTCAGCGTGACGTGTGGTGCTCAAGGCAAGCCGAAGCCAGCGATCCGCTGGATGAAGGATGGAGAGGAGATCAAGTTTGGTGACATGTTCCGCATTGTGACTGACGAGTCTGAAGGCAGCAGTGGTGTAGCTACAGTTCAAAGCACGCTGATGTTCGGAGGCGAAGGACGTCCCAGTGGTAAACAACTTGTGCCTTCTGACCGCGGCCAATACTCTTGCATCTTTGTCAACTCTGTCAAGCAGTCCGAGACCTCCATGCAGCTCAGAATTGAACGTAAGTGTGCTGAAAAATCTTAGAACTTATATTAAATTGAGAGATAAATACAAGTAAAATAGTACTGAAAAAATTACTAAAAATACATGATTTTAAATATATTATTATGATTTTACAGATGAGCCTATTGTTCTCCATCAATACGACAAGGTTGCATTTGACATCAGAGAAACAGCTAAGGTTGTGTGTCAAGTCCGCGCCTTCCCCAGGCCTGACTTTGAGTGGAGCTTCAATGGAAACAGACTTCAGACTGGAGTTGGAGAACATTATGAATTGAATGCTACGGTTCTGGCCGAGGATGTTTTCCGCAACGTGCTTGTAGTTTCTAACATTCGTGACGTAGACTATGGAGAGTACTTATGTATCGCTCGCAATAACATGGGACGTCTACGTACAGCAATTCGTCTACAGCCCAAGGGACCCCCAGAGAAACCATCATCTCTGCTAGCCATTGCAACAACTCATAATGTTGTCACTCTTCAATGGGACCCAGGTTTTGATGGAGGTTTACAAGACACACAATATTTTGTCAGTTATCGTAAAATTGGAGCACCAGATCAGCTACCTGGATGTGAAATAGCAGGACATAGAAACGATCCTAAGGAGGGACGAGAATTTGACTGCCAGAAAAATAGCACTTGTAATGTGACATCTCTGGAACCTCATTACACTTATGTTTTCAAGGTAAACATTACTTCACAATTTGCTAAATTAACATTTTTAAATGTGGCACATTATTTTCTTTAATCAATAAAATATAATATATTTATGGTATTAATGTGATTGTTGTCTTTACAGGTACGGGCACGGAACACGATGGGTGACAGTGAATACTCCGAGGAAGTGGCTGCTACCACTCAGTTGGACAGATTCCCTGTGCCTCAACGTGTTAGCTATGACCCCACCACAGGTCAAGTGGCCATCAACCTTGCTAGCAGCTGTCTGTCACTCAATGCTCTTGTAGAACTTAGAGACGAGGATGGAGAATGGCGATCATATACTAAAATCTCCGTGGGAGGAACCACTCACAAGGAATTGACTGTACCAATATCATCTCCTAGTCCTGTTTCTGCATCGCCTTCTCAGAGTCCTGCAGCACTGGAGCTGGAGGATTATGTCCGAGTTAGACTGTGTCTTCAAGGGGCTCAGGAGCCTATGTGTGGTGCTTACGTCAAGGCAGAAAGTAAGTTATTAGAAATTATTTAATAATTAACTTATAAAATATAAGTGAACTTTGTGTCTAACAAAACTGTTACTGTCATTTCAGTTGGACCAATGTACATCAGTAACAGTGCTTCAATTCCAACACCAACTCTGATTGCCATCATTGTATCTTGTATTGTGTTTGTTTTGTTCCTTGCAATGATCATTGTCTTCTGTCGCTGCAAAAGAAGTCAAAAGAAAGTCAAAAAGGAGTACGAGATGGAAACTGCAACGTAAGTATTTTAACCAAAGATGTTTGAAAATTTACATATTTGCAAGTTTGGGCTAACAATTTTTTGTGTTTCTCAGCGTCCGTCCCAACATCGTAGCCCAACAGCCTCCTCCTCCATACTATCCCAGTGGCATGGACAACAAAGCACTGGAACACTCGATGGACTTGAACTTGGATGATCCTTCAAAGAACCCAGTTTATGGCTCAACACCTCAGAATGGATATGGATATCACAATAATACTAACTCACACAACATGAATGGAGGTAAGAAAAATATTCTTTCACAGTTTTTTTTTTCTCTCTCTCCCCCTGTATTTTAAAGAAAGTAAGGGAGAATCGTACATACATCATTTCATATTCCAATATATTGCAATGTATTCCAATGTATTGTAATTTAAAAAATAATGATAAAGTTGAGTTAAAAGGCATTGCTCAGCTTTGCTGCTCTTTATTGAACTACATAATATAAAGAAATCAAAAAGAAGATATAAAATCAAATTGCATATGCCAAATAATATATAAAAACACCATATGAATAAATCTTAACTGTTTGGAAGTTTTGACTATTTATGTACTTCATTATTTGTATTTTTCCTCCTTGTATCATATGTAAAATTCAATGTTTGAATCAATGTTCCAGGTGTCCCCATGTCATACATTGACAGCTACTCTAACTCCAACAATGGTGGCTCAGTCAACTCTCAGGACTCTCTGTGGCAAGTCAAGGCTAATGGTGAACTTCAGCAACAACAACAGCAACAGCAGCAACAACAACAACAACAACAAATGCCAGTTCGTCAGTACTCATATGACCCTCTTGCTCACGGAGGCTATGTTGATGACTATGGACATTACCCTCCAGTACAAGACGAGTACCTGAACCAACGTAACCGTGACTACATGTCTGCAGCAGGAGATCCATATGGACCTGTACACAAACCAAAAAAGAGGATGGACCACTTAGGTAAGCATCTGGATCTGTATTTTAAGAGTATAGGGCTTATTAAATTGGTGCATCCCACTAATTTCCTTTATACTTCTTTGTTGGGCAGTGCAAACCCCACTTCTATTTATTTAATGGAAAAAAATAGGCTTATAGCCCAATGCATTGGTAGAACACTATTGTCTACTTCAAGATCAGGAAAATACCAGTGATGGATATATTGTAGATAATTTGTGTATTTTGAGACAAAAATCCATTTTCATACATTTAAAATTGGTGTACATATAAAAAATATATTCTTTGGTGTACTTTAAAATACTATGAAATGATTTCCTTTCTGTAAGATCAATAATATCAACATTGATGATGTGATATCAAAAAGTAATACAGATTGTTTCTCACTAACATAATTATCTATAATAAACCTCTCTAACTTAGTCTCAATTTTTTCCCACACTGAGATTTTTTTTTTTCTATACATTAACATCATGATTCATCATTTTTTTCTTTATTACTATAGTAAATTTAATAATATAGAAAACAAAATCTTTATAGTTTTCTTTAACCAGTTAAATTTTAAAAAGTCTCATTTTGGCTAGTACACACCATTTTTTATATCCATTATAGGTATTTAGTAATTAAAAAATTCAAAATTATTTAGTTTCTCATGAGGGGTTCCTTTCAGCTCACTATCTCCCATTTCTCAAGTTTTCCTTGTCTATTTGTGTTTGTATAAACGGATAGTTTTTATTGAAAATATTAAAATTAAAGGGAAAGGATAGAGGAAACCAGCAGTAAGAGCTTTATCATGGTGAAAAGTTGTCCTATAATTTCATGAAAATCTTGCTGAAAGCACATTGGTAGCTTTTGGCAAGATACTTCGAAAAGAAAAGGAGTAATTGTGTGTGCCACTGTCAGTGTGTTCATTACCTCTGAGCTAGCAAGATCTTCACAATATTATAGAATATCTCTGCATTATGGCAAAGTCCTTGATGATTTTCTCTATCCATTACATCTAATGTTATCATATCAGAACAAGATGTTTTACTTTTCCTTCAGTTATCTCAAATAATTTTTACTATTCAAATTTATACTAAATGAAATTGCTTATTTGTTACAGACTCTCCTTACCACGATGTTAGCGGTCTCCCTGATCCCTACGCAGTGGAGCAAGATAGTGATGAGAACAAGACTCAAAATATCTCTCTTACATTTGACGAATCACTTGAGAGTGGATATTCAACACCTAACTCTCGTAGTAGACGAGTCATTCGCGAGATCATCGTGTGAAAACAATAACAAAATCATCTAAGTGGTGTAGCAGTAATAAAGACTGATTCTGCCATTCCTTAGTTACACTTTTTTTTTTGTCTGTGTTTTAGCAGACTTTAGACTGGACTTGTATAAAAAAAAATAAATGTGGCCAATCAAAAAAAAAAAATACTAATTCCTTTTTTTTAAGTAAAAAAAAAAAGGATGGCGAATGTGGATATATAATTTTTTTTTTCTTATTTGAACAGCTCAATTAAGATTTTATCATGACAGCTTTTTGTTTTATATAAAAACTAAGTCTTTCAGAGTAATTGTTAACACAATTTGTTGTGTAATAATTCTGAAATGTATAAGTCTTTGCTAAGTCAACACATTTGTTAGCTTTGTTTACTATAAACAATTAGTAAATATATTTCTCTCTCTCTATAATATATTATAACATATAATATTCTCTATAATAACTATACTCTCTCTTTATGTATGGCTGTTACAGATCTAGCTAACAACAAATTAAATATGAAGTTGTATGACTCTGTTTTTTTTTTATGTGTTCAAATAAAAACTTACTTTGAGAAACAGAGATATTTGTGTGCAATATATTACAAAAGAACATAATAATAATAATATTATAATTAATAAATATCCAGCAATATATATGAATGTCAGATTTATCTAAAATTACTTTTAGAATTATAAACTTATATAATATATGTATGCTAGGTAAAAAATTATAATATTAAAAGACTTAAAAATAATTAAATGTGGAATCTCAAATATATATATTGTCCCCCCCCCCCTTTTTTACACTTTTTATAAATGTGACATAATATATTATGCTCAAAATGATTTATAAATAGCTTTTCTCGTTTAGAAAGTGTAAGTGTCTTGATAGAATGTAAAAATATTGGTATGTATGAATGCTTTTTAATATTTTATTTTGCAAAGTATTATGCAAAAAAAAAAAAAAAAAAAAAAATTATAAACATAGTGGCCAGCCACCACTATCACTGCCAAATCAGATGCAGTTGCTGCAATTTTTTAAAAATAATTATCTGCAAAAGTAGAAAAGAAAAAAAATAATGGAACCCCCACCGTCCATTCTGATTTTTTTTTACAATGAAGAAAATCTTTATTTGATTACAGGAAAAATTATATTTTTTTCAATGTAAAAAGTACATGTTTTTTTTATTATAATTTTATTATGATCTCATTCATAATTTGGTCAAAATATTGATTGAAATAAATCTTGTTACGTTGATTGTTTTTTAAAACTGTATATATATAATATATAAATGTGAAGTAAGTTTAATATTTTAATGCTATTTTCTACAATAAAATGGAAGTTTTGAAATATAGAGCTCTCTAAAAAAAAAAAAAAGAAGAAGTTAGTTTCCCTTATTATAAAAACTAAATATAATTTGTTGTAATAAAAGTAAAGGATATTAATTTGATTTGAAAATAGCAAATGAAATTTGTATTCTTTCTTTTTATTATAATTGTACAACCACAATGGTTTTGCTATTATTATTATTTTTAAAGAATTGATAATTTAAATCCTCAGTGCTCAATTTTAATGATTTTCAAATAATACTTGCACATATGTACAAAGAAAACTAAGGATGGTGTATAATAAGCTTAATGATTATTATAAGTGTTAGTAAATTCTTGCCTGAAACACTAACTTGTAATTGATTGATTGATGTGTTTTTTTGTCTCTATATTGTATGTAAAAAAATATTGATGTACATTTTTTTTTTCTCTGTTGTGGAAATACAGAATAAAATATTATTCAATAAAACTGTTTCATATAAAAATAAAAAATCTTTTATCTTTTTATTTATTAGATATTCACCTTATGAGAAATTATTAATATATATTTGTAGTCTAATTTATTAGCATAAAAAATGTATTATTTACAAAAAAAAAAAAAAAAAAAAAAAAAAAAAAAAAAAAAAAAAAAAGGATATGATAGGTTGATGAGTACCTTTTTTTAAGAAATAAATCTAAACCAAAGCGAGTCATAATAGTATGGTAACGACACCATAAAGCAGCTGTACTTCCGAAGTCAGTTCAGTTGTATCGCCAACGAGTCGTGTACTCGTATAAAGATATTGTCTGCATCAAAGTAAATCCCTAGCCAACAGAAGAGGAAGAATAAGGAATAAATTTAAACATTTGTTAAAACAATATTTTTAAATTCAAAGTAAATGATACTTTAAAAAGACCATTATTATGACACAGCTATAATACACAGACTACACATAGCTATATGATATATCATGTAAACGTAGCCCATAGAATTATGAAAGAAACCCAAGAAATCGGGTTAAAGCGGGCACGTCAGCCGCATCAATTGCAAATTATTACGATACATTTTATGTTTATGTAAAAAAAAAAAAGCATAATGATGCATTGCAATTGTTGTGGTGGACAGGCTCATTCCAACCCGAATTTTGACTTTCATTATTCTATTATATGGGCTACATTCACATTATGCCTACGCGAATTTCTCCGTATAGTGTAGCTGTGTTTTATTATTGTTATTTATTTTTTTAATATCTTTTTTTTTTTTTTTTTGTTATCGACGTGTGTTTTGCTTTACTAATTTAATTATATATTTTATATATACAGTATATATTATTTAATATATATCATGTATATATAAAAAAAATTCTGCATGTATAAAATACTTCAAACGACTTTTGATTTCATGAAGCCTGCATCAGGATTGAATTACAGTACAGCGTACAGCAATTAAATTAAAACTTAAATACAAAGAGTGGAAAATCACATTTTTCTCACTAAACAAAAAGAGTAGCGCATAACTAACTGGTTCTAACATTGTATTTGCCACCGCAAAGATGGCGACTAAGCGTAAGGGAATGCAAATTTTTTTATAAATATTTAGAAATTAATAAAATTTATTTCATATAAAGTATATTATGTAGTAGTAGGTAGTAGTAGTAGTAGTAGTAGTAGTAGTAGTAGTAGTAGTAGTAGTAGTAGTAGTAGTAGTAGTAGTAGTAGTAGTAGTAGTAGTAGTGGTTTAGTACTAGCAACTTAATGCTATTTTATTTTTCATTTTTGTTCTTGTTTTAATTTTAATTTATCAATTAATTGATAATTATTAATTATAAAAATTTATGTTTAATTCATTTGATATAAAAAATTTATCCTCTATGTGTATTTTATTTGTATATAAAATATAAATAGTTTAATCTAATACTATAGTATAGTCATGAGAAAAAATTATATAAGAATAATTATTAAAAAAAATAATAACCCAGGGGTTCGGACCCGGACCCGGACCCGGACTCGGACCCGGACCCGGGTCCGGCCAAAACCCTATATTTTGGACGGGTCTTTCGGAGCCGGGTCCGCGGACCCGAAAAAAAAATTAACGGGTCCGGACCCGGCTCCGCGGACCCGAACTTTTAAAAAAAAGGGTCCGAAAACCCGGACCCGACTTTGAAAAAAAATGACTATAAATGAAAAAATAAATGACATAATGTTGATCAGAACAAACAACAAACACATTAAATAAAAAAAATTACTTGTGTTGTAAATCAAAATTGTGATTTTGACTATTAATGTATTTTTATTGCTATATTGTTTTAAATATTATGTCTGACTAAAAGCTTGTGATATCAGCTATTATAGATTTGTGTGCATATAATATGACTGACAAGCTGTTTTTATGCAGAAATGAATAACACTTTGTTAAGTGGAAACAAAAAATCAATAAAGCATATTATAGTATTATACTGAAAAAATATTTATTTGTTATTCCATCTAAAAAAAAAGTGTGCATTCTTTTTTAGATTCACAATCTCAAATTAATTTTAAAGTTAATTTTACAAATTTATAAAATAACCTCGGAGCCGGACCCGGACCCGGACCCATATGAAGATTTTGATCGGGTCCGGAGCCGGGTCCCGGACCCGGAAAAAAAATTGACGGGTCCGGACCCGGCTCCGCGGACCCGAAAAAAAATTTAAAGGGTCCGGACCCGGCTCCGCGGACCCGTCAATTTTTTTTCAGGTCCCGGACCCGGGTCCGCGGACCCGATAATTTTTGTGACGGGTCCGCGGACCCGATAATTTTTGTGACGGGTCCGAACCCCTGTAATAAACAGCATTAAAAAATATCACCATAATCATGACTATGTAATAATATTTTTCCTGTTATAAATACTGTACAACGAAATGTATTCCTCGATCTCGATCCTTTGAAAACATTTTTGTATTTAGAGAAAGTGTGATATTGACAGCCAACAAGCTGCTTTAAATTTATAAAAGTCGAACTAAATTATAAATAAAATTCAATTTATTATTCATCTCTAGCATAGAAAGAATATAATACTCAATGCTTCTTTTATTGAATTTGAAATGGAGAAATTCAATTTCTATTCTGTTGTAGTTGATCGAAAGTAATTTATTTTGGATGAGTATAGTGCGCCGCGTATATAAATTTCTCATAAATATACACACATTATACGTTATCATGCTGATTATTGTATTCAAATTTAAGTATACTGGGACCATAAAATTTTCCCGTCATGATGTATATATGTATATACACTTAAAATAAATTCATAGATAATGAACGTTCAAAGGTCATGCAGGCTGCTAAATACTCGCACACATATACGTTCTCTTATACAGTACGGTTTGCTACGATAACTTGACAAGTTCGCTTGAAAAAGGTAAATAATTTACATCATAAATTTTCTAAACAATACATAAAAAAGCTAAAGCATGAGATAAATGCTAATTTCATCATTTTTTTTCTTCCTTAATTAACTTTATAATTAAGACATTAAAATATTTATGGCTTTGCTATATATATAAAAGATAAAGAATACATTAATAAATTTTAATTTGCAAAAAGCTTTTTAGTTTTAGATAAAAAAAAAATCTGGTTAATTATTTATTGGTGATTGTATAATAAGTATGGGAAATTGTCTTTACTATAAGATAGAGCTATGGTGGAAATAGGTAAAATCTGCACTGTTTCAGCTTAAATTAATACTATGGAAATTTATCATATAATAGGTGTTGTTTTTTAACGTAAATATTAGAGAAAGTCATAGTAAAATAGAAAATAAAGAATTTTTAGAATTATTGTTATAGTCTATTTAGTACATGCAGCTATATCAGCTATTCCAGCTGCATAGAAATTTTGTGTCTAATTTTTTTTTTTTTTTTTTTTTTTTTTCATAATATTTTGTGTTTTAAAATTTCGGCAATTAAAATATAAGGGCTGAATTTTGTAGTGTAAATTGTATATGAGTGTATAAATTCACCACCACCACCCCTACCCCTGCATTATATATTATCTAATGATTTATTAAACTCAGGCATTGGCTTCCAGATTTCTAAACTAAAAGTGAAATATACATATTTTTGCATTATAAAAAACACAATTCTTGCGTTTTACAGAAAAAAAAATAAAACAAATGTATTAATACATTTGTTTTATTGTGTCAGTCCTGTAAAACACTATATAGCTATATAGCGTTTTAAAATTCTCTATACTCTATATAATAGTAATTACTATATTGTTGTTTATAATATACTGTTGTTTAGTGTACGTATTCACTGGAGACACTATTATGTGATATTGTGATAATATATTTTATGATTTAAAAACTTGCGCTTAATTTGCCTATATGTTATTTTTAAATGAGTAAAATAAGTGCTGAATTTAAAAGGTTAAAAAAATATATTATGACAATCATGTGTACATCCCATCCTGCGATTGCATGTATTTTTTCCTCTCCTGCTCCTGTCCTTACATCATAGCATATTTTATTTTTTATTTAGAATTGTAAACTCTTTGGCGTGCATCTCCGTGAAGATTGATGAGTTGTCCTGTAAATTTATCTTCCTTTTGTCTGTTCATTCATTCATTCATTCATTCATTCATTCATTCATTCATTCATTCATTCATTCATTCATTCATTCATTCATTCATTCATTCATTCATTCATTCATTCATTCATTCATTCATTCATTCATTCATTCATTCATCCATCCATCCATTCACTGCATATACATTTTCACGTGAGCGAACACAGCTCGCTTCATATTGTATTTTTTTACTTTCACTGCATGTAAAATGTATATTAATTATTTTGATTTGATATTTGTTCGTAGGACTCTGATGATACAGCAAGATTCTAAACCACTCACTCATTGTTTTGGGTATATTTTGTGGAATTTTCAAGATTATAATTACTATTATTTGTAACCCTAATCCGCCCACGTAATATGTATAATATCGCTTACATATAGCTTAAATAATTATACTCACCAATAATTTAAAATTTAATTATAGAAACCGCTCAATACTGATTAGTGATATGATAATGATTGAGAGGAGACGTATATTGATATAATATGTAGTGTCAACGAAATTATTATTAAATACAGATTGATTTTCCAACCCTCTTGTGGCGAGAGTGCCCCACTACTACAGCATGTAATAAGAAGACCTTGCTTGGGTCGCGAAGTGGATTTGTAGGGTGCGCCTATAAGCTTTTGATATTTGTGAAGCCCCGGTACCATCATGCGCTCATTTTAGCCTATTTACAACTTTACTATACTCGAAACCAGATCTATACAAACTCGTCTTTCTTATAAAGCTTTGAAGTTTGATTTTTTTTACACTTGTTCACGCAACTAAATCGATTATTTTATTTATTTCGTAATTGTTTTAATACGTCGACTGTAAGTTATTTTTTCAACTCACGTGATCATAAAGAAATAAATACAATATCATTTCCTGTAATAATAAGAGAAGTCTTCCAAAGAGTGATTTTTGTAATAACGAAGTACGTTTTGTTTTCTTATATTTTCGAAGTTCATTGTCGATCGTAACATGAACATACTCTGTACTTACTAATTGCGTGTGGAAAAGAGTAAAGTTAAACGTATTTCAAAAGTAATCCGCCCTCGCGCTCGGAGTTGCGTATTGATTTCTACGAGTATATATGGAAGAAACGAGCGGCGCTTGTTTATCAACAAAAAGCGCCGGCGCCGAGGAGATTTGTCATCCTCCCCGCCCACAAAAGGACCAGCCGTCAGTAAAAGCGGGTTGTGTTGCAGCTGATAACCTGAAAAGTGGCTTCTGGACTAGCCCTCTGTTGGTGCTACAAGAATGGGAGTGGCTGGAGTCAAAGTCAGGACAACACACGAAACATCAATACACCACTGGTGAGGATGAAAATCAATCTATTCTCTCACGTTCCCTTTCCTCGGGGATTACAACCTCGCAAGAAATTGTATTAGCTGCTGCAGACAATAAGCAAGCCTTCTCTAATTCTTTTTTTAAACCTATATCAAATTTACTAAACTCATTTCGTAAAAAATATCAACAACAAACATCAGAAATGGGTAATTTACAAGGATCTGATAAAAAGAGTGGAAATAAAAATAATGCTCCATCAGGATCGGGATCTGCTAGTCCTGGTCGAAGTAGAGCTAATAAATTATTTTTAGGAGGTAGAGGTAAATCTCCAGCTAAACAAAAAACAGCTAAAGGTTCATCTATAGCAGCAGCAAGTGCAGCGGTATCTGGTGAAGGTATTACGACTGTATCAGCAGCGGCAGCGCCACCTAAAGTTGAGAGTTCTCGTGGCGTGACGGCTTCACAAGAGTTGAGCATACAGGTAACAGAACAACACACCGCGAGTAGCGTTCTCCAACAACTTGCCTCTGCCGCACCATCACAACAACAACAACACCTGCTATTAACACCAAGCCGTGAATCCAGTGCAGAATCAATATTTACAGATCCCCTTACATCACCTATTAATAATCATAATAATACCCTGGCTCCGGCCAGTGGTAGTATTACAAGTAGTTATTATTCTGACGCTGGCACCCTTCCAAGAGACGATACCATGGTACGTACCGCCCTAGAGCCTGATACTTCACCACCCAGTCTCGAGGAGCGGTCACCAATAGCAGACGTGGAGCAAATAGCCCTCACCCTTGAGGACCCTTCGGGGTCCTCATCTATTCGCCATAGTCTAGATGCATTAGATGAAGAGGAAGACCCTGTATCATCAGAACTAATGACTCGAAGTGTGGACACCTTGGAACTCGAGTCAACACAAGCTCCACCGACTAGAACAGCTTCTCAAGGGGCGTTCACCCTTGTTAGACATAGAAAAGTGGAGTTACCCCCAGCAAAACTACCCCCCGAGGCCGCGGAGCACGCACAAAGTGAACTCAATTTAATCTCAAGTAAGTTATAACCACCCAATTATCCCAATAACTATTTCCTGTAGTCAAAAAAATCAATTCATATTCAACCTTGTTATTGGAACAAATTGAAATCAAAATATTTTTAAATTGTTTTCTATTCATATACTTTCTCAACTGAGAAGCCGTTCATGGCTCATTTCTTAGTTACAAAATAATTACAGCCTTACATATTTTGCTAGATGGACTTTGTAGACTTCGCCCTTTTTTTTTTTAAATAAAAAACATAAAGTTTAAATGACAAAAGCTGTCTAAAAATACACGAAAATGTATGTAATATATTATATAAAAAAGCCTCATTAATTATAAATGCATTCTTCTCTATATTATTTAACATAAAAATGTGGCCTTTAGCAATTTTTTATAATCTAACATATTCTTCGTCTGATACATTAATATTAGAAAACATACATTATATGATATGCAGCAAAGAAAATAAATTGCAGGACATAATATATTGGTTAAAGTTTTCTTGAAAGATACGTTTATCGTATGTATATAATTATATTTTGAGGTAATAATGAATTTTAATTGACCTATTTATAAAATCTTGTTATACCGTAACATTATTTTTAATATAAATATATAATTTTTTTTTTTTATTTTAAATGGTTACATAGCCACCACATAGCAGCATCTTTTTCTTACTTTGATATAACGGGACTAAAAAGTATAAGATGTAGAAGATGTTTCGCGGAGAACACAAAACTACATAACATACGTATGTTTATATATAAGAAGGCGTGGCTCTATGTAAAGATAAAAAAAAATGGAAAAAAAATTTAAAAGAATAGACAGAAAAAAAGGAAACTTTATTATTATTATTTTTTATTTAGAGGTGACCTTCTATTATGATGCCTTAAGCACCAAAAAAATATGATGATGATAATAACATAAAAAGAGATCTCGTATATAGAAAAAAAAAATCTTTTCTTAAAAAATACTCCTCGCACTCACACAAATTATATGAAATTTTTTTATATAATAGTTTTCTTCTATTGTTTACCTGATATTAAATAACCAGTGTTGCCAAACTTATTTTAAAAACTCAGGTTTTAATTTAAAATAAAGTGTAAATGAACTTTTTACAAATTAAAACTATATTTTTTTCTATAATGATTCAACTTTTTTGTAATGAAAGTATATTGATAAAAGTAATGGGATTTTTCGTTCTTAAAATATAATGTATTATGTTATTTTTCATTATCACTATCTACATATTTTGATTGTTGGAAACGCATTACGTTTTATTTCACAACAATTGTAGCTGATGCGTGAAGCCACTTCCTTCATGACAACGAATATAAATTTCATTATTATACATTAAATTTTATTTAAACATTTTATATTATTACTCACGATAAAAACACCCTAAATTATTATGCATTGTTATAAAACTAATAAAATCAACATTTTGTTTTTAATTCAGATTGTACATACAAAAGAAACTTTCTTAGAATTAATATTATTTAATAAGTTCTATTGTTATTAAGAATTTGCTATAAAAATCAATTCTATGGAAGTATTTCAAAATATTTTTATGGTCTATTATTTTATTTGAAAACTACCTGAAAAGGATTAAGAAATTTAATTGTTACCTAATTTTATTGAGTCATGCTTTTGTTTATATATTGCAATTTGCGGTCACAATTGTCATACTTAAAAAAAAATCAACGTTTCAAATCAATTGATAACTTAACTATACTTCCGTGTGTGGTCACCTTAACTTTTCGTAGTTTTTTTTTTTTTTTTTTTTTTTTTTTTTTTTTTTTTTTTTTTTTTTTTTTTTTTTTTTTAAGAAAAATACAATATTTTTTTCCCATGCAGTCGTATTGATTTTGATGCAACAAATTTCGCATGTGGTACAGTACACACAGTAAGCTCTCTCTTTTTTTATATTTTGTTTCTTGTCATTTAAAACTGCTACATTATACACATGATATATTGATCTTTTAATGTTGAGCTTTTTAACTTTTTTATTCCCCTAGTATATATGTTCAAGGAAGGAAAAGGGGTATAAAGCAAAATGTCATCAAAGTTCAGTAAAAAAAAAAAAAAAAAAAAAAACTGCTTTTTAAAAAATGCTTACATGGATCAATATTTTGAATGTGCTATTAATTAAAATAATCAAATCTCAATTACCAATCCAGTATTCTTGCAATCCAATTTACAAGTAATATTCTGTGAGATCAGACCATGCATAATTCTATATTTCAAAAATATATACTAAATCACATTGTGATAGATAAGACATTAATCCTTAAGTTTTTTAAGTTGTCCCAGTGACCTTTAACCTCTCCTTATTATTATATATGATGCTGAAGTACATATATACCGTTATTAGCGCCCACACCGCCTGCAGTGTCATATAATATACCGACATTAAAAAGAAATCGTGTCATTACTGATTCTCATGGACCATACATATGAAATTGTTTTCTTTCGCATGTAATTGATATGATTAATAGCTCGTTGTTTTTTTAGTAAGGAAAAAGAGATGAAAATTTCTTGATTTTTCTGTCATCATATATCTTATAATAACATAAATTATATAGCTAAAAATACATTGACAAATTTATTTCACAATGAAATAAATAGCATGTATTGACAGAAAGAAAAAAGCATTATAATTATAATAAAATCGTGCATCTATGTATATATATAAAAATAATATAAATTTATTTTTAAGACGATTAAAAGCAGTTATGTTAACCGAAACACATACATATCATTATATTTATATAAAAAAAAATCAAGTTCCTCAATGAATATAATAAATATCCATGCAAATGCCTAAGGGAGCGGATTAATAATAATGTACGATGTAGATGTACTGGTTTATTAAAGCGCATTCTACATAATATTATTAAGATGAACGGTCCACAGATCGTGAGTGTATATAGCGCGTCATGCTTGACCGACCCGCGCGTTTCATCATATAATATAAAAAGAGTAAGACCCTGACCTATGATAATGACCCTGTATCATCATAACACCATTATGCTACTCTTTAAATAAAATATAATAAAAATAAAAGAAGCGTTATAATTTTATTTTTTTAGCTAAAAATAGAAAATTCTAATTAAAATAGAAATTTCTTTGCATCGTTACTCTTTTCATTATATTATAAAACATCTTGAACTAAATTAATTTAGTATAATGATTAGTCAAGGTATATATAATAATATGAAAATTCCATAGAAAGTTAATTTTCTTTACACGTTTGATTCTATTATATTATTATATAAAAACATTGGTTAAAAACAATAATAAAAAACATTCCTTTATTTTATTGTGAATGTAACCGTGGAAAATATAGAAATGAGTGATTGAACTAATATTTCATTTTGTTCCAGTCTGCATTGTCTAGGGATTTTAAAGTTATTTATGTATAGAAATTTTGTTATAGATATAAGTTCTGTGAATGCTAATCGTGATTTCAACTTAATTTCATCATCTTATATATCGCTCACGAGTATCACAACTACATTATACAAGTAGATTTTAAAAAGTAGGATCACTTCATTTATTACGAATAACGCAAAATAATAAAAATAAATTAAATAAACTTTGAAGCTAATATGATATAATTTATACGATTAATTTAATCATATGCTGATTTATTTTACAATATAATTTTATTGATTTATGATTTATAAATTATAATCCACTCAAACCAAATATATGCCATAAGATTTTGTTTATTTTCAAAAATTAGCACTTTGATATTTTTCCTCCTTTCTCTTTAATTTACATTTTTTTGGAGGAATCTCTTTAATTATATAATTACTTCTCAGCATAGTAATAAAACAATTATTGTTTTTGAAGTTTCATTCATTTTAAATTTTCCTTAAATATAATTTTAAGTGTTAGTTAGTTATTTCTATGAAATAATATTGACATAATATTACATGATATGTGAACAGGTTTGCGTATACTATATATACATCACCTGACCTTCCGCATCAAATTTCTCCCTTGCGACTCAATCACATGATCTGCTATATAGAATGAGAAATCATTGCATTTTATTAATTCTCTTGCAGAGATATGGAGTCTGATTTAACTGATGTTACAGGTATCGAGGAGGAATTACAAAGAAGACACAACTCAGTTTCTGATAATGTACCAGAGAGCAATGTCTTGAGGAAAGTTGCAAGTTTGACTCTTGACAGAGCTACCATCGAGCAAAAACTTACCAGACCAAAGAATGTGCCTCAGAAATTGGATTATCAAATCTATGAGAAATTTGAAGGTGAGTGTAATTTTTCTAATCATATACATTAGTTATACTGTATTTATGTCACATAGCATAAATAATTCTAGTTTGGTATCATATTATAATAATTATATTTTTATGCAGTCTGCAACGTAACTGTTTATGCTATATATCAAGTCTATAAATATTATTCAATGGTAGCATTAATTATGTTATGTAGAAATGTTTTGAAATACTGTATAGTTGTCATTATTATTGTTCATTGATTTTTATCCGTGTGCAAAGATTTGTGGTAACATACGTATAATTCTGTTAAACCTTTTTTTGATTTCTTGGAAAAATATATATTATATATATTTCATGATTTTAGAAATTTTTATTGCGGGCAGGAATCTTTGCATTTATAATTAGGACACAATAAGCCATGAGCTTATAGTCAATTCATCAACTTGTACACAAAAAATAATAATAATAAAAAATAAATAAAGACAATAATTAAGGTTAGACTGATTTCAGCAACATTTATTTGCAATCGATATAATTTTATAGTAATGTATTTATTATACATTCTTTATTACATGGTAATATTGAATAAAATAATCCTGCTGCACAGTATAGTTATTTTTGTAATTCCATGGCATACTAACAACGCTCCTATTATGCTATATATATAGCTCCATCAATGTAGAGTCCTAGAAGGGGTCCCTTCTAGGACTCTACATTGATGCAGCATAAAATACGTATTTTCTTTTGATCAGTGTAAAACCATTACAAACAGCACCTAGAGTATTCTAGAAGGCCTAGAATACTCTAACAGTATCTTCTTTAGTAGAAGCCTTATTATTATAGTATTACACCATTAGACCATAGTTACGACAAAGAGGAATCTCAAAGAGCATAAAGAGGTATAACGCCGCATTAGGATAGTGATTTTTTTTTAAACATTTAAACCAGATTTTTAAACATTAACATTCATAATTTGTTAACAAATTAATTAATATAATAATGTAATTAGTATAATCACCGGTTAAAAATAATTATAGTTGTTGGCAAATATTCAATATTTTGGTTTCCACCAGTGGTAGTTAACACTACAAAGACAAGCCTACTTGGTAGTCCAAAATATGTGATTGCATATTATTATATTATATATATTATATGTAAAAGTAACCCACAAAGTCGCCTTCACACAAAGAGAATGGACCATAAAGTAACAATACTTTAGTACTTTGTAATTCAAAATATGGTATCTAGAGCTATAAAAACATGCTTTATCTCGTAAATCATTGTCGAAAATTATTATTGTGTGGAGCGCAAATTTATTAACTTCCAATTGCAAAATGACATTAAAACGATGCTAATTTGACATCTGCCCAACACTCGCATTATGCTTCATCACTTCGCGTAATAGAATTATTATATAATTTAATACCCACATGACAATTCATATACTCTAACGTTTTATTCTTCTTCTTCTTCGTAATATTATTAAAATTTACGATTGTCATGTTTTTACGAGCTTCCTACACATTATACCACCTTATGCTCGGTGTGTTTTAGTATATTTTAGTATCATTTTTTTTGTTACATAAATGTGGGATGTTTCTTAAAATGTAAAGTTGACATCTCGGCGGTATTTATGGCGTCACTTTTTCTATTTTACATATTTCATTTTCCAACATTTACACCGCATAATATTCTATTTACAAGGTTAATAATTTACGCAACGTTTGTTAATTTGATATA
Organism: Ecdyonurus torrentis; assembly: GCA_949318235.1. NCBI lineage: Eukaryota > Metazoa > Arthropoda > Insecta > Ephemeroptera > Heptageniidae > Ecdyonurus > Ecdyonurus torrentis. The sequence continues at coordinate 50,054,683 of OX439130.1, forward strand.
GCATGTTGATATTATTTTATAGCATTTGCTCTGTACGAGGTCTTCTGCATTATAACATTCATTAATCAGACATAAATATGCAATAAATATTCTCGGACACTTTAAATAATGTCTCTCATTCAGCCTTTTTATATACATATACACTCGATTATAATTTTTATTTTTTTATTATTATTATTTTAAATACCATTTTCATAATTATTTTATTTGATATTTTTCTCGTAAGAATAAAATTGACAATCTAACGTCAACATTTGAATAGTAAATGTTTCTATACAAGCTTGTTCTGTTTAAAGTAAAGTGAATCTCATTAACAGTGATTGGCTGACCAAAAAAATAAGACACATTCATTGGTTGATCTTGTTTTTTGAGCTGATAAAAGTGAGCCGCATTGAGAATGGAACTTCTTTTTATATATAAAGTTTCATTATTATTAAGTGCAAAGTTCTAAACGAAGAAATAACAATGATCAACCATATGTAAACGTAGTAAACAGGTAATGACGTCATGATCAGATGTTTTTAACAAAGGAAATTTTTCGAAGCTGGCTCAAGAGTTGTGTGTAGTTTATAGAACGAGCTACAGTATACAGGTTTTATAGTTTAAGTAATCTAATTTTTAAGTATAGATTTTGAGAAAGAAAATTTTACGTCTAATAATTTTCTTGCGAAAATTTGAGTTAATTAGATTATGAATACTACTTAATACAGCTATTGAAAAAAAAAATAATAATAATAAAAACAAACAAACATTGCAATCAATTTTAATTTTGAACCCACGATGTAAAAAGGTTAATAAAATACGTGATTGGCATTTTGACGTTGTCAATATAAAGTTTATGAGTGGGTTTTGTTTAGTTTCTTACAGCGAATGACGCATATAGTATATTTACTTCAATGTAATAAGAACACTTTATATATAGACGTATATGTACGATAGCTTGATGTATAGAAAATACATAAAAGGATTGATCTGGGAGCTTTACTTTACGTGTGCGTGTGTGGAACAGAATAATGTTATTTGAATTTCAAATTTGTCGTGACGTTTATCTTGAGAGCACCTTTGACAAAAATTATCCTTTTTTTTTTCTATATTTCAATCTGTTTCATTTTAGGAAAGCAATTTGAGGATTGCAGTATAGTTGTATTAACAATTTTATTACGTTTAATACGAGATATTAAAACAATATATTGTTATTGTTCCTTTTGTTTTAACTATTGAAGAGAGAGAGAGAGAGAGAGGACTAAAAATGTTCATCAATATTTATTGGCCTGTTAATGAAATTTATTATAAATAGGTGGTGTGTGTTAAAAAAAGCTGTTGATGAGTTTTATATTGTTGAGAAGAAAGGCGTATTAATTGGTTATAGTCATTCTATTATTATTTGTGCCATATTGTAAGTTGAGATAGACGGGGGCGTGCTTGAGAGGGTGTGGTGCTATATACATACAACAACGTATATAGTTTGCATGTTACGATATACAGTCTCTCATTGTGGAGTGTTGGTGATGGCTGCTGGCTTCTCATCTCTGTGACATGACCTCCACGTGGCATGACACGTGTCAATGTCGAGAACACGTCAAAATACTCGTTAGAGCACTCGTTACTACATTGCGCGCGCATCGTCAACATCTGGCTCATCAATCTCGTCAACTGTTGAGACGTGTAGACAGAAATTCGGGTATGATTTTGCAGTTCTTTAGAAAATTTATATTTTATTGGAGCTAATATAATATTGCGCTGTATGAAAATTAACATCGCTTTTCGTGGAATATCACATAATTAAATTGCAGGCTTGAATATTAATTATTTCCTAAAACTAACTCCTGATTAATATATCTAATACCGGATGTTTGATTGAGTTATAAATGTAATTATTCCATGCTTAAGTTTATTATGATAGAAAACGTATTCAATTTTTTTTTTTTTTTTTTTTTTTACAGTCATCCTCACTTAAACCTTGATGGATTACAATACACTATAGTCCAAAATTTTAATTGAATCTTATATAACAGTCAGTGTAACTAATTTAAAATTTAATTGAAAAACATGTTGAAATAAAAGTGCGTAGCTTCACTCAATAGTTAGCAGTGATAGACCACGTCACTCGGGCGTCTCCTGAGCGGGGCGTGCCTTCTCGATCATCTTTCTCTCGTCTATAACTTGGCGGTATGTATCACGCGACCATCACATCATGCACCGCGACTTCTTATATCCGCTGCTGCTCTCAACCCTCGCGAGCTGTATTATCACACTGATTGCTTTCTCTCCCTGTTTTTTCATACAATCCATTACATTACTTATAATTTTGGTTATAATATTCTGATTCTGACGTATATGGGGTTTCTTCCAAAGTAAAGGTGTAAATGCTTTGATTTTATGCAATTTTCTTTAATTACCTATTTAATATATATTATATATATATATATATATTTAAATTAGAAGTAAATTACAACAATATTATACAGTACACAATGAAACGTTTTATTTTAGAAACATAAAAAAAACATGATAAGAAAACAGATTAATCATAAAAAAGAAAAAGAAATAATTTTAATTAGAAAAGGACATTTGAATGCCGCATGAGATTGACTCGTAAGTCTCTCTCTATAGTGACATGGGGGTAATATTTTGCTCCAAGGTAGAGGGTGGATTGCCAGGATCCATGGAGGTGACACCTTACTCCGAGGTGGCGGGTGCAAGAGAATTGACCTCTGGAGTAGTAACGACCTCTGATTGTGACTGGTTGGCAACTGGTGCATCCGTCTCCATTGGTTCCGGTACCTCTCTCAAAGGTGGCACGGGGCGACGACGATTCAAAAGCCGTTCCATGGTTTTCATTCTTTTTTCATTCGACTTTGTACTCCCAGTGAGACAATCTCTCATACCCAGCAGACGTTTTCGATCGCTAACCAACTATACAAAGAAAAAATACAATCAATTTGTAATTAAAAACAAAATAATTAATTTTAGCTCTAGACTAATTGATAAACTTTAAAATTGTATTAAGTTAATTATTTCAGTTAATAGAATAATTTTTTTATTAAATTTATAAACTATATTTATTAATTATCTTAACGACATGGTATTATCTTAAAGCTCAGTTAAATTCTTTAAAAATTAGTTTTCAAATTACTTGGTTCCCATATAAGAGACCATATTAATATAATGTAGCCACTATTCAGTTAAATATCAATCAATATTCAATATATTATATAATAGGAAGATTACCATACGCCAATCCTTATTGCTGAAATTCTTTAATCTGCCAAACACTTTGTGAAATTCCTTTAACTCAAAATTGAGATTTGTAATTCTCTGCTCCAACTCTGTTTTCTTCTTTTTCATGTAATATTTGTCAATCACTGGAGGTTGATTATTTGCAGAATTATCTAAAATAATAATTTGTGATTAAAATAATTAAAAACGAACAATTTTATTATATTACAAAATTTACGTACCACTCATTTTTTTGTATATCTTAGTTCTTGCTCAAAACTTTAATTTAATGTTCACCGTTCGTTATTGAAGAAATTTATTTTTTTAAATATCTATTGTTAGAAATGAAATAATTTTAGTTCAAGTCAACAACACTTGATTTGTTACCATAGTAACGAGATTTTGGTGGTCATCCAATCTTTTGATTGTTGCTGTTTGCAGTTATATCCGAAATATTTTATAATCTTGCATGGTGGTCAACTTGTGTTTATTTCACGCATGCTCGACTTCACACAAATATTTTAATGCATATCTTTTCACCATTAGACCGTGAAAATAAATTATAATAATTGTTTTAATTTAATGCATTTTAAAAAAGAAATAATAAAAGGATGCACTGATTTTAATTAAAATTAAAAATTTGTTTGTTCTGTATTAAATTGAGATTGCTTTGTAATATTATTACTTTTTCATTTATAAATTACTTAGCATGAAATAAGTTTATAAATGAAAAAGTAATAATATTACAAACCAATCTCAATTTAATACACTTGTCGTCTAAAAGAAGATTTGCAAAAAGGAGGCTTTAATGAAAAAGTAAACAAACTGACATAGTGACAGCTCACAGCCCAACATTACTAACAAAATGATAGCAGACGACTTTGTGTTCCTATCTCAATGTAACGTTTTCTTATGGGGGAATAAAGCAGCTATATAACGTGCAAAAAAAAAAAAAAAAAAAAAAAAAAAAATATCAACACTGAAATTTTTAATGTGGATTTAAGCCATGAAGCTTTTGTTTTCCTGAATTTCAATCTATTCAGTTACAATCGATTTATTATCCTATTGACTTGAAATTCTGAAAAACATAGGCTTTAATGTTAGTAAGTTACAGTATAAATTTCAGTGTCGATAAAAACTCTTAACTAGAGTTATAGCTGCTTCATTCTCATTTAAGATTGCGCATGTTAAATCACGATAGGAACACAAAGTGTCTGCTAGCACTTTATTATTATTATTATTTCTGAGTTTGTTTATTTTCTCGCTAACAACCCCATTTTGTAAGTCTCCTATTTGCATAAATAGTAATAATAATAAAATACAAGCGTTTTTAAAATCATACATTAAAATCATGCCATTTCTGAAATTCATTGTTTGCAAATTAAAACATACAATACATTAAAACTTATCGAATTAATTAGAGGTTATCACTGTTGGATTGCTATATATAAACATATCTTAGTGCGGGGATTGTCATTTTAGACTGCCCGTTTACAGTTTACATTGATGGTATTGAAATTATTTTCGTAGCATTTGTATTTGTATTAAGCTTAATCAAATTTAGGTAAAGTTAGATTTGTGCAGGAGTTTGAATGTTCTCAAAATAATACGAGACCACATTATATACGTATTTAAAAACTTTGTTGTTGTAGACTTTAAACTTAAAATTTCAGAAACATTCACCACCTCATTTTAATTTGTTAGTAAAAAAAATGTGTAATTGTTTTCAGGCCAAATGCTGATCAACTGGTTTGTGTCGGCTTTTGGAGAGGACCACTACCTAAGACTGCTGCTGACCCCGCAAGATCTGCGCATCCTTGTAGCGCAGTTCTGCACACACATGCTTGCTGCTGGCGTCATCAGGCAAATTGTGGACAAAGATGCACCTCTGGAGCAGCTCTTCAGGGTGAGACTTATTTACCTGCTTACTGATTGGATAATGAGATCAATGTAAACATTTGTAAAATTTTAATTGATTGGTTTACTTTAATTATTTATTTGATTTTGTATTAATGTTATTTTTGCAGCTTTCTTTATATTGATAAATAATTACAACTTCAATATTTTCTAAATATGTCAATCTCAATCTTTTTTTTTTTTTTTTTTTTTTTTTTTTTTTTTTACATTAAATTTACCTGAGCAACAAAAACTTTCAATATGTTACAAGAAACTCGATCACGAATGCCATCTGTGTCAATATTTTGACAACAACACGTAAACTACACATCGAACACTCTCTATACTCGATGTATTTCGAGTGCAAGTTATTCACGCTGCAGTTAGTGCAGGTTTGAAGCTCGCAAGCTATTCAGAAACATGTATCTGATGTGTCCGTGTTTTTTCTTCAGCCTGACTTAATGTATTACTGGGCCCACTCCGAGATCCCCACAGCAGCACCCACCACCCCTGGACGTCTCACTGCAGCAGCCTGGCCACCCTCCATGCCCTTACCTGACGTGGCCGTCATACAACAACCTGTCAATAGACCTGGAGCACGTTATTCCGAGGCCGGTGAGTCAATTGTCATCAAAGTGGGCGTGTATATATAAATATTAAAATAGCTGCTGGACTTACTGAATCATTTAAACTATAAAGAAATTTTATTATTAAAAATTATTAATGGTTTATTTTAACACAATGGGGCTTGTTGGTGATGCGCGCTAACCAATCAGTGTTGGATCAGGAATTAAAGTTATAAATTATTTATCTACATGAATTTACTATAATGTATTTTCCAAAGTAGTTTATTTCTAAGTAAAACAAACAAATTAATATAACAATCATAAATATTCTAAAAATTAACTTACATATTAATCAAATTGTTAATATCTCACAGATTAGTTCTTTATTATATATTTAATTAAATTAAATTTTATGTCTTAAAGTTATAAAATTCTGGTGTGCAGAATATTTTCTCAAAATCAGTTCATATACTTTCGTATCCCATAAAAACAATTGTTATAGTCTCTAAACATTTTCAGTATATAAAAAACACCCAAACACTTAAACTAAGAAAAAAAAATCTATAATTAGGCTTTAAGAAGACTTGAGTCTGTCTGATTGAAGTATTTCTGTTTAAAATTGTAATATTTCATAAATCTCCTGACCTATACCCATGTAATTATCATCATCAAGATGTTTACATCTTTAAAATTTAAGTAACAGTGGTTCATATATAAATTTGCATGCTTAATAATTATAACGCATGATATTACAAATTATAACTTGTGAGTATACAGTATTATAGCATGTGGTTTTGGCTGGTGACTGAGCTTTGTTTGTATGTGTGCTTGTTTTACTGCTGGGCTAGACCTGAGTGGTGGTGCTGAAGAGACCGGCGTAGTACCTTCCAGTTCAACCTCACTACCTTGTACTCCAGGACAACAATTAGAGACCAGTGACGTCACAAGTGTCACAACAGAGCAACCAGGAGAAGGTAAAACCGTGATCGTGCTTGCATGTGGTCAAAATAATGAAATATTTTTAATAACTAATAAGCTATGTGTGTAATTAATATATGAAGATTATTTTATTTTTAACTGTAACTAATTTTCGGGGTTAATGTTAATTTTATATAATATACTGTAATAAATTTATTGGGTTCTAACATAAACTAACAATTTAATAACCATTGTATATTTAATATTATAATTTAAAGTACCATCTTTACAGTATTCCATACCTTTCTATTGAGTTTTTTTTTATTTGAATATTCTAAAATAATTTTGATTTTTAATTAATTTATACGAAATTTCATATTTTTAAATCAAATATTTAAATGTAGGATCAGACATCATAACATACAATTTTACTCTATAGCGTCACGGCAATACAATGCATTGATATAGAAATTTTAATTAACATAAAGTATATTATAATTAACGCTTCATTTAAGACATCTTATCTTGCCATAAGGAAATAAAGTAAATTTTTAGATCGCAGTGGCTGTAAACTTTAAAAATTAATGAATCCTTTCAATAAGTTTGTCATATGCTTGTCAACAGTTGATTCCTGTCATCACTTGATCAAATAAAAATTATAAAAAGTCTATGCAGTTCTCAAAAGAATTAAAATAATAATAATCATGGAATAAAAAATATACATCTTTTAGAATAAAAAAAAAAAAAAAAAAAAAAAATGCTGTTATAGTATTTAATTGAAATACAATAACATAATTTTGTATTCTATTATAGAATTCCAACAAGTGGTGATGGGCCTCAAACGCGAGCACCGAGACAACTTGAACCGGCTGACCAAGAGCCAAGAACTTGCGCTATTCGGTCTGCGCGGCGAGCAAGCGCAACGTCTCACCGAGGCTGAAGAGAGGTGTGCTCGACTGGAGGTACAAGTGACGGCGCTGCAACAAGAGGTGGAGCGCTACAAGACCCTGGCAGACATACAGGTCAGACAAGAAACTCACAGTAACACTAACTGCAAGTTATAGGCCAAAAAATTTATTACATAAAAAAAAAAAAAAAATCAAGTATTTTTGTTTTCTTGTCAGTTGTATTTTTGCTAGATAAAATTTTCAGTATAAACTTCAATCGCATACTAGTGCAATGTTTTGTTATTAAATTTCAATCAAGTATTGACAAAAATGTTTTGTCTTGCAGAGACTAACGCAGGATGCGCAGAAAGATTTCGAGTCTCCAACGACGGAAGAGAAAGCCTTGCCATCATCATCCCCAGTAGTTGAGAGTAGTTCAGCAGCAGCAAGCAGTCCTCAGGAGAGCCAAGCCAAGTCTACCGTCCTGGCCTCTCCTCCTCCCGTCACGTCAACACCTCAACCTGCTAGTCCATCACAGTCTCCAAGTGACACTGCTGTACCCACCGACGTTCCTCAAGTCTCTCCCGATGCAGCAAATACAGTGCACACTCCAGAGCAAATCATTGTTCCTACCTCACCAGTCGCACAAGCTGCTTCACCAACTGTACCTGCAGCTCCATTAGTACCTAAGGAAGAAGTTCCAAAGTATCCTTCTATGATGGGGACTGGACCTCCGCTACCTTCTACGCCTGAAGAAAAACCTTCTTCCCCAACAGTGCCTGAAATAGTTCCCACACCCCCTCCTCCCCCAATGCCTGATATGGGACCAGTCCCACCTCCTATGCCTGAAATGGCTCCTATCGCACCCCCTACGCCTGGAATGGGACCTCCTCCACCTCCTATGCCTGATATGGGACCTCCTCCACCCCCTATGCCAGGAATGGGACCTCCCCCACCTCCCATGCCAGGAATGGGACCTCCTCCGCCCCCAATGCCAGGAATGGGACCTCCCCCACCTCCAATGCCTGGAATGGGACCTCCTCCACCCCCTATGCCAGGAATGGGACCTCCACCACCTCCCATGCCTGGAATGGGACCTCCTCCACCCCCTATGCCAGGAATGGGACCTCCCCCTCCCCCTATGCCAGGAATGGCACCTCCCCCACCTCCTCCCCCAGGTTCAGGAGGACCACCAGCATTACCACCCCCTCCTCCTGGTGGATGGGCGGCAAATCAAACAAGTAAGTTTATTATTTTGTTTACCTATAACAATATTTATGCATAATGTTTTGTATCACTGATAGCACAGATTTTCATGTTTGACATTTTAACACTATTTTCTCAAAATAATATTTTTAACGCCAAATTTTAAACATACTTTGTAAATGACCAGATTTAACACTTCGTGCAGCAAATTTTTATATATGGCTAGTTTTTTAATACGGTGTTAATGCAGCATTTTTTTCTCCTTGCAATGTGTCACAATCACTTTGAATATATGTTGAAATAAGAAGAAAATAAAGAGTCGAGTTGAGAGCATGTTATTGCAGTTGTTAATTGACATTTTGTTGCCCCTCACATGTGAGCTGGGTTGATTCTGACGCGTGTTCTTCCTATAACCCACGATAGTTTCTCATGGAGGACCAGGTAAGAACACGTTCATGCATGATAATTAGGCATTTTTTTATATCAATGCTCATTAATAACCTCCCAGCTTTTGATGTATTTTAAGTCGCTTTTTTATTAAGTCTAATTTAATTGCTAAAAAATATAAATATATTGCAAATGTGGCTGTTAAATTTAATTTTATATAAAGCATTTTTCCCTCTCTATCTTTTTGTTTTTTTAAATATTTTTATAAAAGAGTGCAGTAATAATAATTTTCTCTTTAAAATATTTCACTATGTTAAAATATGTGTAAAAAAAACTTTCAATTTTTGCCTAATTTAAATCTTATAAAACGTCAACCTTAGCTTACATAAAAAGCAATTGCGCTTGCATGGTAAATAAATTCTTTGTTCATAAATTTCTGCACGTAGCAAACATTTTTCAGGAGCTTTCAGTGTACTCCCAGTATCTCATTGCACTGCGAGAAAGCATATGAGTACTTGCAACTCATATAATTTGGTTGATTTCTGGTATAGGGTTTAATTACTAGGTAGTTGAAACTATTTGAAATATTTATCACAATATTGTCATGCACGGTAAAGAAATATCACAAAGAACAATATTGTGTTATGTTGTGGGACTTCTACACTGTTTTAAACATCAGAGGAACTTTGCATCAAAGCTTATTTGTAAAAAAAAAAAAAAAAAAAAAAAAAAAAAAAAAAAAAAAAAAAATTAAACGCCCAAGTCTCTTTTTAGTCATTTTTTATTTACCCAGCCCACCAAAAAAACAGTCACAATTATATGAGGAGTGAGAATTACGATTTTGTTTTTTCAGTGTGTATTTTAGTTTATATAGTTGTTTTCATCCGTGTCTCCATCACGTCATATCCACGCTTAAGTTTGGCTGTCGCACACGTCATGTCATGTTCTGTCTTTGCACAACGTGATCCCGCGTGTACTTAAGTGTGTATGTTCGCAGTGCTCCGCAAACCTGCTCTCAACCCTCCTGTGCCCATGAAGCCGCTCTACTGGACTCGTATCGTGGTGCCTGATGCAGCTCCTGCTCCGGCCTTTGCTCCGCCAGTCGTGGTAGCAACTGTAGAACCCGCCGAGGAAAAACTGAGGTGAAAACAAAACGATTTTGTGCATTTTAATTCATCTTGGAACATTTAAACATTAAATAATATATATTATTTGAATAATTTTTTTATTTGAGTTTAAAGTCACTTAATATTGCTTCTTTGTAACAGGCAGGTATATTCTTACTAATGGCACTAAATAATGTTAAACTTTTTAAGCATTGAAAAGCTATTTGAATCACCACTGAGACTTAATTTAAAATCACTGCGTGTAATTAAAATACGACATTATATTTATACAAACAAATTATTCACGAGTTAGATAGAGAAAGAAAAAAAACGAATAATTAAAAATAAACAATTGTTAAAAAAAAATGATGTTATAAGAAGACATTCAACTTAAAAAAAGATACTAGTTTTTTTTTTTTTTTTTTTTTCCTACGTGACTTAAATATTAAGATATATTTCTTGTTGGCTGCAGTCCTGGAGTCGAGGCACCTCTGTGGGTGAAACTTGAGGAAGCAAACATTGAAAATCTCAACGAGTTCACAGATTTATTTTCTCGGCAAATCGTCGAGCGCAAAGCAGTGAAAAAGAAAACTGAGAAACCTTCCAAATTAGCAGTAAGCATATAATCACAATAATATAAAAAATATGAATATGGATGAAAGCTTAAATAATAATAATTTTTATTTTTATTTACACAGGCGGTCAAAATTTTAGATTAGCAAGCATATAATCACAATAATATAAAAAATATGAATATGGATGAAAGCTTAAATAATAATAATTTTTATTTTTATTTACACAGGCGGTCAAAATTTTAGATGGAAAACGGTCCCAAAGAGTTGGCATTTTGTCATCTAGTCTTCACTTAGATTTTCCTGAAATTGAGAACGGTAAGAAGTACATCATATTTCTTAACATTTAATGAGACTAATGTAAGTTATATTTATTTCTGTTCATAGCTGTTTATCATTTTGATACGTCCGTTGTAAATCTTGAGGCACTGCAGCAGATATATGAAGTGGTAAGTGTTGATAAAAACCAAGAATTTACATTAATATGGGTATGTCATTACGTAATTTTCAAATAAACAGTGCAAAATTTAACAAGTTTGATTTTTGGGCGACGGTACAGCCGTGCATTTGACGGAAAGGGTATATTAAATCTTATTCTCTACAAAACCTTGTTAATGTTTACACATATTGATGGTTTATTTATTGATTTTGATTCATTGATGTTTGTGTACAGAGAGCCACTGATGAGGAACTTGAGAAAATTAGAGAACATGTGAAGAGCAAACCTGATGTTCCTTTAGATAAACCTGAGCAGTAAGTACATTAACAATTGTTTCTAATATAGACACTTTTCATATTTTTACTTTGGAGCTGTGATTGTGACAGTAAATAGCATGATTCTTTTTTATGCCATCAAATCTGATAGTAAATTAAATTAAGAACTAATTTTTATTTAAAAAAAAGTATACAATATATATATATATATATATATAATTATAATAATCCTGTGTTATTACCTTAAGTGAACAAGCCAATAAGGTAAATACCCTGGCTTGTAAATTGCAAACATTTTTTTTTTAAAGAAAAAATAATTCAGCTTATAGGAGAAACAATAAATTATAGAAGAATTAGAATCTAGAAAGCCTAGAGCCAAAAGTATGGCATGAAACTTTTCTATACAATTTGTCACACTGTGAAAATTGTGCTTATTATAGAAATATAAATTATAGTTATAAAACAATTGAATATTGAATTTATTATTACGAATGTAAAGTGAATGCTATTTCAGAATACTCAAGTACGTGTTTTTTTTTCTTGTATAGGTTTTTGTACGAGCTGTCAGAGATCCCCAACTTTGCTGAGCGCATCGCTTGTTTTATGTTCCAAGCTGAGTTTGACAATGGCATCGTGAGCATTGACAGTAAGCTCAACAATATCAACTCCACTTGCGAGGTAAGTTAATCTTTCTATAATGTTATTTGTGCAATGATTAACCCCCGTAAGCTGCAACGCTAACTAACTAGTTAAACCGTAGTTAAGTTGTTATTTTGATTGTTGCAACAATTAAAAAAAGATAACTAAGGTTTAACTAGAGGTTGCAGCTTACAGCCCTAGGAGTTAGAATAAATATTTGTATTGCATGATATCCTACATAATACATAACGAACACGATGTTTCATTACTCTTCATTCGATCAGATTCTTAAATATCATTATTTTTTAATATAGTATTCATAGTATTTTAAAAATATTATGTAGATTTATAATTGGCAAGTGATATTTAAAATAGTTTTAAGTTCTCAAAATAATTTAATAATAATATAATAATTAAAGAGAGAGAGAGAGAGAGAGAGAGAGAGAGAGAGAGAGAGAGAGAGAGAGAGAGAGAGAGAGAGAGAGAAAAGAGGAAATAACAAGTTGTTTCAAAGTATGCAATCATAATTTTACACTGAATTTAATGAGTTTCGGAGTCAAAGAAATCTAAAAGTCATAAAAAGAATAAAACAAATATATAATTTTGTTAAGCGCCTTTAAGGTAGGCAACCAGTTGCGCATATGCTCTGAAAGGGTTGCCTACATCTCAGGCGCTCTGTGAAGATTTATATTTAAATATTCTAATTTACACTGTTGGACACAAGTAATACAAGTAATTCCCTCCTTCCTATATACAGATGTTGATGAACTCTGAGAGCCTGCAAATGGTGCTCAGTATCATCCTAGCCCTGGGAAACTACATGAACGGAGGAAACCGTGCACGTGGTCAAGCTGATGGTTTTGGACTGGAGATCTTGCCGAAGCTCCGTGACGTCAAGAGCAAAGATAACAGCATCACGTTATTGCATTATATCGTCAGGATCTACATGAAGGTAATTCACCTTTTGTCATGTGAGAATAAGGTCAAGAAAAATATTCATTTTACTACTCCATTGTATTTCAAATTGCAGTGAAAATAAATGTGTTAAAATGAAATATTATCAAGCAAGTGTTATAAAATTCTATGTTTTACGTAAGAAGAATAGTTACATAGCCATAATCTTACATATCATGTAAATGACACTTTTGTTACATTTTTTTAAACAGTTAGTATTTTCACGCTACACTTGGGTTACCTTGATATGCTAATTGTCAGATGATGTAAAAGATGTTCACCTAGTTGTCACAGTCTGTACTCCCTCACAGTTACTCACTCTAGTTAACATGTTACATAACCATATCTCTAACTAACTGTGATGTTTGTTACAGCGCCATGATGCTAGCAAGGTGCTGGAGCTTCCCCTGCCCACGCCAGAGCCAGGTGATATTGACCGCGCAGCCACCGTGCAGTTTGAGGACATGGAGGTCGATCTTAAGCGACTGCACAAGGAACTCGATGGTACGCAAAGTCATCACCTGATCTCGTTATTTGCTTGCCTCATGCTTAGGAAAATCATTTCGTAATAAAGTTTGTCTCTCGTCTTCTATTTTAATTTACTGTATTAAATTTGGTGTGGTTAAATCTAATATGCGACTCCAAATTTTTAAGGCAATATTTTATTACAATAATTGATATAAAAAGTAATATAACTAAAATTCAGATTTTGTGAAAAGTAATCTGTTATAGAAATTACAAAGAGACTATAGTCAAGGTGAATAATTATGAACGTGGAAATTACGTTGCTTGTGTTTACCACTAAAAAAAAAAAAAAAAAAAAATCATGCTGCTCTAAGTTTTAACAAAACATTACTATAAACATTGAAAAATATGTTTTATGACCGGGGAACACCCAGTGATCGAAAAATAATAAGTTATTTTACAATGATCAGTAACAGTGGACGTGCATTGTTTTAGTTTCAATTTACACTCACACAGCCTAAAACATGTATAGAATATTATTAGGATTATATAAATCCTAATAATATATAAACAGCCTTCATAGTAATTTTGTTATGTAAATTATGTCTAAATTTGTGTCATGCAGTAAATAATACAATATTTTATTATTCGCAGTGTGTGATCGAAAAGCTAAACGTGTGATATCAGCTTCATCTGAGGAACATCTTCAACCTTTCAAAGATAAAATGGACTCATTTTTAGACAAAGGTAATTAAAATTAAAGGCAAGTTAATAAATTCATAAATTAACGTAATTTTTATCTGCTACACAGCTAAGAAACAGTGGACTGACGGCAACGATAATCTACGAGAGGCTAAACATAAGTAAGTTTTTATCATCGTGATACAGCATGCTGTAATAATATAATGAAGAACTTGTGTTGTGAGAGGGCTTGACGAACCTATTATACAAAATCTTAATCTTTCTTGACTAGAAAATTCTAGAAAGCAAAATAATTTTTTTACATACAGATTAATAGCATCTATTAAAATGAAATATACTTAAAAATCACATTACAATGCAAGTATAGGAGAGAGAGAGAGAGAGACGTAACAAAAATTATACGTTGATTTCAGATTCAAAAAAGTAATGAAATTCTACCAGTTTACTCCTAAAACAAAGGACAACATAGTAACCCCTAAAGACTTCTTTGCTTATTGGTCACCATTCTGTAAAGATTTCAAAGATATTTGGAAGAAAGAACAACAAAAACTTATCAAAGAAAAGTAAGTTCTCCGTTATTTGACAATAATAACTTCTTTTTTTTAATTTTCCAATACGTTTTTTTTTTCTATAACAAACCTGAAATTGAATTTTGTCTTAGAATCCAAGAAGCCAAACGCAAGCAAGAAGAGAAAATGACCAAAGTACAGAAAGTGAAGAAAGGTGAAGGAGGATTGGTGAGTTTACTACAAAAATTTAATATATATTTTTTTAAATAATTTTAACAATAATTATGTATTCTGTAATAAAAATAAAATACAATAGAATTTACAATTTACTATAATATAATGTTAAATAAGTTCTAATAATTTTAATTATACTATAGAAAGCTCCGTACTTAACAAAATAGTTTTTACTGTATAAATAATAGGATAAAAAAATCAAAATGTATTATTTTATTGTATTTGGAAATAATTATCAAAAATTACCATATCAAAATCATTTCAATATAACATATTTGCTTACATATATTTTACAGTACATATACAGTATACAGTATATATTTTACAGTACAAAATACAGTTAAACCGTAGTTAAGTTGTTATTTCGCTTAATATCAATAGTAGTCTTCCTCATGTATGAATAATAAGCATGATTTTGTTTTAAAATACTCTTTGAAATTACAGAAAGCCAAACTTCAAAAGCGTGGATTGAAGACCGAATCCAGTATTCAACATTAAACATCATCAGTGATAGCAAAAATTAAGAAAATTGCCTTAAATTAATTAAACTATTGGCTAATAATAATAATAATAATAAAATGTTATTATATTAATAAGGAAAAAAAATAAATAATAAGATTTGATCTCAAATTAGAGTTTAAAATGAAATCGTAATACTAATATATGCCTTGTTTATTATACTATATATACTCTGAGATCTTGTTAATATAATGTTGGATCCATGCGAGATTGTGAAATTAATTGATATTAATTAATTAACTAGTTACTTGAGTATAGCTGGTTTACTCGGTCAAACAAAAAAGTATCATAATTTAAGATGTTATTAGTTGATCGATTAATTTATATAAGTTTTCATTAATATGTATTATATCAACGCAGTCATTTCTATTATTTTATTATATTATTTCAAGACCTTATACAAAGTATACAGAACAGTACCTGTACTTTTACAGTTTTTTTTTTTTTTTTTTTTTTTTTTACTTTTTGTCGCACCACTATACGCAATTTTCATTGAATAACATCGAAGTGTGTTTACATACGATATTTTTTTGGTTAAAATATATTTTAACATGGATTTTAATGGAGAAACAAAGAAATTTCCTTGTAAACCTATACCTTAAAATGTATTAATTTATTAGATAAAAATAATTTCAAAGTATCTTTGTTTAATTATTTGGCTTGGTGCTTAAATTTTCCGTTTGCACTTCTTTTGTTTTTCCATTTTCATATCAAGGAAAAGACAACATACATATTTTTCTCTCCACTTTTTGGGTACAATTTTTGTTCTATTCTTTTAATATGTAATCAGTTATGTTATTGCCTAATAAATAATATTATAATATCAACAATTAAGTTTCGAAAACAAAAAACAACAAAATAACGTCTCAAATGTCTCTGAATAAAATCTCAGGTTAATAGTTTTTGTTTTTTATCTGCGATGTAAAAAATTGCTTTGTTATGATATAAAATAATTGTTAATTATTGTTAAATAAAGTTAATGAGGCCTATATTAAATAAAAAGCATTTGCACACATATCTGAATAGATATTTTATAATTTGCAATTATAGTGATAGTAGTTTAGAATTAAAATACAAATTAATAAAGAGAGATAATAATTTATTAATATTTGATAACATATGTAAGAAGACTTATAAATATTTTCTACGATTAATACTTTTTCTTGTCACGTAAAATAACAATTAAATATGGTAGATGTTTTTTCGGTAATGGTCTACGGTGCGCACCACTTCCCAAAAAATTGGCCCATGATGAATGCCTACTAACAACGAGGTCGTGGTGCGCACCGTAGACCATTGCCGTTTTGTCTTGTCTTTAACTTCTTTTTGATACTTGCGGGATATTATAGAAGTTAAGTTAATTATATATTATAGTATTAATAAAAATATGCACAATAATATATATAAAAAAAATGTTAATAAAACATACTCTAATGTATATAAATATAATTTGTAACAAAAATACTGTATCAATCATAATTAAAATTTTATAATGAAATAAAATAATGTTTTATTTGTATATAGTTGCTAAGGATATGCCATGTGGAAACTCATTAATAAATTTATGTCTTAAGAAAGTTATTTTTGCGCAAAATAATGGTTTCAAAATTTGACGTGTATGTAAAAAACAAATTATTGTGTAATTAAGTTTAGGTTATAAAGGGTTAATGAAAGTATTACTCTTTCCTTACTCATAGAAGAAGGCAAGACTTTACTAAATTTCAACGGTTGTTTTTGTAATTTGTTAATTTTGAAATGGTATTATTTTTATAAGGCTAACTTTATTGCTATGTATACTTTATGACGAGATTTTTTATTTTATTATTATTTTTTTTTGGCTGCCTTTATATCATTAACTGAAATATAATAATTGATTTTTTTTAAATATTTAAAAAAATTAATAATTAAAAAGGGGTAAAATAAGCATGACAAAAAAAAAATCACCATATGTGCCAATCCTTTTCATCTATATAAAATCTGCTTTATTTGTTAAATTATTTTAACTTAAATTACATTTAATTTAATAATTTGTTTAATCTAAACGCTTAATTAATTTACATAAAAAGGATAAAAGATTCATTAAATAGATACTCACATTATAAAACTCAGACCATAATACACTCATAAAAAATTATAAGTATCTATATTCATGAGATTTTAATTAGATAAAAAAAATTAAATCAAAAATATTTCTATTATTATATTTTTCTAATCTGCTATGTGCTGCCCTCTAGTAAGTCTAATATCAAGGTAAATTAGAGTTTACCTGTAAATTTAAAATCGTGCAGGTGAGTGAGCGTGTGGTAACGACATGACATACCTGTGTGACGTCACGGTTACAGCTTAACCAATGAGAAACGTTGATTCCTCAGACGTAGAGTTTAGTTAACCATTGAGTGGCACCAGGCTGCGCGGAGCTTGAAGCTACATAAAGTAAAGCTAATGTCAGCCAGTCGAGTTCTAACCATGCAAGATGTGTGAGGAACCAAAGTTTATACGCTAAAATAGCGAGTGTTTACATTTTTATACATAGTGATAATAAAACAATTTTATAATAAAAATGAGTACAAAAAATAAAAGTGCATCTATTAAGATGCACTGGTTAATTTGGTGTTTCTTATTAATAACAATTAAATTAACAATTGCTCAGCAAGATTCAATACATTTAGGTGGAGTTATAACTGGTATACAAAAATTAGATAAATCTCGTGGACCATATTTAGTTAAAGAAGATTTAATTATTTTGGAAACTGGTGAATTAAAACTTGGACCAGGTGTTGTTTTAAAATTTTTACCAAAAATTGGATTAACAGTTAAAGGAATATTAACTGCTGAGGTGAGTTTTAAAAATTTTGCAATAATAATATTTAAAGTACAGTTTTGACAAAAATTTCTTTACATATTAAACTTTCACAATTATAGGGTAGGATGTAATGATATTTAAATTATTATATATAGGGGATATTTTTGTTGTTCAGGGGGAGATGATATTATGACCAGTTTAAAAAATTGTGGGGGTGAGATACCGGATGAGATCAAAAAACCCTTACAAAAGTTACACAGTGTGTGAGAACGTAGACAATAAAAAAGCTTGATTGCCATTTTTATAAATCAGGTGTGTCCACCCATCTATAAAAAAGATACAACGCATTGTAACTTTGGCAACATTGGTCCATAAAGCCACTCAGTCAGCCAGGTACAAAAATAATATAAAGGTAAATTCATCGGCATGATAAAAAAATAATAATAATATCCGAATCATCTATTTTTTTTTTCTTTCAAAATAGAAAGAAAAAATATTTTAAAAAAAAATTTGGGATTTAAATTAATTAATTTTGGAAACTGAGAAATTGAACTATTATTTAAAAGTCTTACGTTGACGGCACACACCCACATTTTATTTTAATGTTAATTGTTTTTATCATTCAATAACAATGTAAAAATGATAACAAAGGTGTTGAAAACAAATAATTATAATGATAGTACAAATGAAAGAAACATGCGGGTTCATACATATTCTATATTTAAAATACACACATGTATGGGCATTTAACAAAAAGTTCGTTATTTTTTTAAAGGAAAAAAATCGTTGGTGACCTTCGCTAATTTTTTTAACATTTAAATTTATCTTGACCAATAGCGTGGCTGAATCAAAAGTTGTTTATTAATGTCGTTACACCTGCTGTATTTTAATCCCGCTCACGTATATGTAAAAGGGAGGGCGGAGGTTTATATACTTTGCGCTGAACTGACTCATGTAAATATGATAATTGGGTGCGCCAACCGTCAACTTCTTCAAACTTTTAATTCATTCAATTCTAAAAATTTGCTGTTATAATGCGGGTTTAACTATGATTGCTATTAAGAAAGTTAACCTCTGTTAAAAAAAATTTTATTTATAAAAAAAATTAAGAAGTTGTAAGTAAACTGCAGAGACCATGGTAATTTTCATAATTAAACAACAAGATGTAAAGTTATAATTTAGATAGTTATTAAAATTTTGCGTAATAATAATATTATTAAATAATGTCTATAATGATGATTTTGTTTTTTCTCTTTGTGTTACCGCAGTCACGCTCATGCACGTAACATTTTATCTACACGTTGCAGAGACTTACCATCCCGCGGGCCTCGGGCTTACTCATCAACAACTTTCTCATGAAGTAAAGTGCACTTACAGTTGCATCGTATATACACCCAGTTAACAAAGAAGTATTGACTAGTAATTTTAAAATGGTACTCACTAAACAGCAGTTCGTGCATTTTCTCTATTTAGACATGCATGCTCATTATTCATATATTAAACTAATGCAAAATTCGATACTGCAGAGATTAAACATTTAAAATGCTTTCTTTCTATCCGTCTATGTTTATTCATTAACAGTGCATGGATACTACTGTCTACTTGTGAAATAGGTACAGAAATGAGTATACACTAATGCTTAGGTTAAGTACAGTCATTTTACTTAAAAATGAATATCTATTGACTTATGGCCATTCAATACAATCAGTTGGAGATTTCAGTTGACACAAAACTCTACATACATGTTACACCCACATAGGGAATACATGTTATTCCCACATAAATATGCCAATAGAAATTCATTTTTTTAGTAAAACGAGCGTACCTATATGCCACTGGTACAGTACTCGTGACATAAGCCCCTATCAATTTGAATACTTAGTAAAAATGCACTCATGATTTGACACACAATCAAAGTGATCAAAGTACTTATAAACATTTGTGCGTTGAGAGTAAATATTGGTTTTCTGAGTTTTTATTCCCTCTCTATGAGAGGTCAACATAAAATGCTCAGGGCTGTAAGCTGCAACCTCTAGTTAAACCTTAGTTATCTTTTTTTAATTGTTGCAACAATCAAAATAACAACTTAACTACGGTTTAACTAGTTAGTTAGCGTCGCAGCTTATGGGGGTTAAGAGACTATACGATTATATCACTTATTTCTTATTTTGAATCATACACAGTAAAGGTAATAAAAACGGTTCCATAGGTATTCTATTTAAAAAATATATAATTTGGGAAGTATTTTAAGTACTAATAATAATAACATGAAAACGGTTTCCTCCCCTCAGTTAAAATTGCAAAGTAATTTCTTTTCATTGAGTTTGTTCTAGCGAACATCCTTTCTCATAAATAGAAACCTTTATTTATTCTCTAGTTCTCTCTGATTGCAAAGTTAGCTCAAGTAATTAGGAGAGAGACGTAAGATTGGCGGTTGTAATTTTTCAAATTAATCGCGACCATGAAATTTTACTAACTTTTCTTGGCAAAAATAATTGAATTTGTAAATATGAGTGTAATATGATATTTAATCGATATTTAAAAATTTTATTAATAATTAATTGACACTTGTTTTTCTACGATTTGTGTAAATTATAAGAAACAAATAATAACTATATTAGGGTTCTTTATTGCCAAGGAACAAAATATAATACGTAACTTTAACTGCATGAAAACCATAATATAATAATTTTAAATGGAGATTAAATATTTAAAATTACAGTATACCAAAATGTTTCACAGTTTGAGCATGACTTTAGAAAGAAATTAATATGTTTTCAAATAAAAATTATTATTTGTGGAAATTTTACCATGCGTGTATAATAAATGCCAATTAAAAAATGCGGCATATAAAATATTTTGATATGCTTATTAATTATACTATAAACTTATATTTTTTAAACCATGACCAAAGTATATATTGCACGTTAAACTTTTTGTCTTCTCTCTAGCAAAATAAGAAAGGAAACGAAGAAACATTTTAAACGGTCGTGTAGGTTTTGCCAAGTATGATGCCCAAGAAAAAAAAAAAAAGGTCATAAGAGGTCAAACGATTACTCTACTATAAGTCTATAAGTTATTACGGTGGGTCTAATAAAAGGTCAGTAGTTCAGATGACCTCTCTAGCACGTCCTCTTGCCCTTGACATGGTAATAAAATGCAATAATTTCAATTATTATAACGTTCAGTTTCAAACCATATATACGCTTATTTTAATTTGTTAAGTTATTGACAAAAATCTACATTAATTAATTTATCATCATGCTCTATTTAAAAAGAAAAAAAAAACAGTGTTGGTTACTTTGTAATGCTCTAATGCAGTTTCATAATTTATATATAGATAAGATGTGTTTTTAAGATAAAGAAATATAACTGCATATTTTTATAGTGTAAATAATTTAGCTAAACTTAAATTAAGTATAAAAAGGACAAAAAAAAGCAACCTTATATAAAAATATTATAATTAGATTAATAATGTAAAAAATTAGCATAAAATTACTTTTTAAACGGAAATAGAACCCCCTAGACAAATTCAGTGCATGGAGATTTTGTTGTTATGAATATTCAAACAATTCAAAATAATTATACAGACAACATTGAAAAATTTTCTTTTAACAATCATGCACAATGAAATTTATTGCTTCTTTTTGTATACGCTTATCCGTGTTTAAATTCTTTACAATCGTATATATATATAAAAAGAAAGATAAGATAACATGCACACTTTTTTTATATATACGTATCTTAAATGCAAATATTGACTTAAATATTGTAACATATTGTATAATACTGCTGGATTTATCATAAATTTAAAGAAATTTCAATTGAGTTTGTTTAAATATTATTACAATCTCATCTGCCCGCATATGCAAAGAATTACATAATAAAAAAAAATGTCTCATAAAATATTATGCTGACTTTAGTAAACTTTAAATGTTTTATTTATTATTTAAGTGCAAGAGCATACTTATATATGACGTAATGCAATAGTATGCAGTTTACAAATATGCATTTAACTGACATATTGTAAAATGATTTATTATATATATATATAGCGCCCATATTATTTCTCGCATGTAATTTCTCACCTGTTATATTTTTGACATATGTGTGAGAGGATTCCAGTGTAATTATATCGCACTTGTTGTATTTTTAGCCCACTTGTTCTCATGAAAAAAATGAAATATACCTCATTGTTGCACATTTGTCATAACTGCTCTAAAAATTACAATACGGGCACTACTAAAAAAATTAAAAAAAAAAAAAAAAAACTCGAGAAAAAACTTGAGAAAAAAAATAGGAACTACCGTATTGAACTATTTTGCAATGGTACGTAATTCTCACGTACGTATACACATACATAAAATAGTAATGACCAGCAAGTTCATTAGTTATACACACCGTGTGTATTTGGTTGAGCATGATTGACCGATCAATAATCAATAAAATTGTTCCATTTTAACCACAATGTTTTTTTTTTTTTTTTTTCCTGTTATAGATTTTGTTCTTATATTATAATTATTTAATCATCTTATGAAAATTACTAGTTTTGAGGGATGTAATTTAAAAAATATATATGTGCAGCAATTTTCACAGCGGAAAACAGAAGGATATTTCCTTCATATCATCTTCATTCGATTCAGTTTCTCTTTAAAAGAATTTGACCGGGGAAAAAAACTATTAAAGACTCCGTAGTGGTGTAAAAAAAAAGGTTAATTTTCTCTCGCGTTGCTCTGATACATAAAAAAAAGAAGAAGAAAAAAAAAAAGGTTGATGTGGATCACATCGGTCAGATTTGATCACCACAGCGTGGGACAAATAATCTAAACGTTCTCCATTCACAATGACGTCGAAATCAACATCTGAGTCACGTCAGTATAAGAAGAGAGGCCGTGACGTTTTCTGCATTTTCTGACTCAGCTTATACTATGGTGAGGGGACCGCCACGCTCCTTTACAACATAATATGTGTTATTGTGAAATCCATAATTATATGTTAGCTAAGCTAAGATTATAGTAATATTCAAATTTAGTAAAACTAACATTCTAATATTTCATAATTACGAAATATTTAGCTTCCTGTTAAAATAAAATAATTTTAAAACATTAACTCCAATGAAAGCAAAATAAAATTTATAATTTTTTAAGGTAATTATTAAATTTAGAGCGTTCACTTGCACGTATTGTTATTTTTAAGAGAGAATTTACCAAAATTTCACGTTCTTGTCCTAGAAATCTTTCATGAACAATGAAAATTTTATATATTTAATTTCGTATATAAAAAAACTTACAAAAAAAAAAAAATGGTACTCGCATGACTATGATCTAGAAATTTTTAAATCTTTGTAAGATAAGTACTTCTATTATAGATCATTTAATTGCTTCCCTGTTGAGTGCATGTTCATTGAGTATCCCATCATCTTAAGCAATTGACTGCAGCCACCCTCATATTGTTTATAAATAGAATAATATATCTTTATAATAGAATAATTACATAATTACAAAATATAAACGATGATGCTATATATTTATAAGAAAGTTTTGATTTCTTACACACGTTACATATTATCAGTTACATTAAAATGATAAATTGTATCTGAGAATCAAATTTTATCTTTATGCTTTCAATAAAGTAATATACATGTATGTCGTGAGAGAGTTTGATATTATATTATGAAAGGAAAAGTTTTTGGCGTTCGATTTCTGATATACCCTCGGGCCTCATGGTGATGATTACATCGGCCTATATTAGCACTGCAGGAGTTAGATAATCGTATTCTATGCATGACGAAACTGAACTCTTTATGTTTACTTTTGATGCACGCGGAAACTTATAAATGTAAACAATTTTCATGTAAATCCATTATTTTTGCATTCAACAACTTTATAACAATAAGAGTTGTTAGTTATTGTATAAACTTTAACTTTTTTTCAGTAAAAAGTGAAGAATTCTTTTTTATAATTTTAACCATGCAAACAATGCAATTTAATACAATGTAGTTTTTGTACTTTTTATAATTTATTTCAAGTGTATACGGTGCTATATATTCTACAATAGCTTTCTTATTTGAATACTCAATTGACTTTGATATAACTCAATCTAGATTGAAGTTGACATTAGAATATTGATAGAGTTTTATTTTTACACTGAAAAAACTATCTTTCAAATTTACCATAATACACCACATCAAATACTACACGTAAAAAAAAGTCAAGAGTTTATTTACTTCAATGAACGAACTTTTTAAAATAATTTCAAATATTATTAATGTATTTCTTATGAAAAAATCGATTTCACTTGTTGCAACAATTAAAAACATTTAATTGCAAGTGGTCCATATTGGCTCAACAATGATGCAATTTTTTTTTCTACAACATGTAGTATATAGCTCATAAAACGCCCATGCCATAAGAAAGTATTTTTCTGCTGATTACTTGTTATTAGTCATTATAATTATTACTAAATTAAATATTATACTATATTTCATATTTTGATATAAAATATATTTTCCTATGTGCTTCAACTCTTTATTGCTTGAACTTACTATGATAAGTTGATGCTGCAGCTTATAATAACCATAGACTTATGTCTATGTTATGTCTATGTGGACATTAGATTCTACTTATTTTCATTATTGTATAACAATCAAAATACGTCAATTTACAAAGAATGTTTCATCCACTGAGAAAGCTGCTTAAAACCACTTACAATACAATAATTAAAACAAATGTACACAGTTTACATGAGTTGTAAGCTTATTTTCATTGTACTATATATACCAGCAATAAATTTCAAATTGTATAACACTAAATCTTATGATTCATTATTTTATTCAGTTTAACCTTTACACCACTCTCAACTTAATAAGATGCAAATTCCTTTCTAATTCTTAACAGTATCAAATCCTATAATAGATGAATCACATGAAATAAAATTTGTCACCGTCTCTATACATATAGCTTAATCTGATTCACTTTAATTAAACATGGAATCCAGTTCAAATTGCTCCAAATACGGTTATATTTGATATACGATACGAGTAAGTGCATTAGAGCCAAGCCTGAGTTTATTAGATAAGATAAGTGGGAAGTGAATTGATAATAGTGGGCACGAGACAAGTGCGCGTGCTGCTGCTATGATGATGTGTATGAGATTTTGATAACGATGGCTATGGAGCAATCACCTCAGCTCTGTTTGACAAACACCTGCGATATCAACAGCAGGTTTAACGTCGAGGGAGGATATTCTCACGTTTTATTAACTGTTTATATATTGTTAGTCAAACATGTGAGTCATTATGTTAGCTTGATTATCATTTTTACACTGAAAATGATGTACTTACTGTTTTACAATGAAAAATAATGTCTAAAATGCTTATGACTTCAATTTACAGTTGCTAAATACAATATTATTTTAGAAAATTGAAGTTCTTATCTATAGTAAATTTCTCTGAAATAAGCCATTTATTTATTTTATGGACATACAAATTATACAAAATAAACATTGCATCTTATATATTTTTACAGTTTTGTTATTATTGCATCACTTTTACAAGAGATATTTATTATATTTGTGGGGACTTTGTTGGCCAATTAACCCGGAATATTTTTGTAAAATAATTTTGAACATAATTTCGGATTGTTTCGTATGAAAAAACATTTTTGTCTGATTACAATCTCTCTGATTACACTAGTTGCATTATGATTGCAAATGAAAGACATTTAAATATTTACTTCTGAAAATACATGATTTGTTATTATATAGTGTGAAAAAAATTGCATGGTGTGTTATTTGAAAATCAAATTTCCCGAACATATATTGTCAATATTGAAGATCATCAATAAATATTTGAACATTGAATAAATACAAATTTACAGCTATCATACAAACATAATATGAGTATGATAGTTTTCTGCATGATTTTTATAAATAGTAAACTTAATTAAACAATAAACTATATGCTGACAATATAGCTTCAATGTCTAAAAAATTAAAAATACCATGCAATGATAGTATGGTTTCGTGAATTATTTATTTGTCCCACGCAGAAGCATATAGGGGTTCCTCTATATTCTCTAGTATATTTATATACAACTAAAGCTAGTTTACAGCTTAAGATTGCCTACGTTAAGTTAGACTTAATTACGTTTAATTATTTCAAGGTTTACATCATGATAATTAAATTATCAAGAACAGTGGAAATCAAGTTGACCTTACTTCAAGTTTTACATAAAATAAAAAAGGAATGGTTACAGTTATTCTGCACTATAACGTAATATAAAAGCTTCAGTTATAATATTGATTGCTATAAACTTTGAATTAAATGCTTGATTGAATGTTATTATTATTTTTTTTTTACTATAGGGGTTAATGAAACTTAAATAGCGTGATAATGAAAAATTAAAGTGGAATAACATTGACATTGGTTCAAAGATCTAATCTCTTTTGAATTAAATAAAACTTTATAAACGGATAAAAATAAATAAGTATAATAATTACGCTAGCTAATTTTTAATTTGTTCAATGTGGCCAAATTTATGCTTTTAATGCATAATAATTATGTTATGTATAGCATAAATATTATGTTGTACAGCATAATTATTTATGTTGATTTAATTTAGTATAATTTAGGCTATAGTGACATAAATGCAGCATAAATTATGTAATTTATGTTTTCCATCGTGTAGTAACTAAATATAAATAAATACATAATATATAGTTCAAATACGTTATTAAGTGAACATAACATAAATGGTATTAAACTGAAGTGACTCTTAAATTAAACATATACAAAAATGTAATAATTATTATTACTTTATGATCACAAAGTAGGGGTCTATATATATAAAATTTCATAAACAATAAAAAGTAAATTATTTATCTAATTTAAAACTATAATAATTTGTATAATGTTCCTCCTTATTTGCTTCCTCCCTCTCTCAATTATATTTTTATATTGTTTCGTGACTTTGCTTTATTTTCCCTGGTTGCTAAAAAAATTACCACGACACGCCACCACAAAGGCTAAATACACAAATATCAAACAGAGGGGTGTTCCATAAAGTCCCCTCTTTACTTTCTCATGTTCCTCAACTTCCGAGTTAGGTACAGTACACGGTACAGTATATAGTATTATGATATAAAGGTACAGTACTGGTCGAATAAACTAGCCCTATTTAATATACGAGAGTGAGAGAGAGTGTATTAAAATATTATAAAAGTACTGAGTAAACCAAAGCGGAGACCAGAGTTACGGGAAAGCGCCTTTGACCTCAATTGAAAAAAACTCTACTACAAACAGTTTGCTCTCTGTGTTATTCTCTCTCTCTCTCTCTCTCTCGCAGTAGTTCACGTTCAGATTCACGTGGTGTGACGTCATCAACGCGATCGTAAACCGTGAATGATTTTTTTTTTATATTAAAAAATTAATTTGTCACGTTATCTGTTCGTCACACAGTCATTGACTTTTCAGTACGACACACAAAATTAATTTCAAATTTATTTCAAATTTCACTTTGGTTTTTACAGATGGATTTTTTCTAAAGTGAAAATAAAACCTGAATGTTTTTAACATTTTTTTATTTTTATTTTTAAACTTAAAATGGAATAGTATTTTCTGATATAGTTTTTTCTCCTTTTAATTTCCAATTGTAGTTTAGCAAGTTTTTGTTGTTGGGAAAAGTTCTCATACAAAAAGTTCTTTTTTCTGCATTTTTTTTCTGCTAAAAATATATAAATTATTTATCATGCAGTAACCTTATAAAGATTTAATATGGATTTGAACTTCTAATAAGGACTTTTAGAATATTAGTTAGATACTTACGCCAAATATGGACTACATACGAACCACGGACTTCTATTGTCTGATGTTTGCGATTGTCACTAGACACATTGTTACACGCAGGAAATGTTTTTTTTTTTTTTTTTTTTTTTTTTTTTTTTTTTTTTTTAATGCTAAAAAATGTTTTATTGTATAAAATCAGCATGCAATATTGTGCACTGAACTCTATCATTATTATTGTTCACATATTATAATACAGAGCAATATTTTAAATGTGTTTGATAACGTGCAGTCTATATATTTTAAAAACCATTGTTGTCTTTTTAAGCCAATTTTATTGAACAAGTGTAAATATCGTCCCATGTGAACAGTCAATAATAAAGTTTATTAAATAAACGTATATACGTAACGAAGAGACTTAATTGATTTAACTGAATTATGCTGTACAGCAAAGTTACTTTTCATCACAAAAGAAATAAAGATCAAATGTAAGATCACTCTATTTTACATTATAGTAAATAAGTAGACAACCAACAATGAAATCTTATTAATGTTTTAGCAGCGCATGTAGAACACTATTTGTCAATGTTGTTTGTTTCCATCCTGAAAAATACAGCGACACATAACTATTACTCATAATAATAATTATATGCATGTGCTAGTTTTTTATTTGAGCAATAAAATACTAATAATAAATACAATAAAATATTTCATATGATCAGTAAAACATTTTGATTACGATCTAATGAAAACTTTTGCATTGAAACTTATAATATAAGCTATACATAAGTTAAATTAAGTTTAGTTTCTTTGTATTTATTCTATACAATCTGGAGTGAAATTTTATTATTTATAAATTTTATATATTCAGTTTTACGTGTTCTTGTATTTTTCAAGCCACTCAGGGTAATTAAATCAAACATTTGATGAGTTATACTCAACTTTATAGTGTGAGTTTTCTCTACCCATTTATGAGTTCAATTCCAAGAAATTAATCAAATATGAGTTATGAGCCACTCATTTTTTTTTCAGTGTAAAATATGGAGCAGTTCACAGAATTATATACGTTAAATTTTTCCCTGTATATAGCCTCACTAATCTCTTATTCATGAGCAAAGTCTACCCTATTGCGCTTTGAAAAGTAAATACGTATTATCACTATGAAGCTACCTGAGAATGTTATAAAAATTCTTACACAAATTTTCCTTTCATACACATGAATACTGCAGAATAGTATAAAAATAGCAAGACATTTTTACATTTAAAAAATGATTCACATTTTTTTTAATGTTTTGCTTGAGAAAATAGTTTATATTTCCTGTCTTAAATATTTAATTATTTTATTAGAAACAATTAAAAAAATATACAACTGTTTCAAGAATTAAACCACAGGAATTATTGTCTCTATTAGTCATCAACGAGAAAATTATTATTAATAAGGTTAGCTACTCACGTATATAGAAAATTATGATATCATAATTGAAAGTCAAATACAAAATGAGGTTCCGGAAATTCGCCATTCAATAAAATTACAGCAAAATATATTGCTGTTAAAAGCATGAAAATGCACCGACAATTTTCTTTAGATTGATCAATGAAAACGGTTTAATTTTGAGAAATAAATCAGCGTCTATTAGTATATAAAAGAAATTTCTTACGTTACAAGAGTGATAGATGGTAGAAATTTTAAATTCTGATAATTCTAATGATATTTCTAAGGACTTATGATACGTGATAAAAAAGGTGCGATCAAAATGACACACCTACACTTGAAAAGAACGTAATGAGTCATGACATATTTCACACTTCGGATAATACGTTTTTTCTATTATTGTACAAAATCATATAAATAAAAAAAAATCTTATTGAATTACTGCTAACTGCCTTATATAAAAAAAGAAAAAAGCTATTCATATGTGTATAGAAAAAGCCGACGGTGAAATATGAGACTATTGTATGAGCACTCTTATAATAAACTTGCTTTCATACAGTGTACACAAAAGAGTGTTCTATGAGTAAGGTAATTAAAAAATAAACACAATGATTGAGTTTTTTTTTAATCATGTAATATGAAAATGAAATTATTATATAGTATAATATGTTACGTATAATTAATATAGAAAGTGAAAACACCTTTAAAAAATTTCAAGGTGAATATTCATCACGCAAAAGACTTCGATTTTTTAACCTCTCTGCAATATTCGTGCTTATATTAAAAGCTGATTATATTGTGAACTATTGAAGTTTAAAATTTTCATGTATAGCATGTAAAGTAAAAAAAATAAATAAAAAAAATAAAATAAAAAGTAATATTAAAAAGATCGAATTACTCGCTTTTAGCTTGTCTTACTCTTGCATGGATAAATTGAAGAGAAAGGATGATGATAAGAAATAGAGAAGACTCACTCACGATCGTATTTTTTTTTCTGTTCTTTACGCTCGCTTTACCTTTATTAATCTCATCATCGTGATAGTTTATAAGTAAGTTTTTGGGCGTATGTTATTATTACTATATGAAGCCCGAGTCATCGCTCCTCACTCGCGAGTAAAAACCTCGCTTACTTTTCTTGATTCGTTGTGACCTGCACTCCAGCAGCTTTCAGAGCTAGAGCTAAGTTTTCAATGCGGGAGACTTAAAAACTGTATACAGTTATACATCGAGTGCCACGGACCGTGCAACTCGCGGCTTTATGCAAAAGAGGTGGAGAATTTTAGTACTTTAATAACGCGGTGTTTTTTTGGTGAGACAAAAAGGAAATAAGCTCCGTTTAAGTTTAACACCTCTATTATTATATATTTTTTCTTTTTCAATCTCCTATTGTTGTTTAAAGTATTTGAATTATTTTTATGTTTATACTAATGGATTTATAAGATTTGAGTGCCAATTTGAGGAAGAAATGAAGCTTATATCAAAATCTTTTACAATAAAAATTCCATGGATTTTTTTTTATAGTTAAAAAAACAGCTATTTTTTAACAGGGTAGAATAATATATAAATATAAACATTGTATGTACAACTTAAGTTAAATTATCATAAATAAATACTGTTTAAATACTATAAATAAATAGGTCTAAAAATTTAAGTCTTACAAATGGCTAAAAAGAAAAAAAAATAATAATAATAATGCACAATGACCGCACTCTCAAATTTTACAGACCATTTTGAATTCACTTCAATGTTATCATTCCCCTTCATATAATGATAAAAATATTCACAATTTAACTTTAAAAAACACACTAGAGATTGAAGCTTATTTTATAGAAGCTGAAGTGTTGTTCGCCACAGTGGATAGGTAAAACACCGTCGATACGGTTCACGCTTCACGCTTCCTTCCTCCCCAGCCCTACACGGTGTCTGCATCATAGTCGTCTCTTCCTCTCTCTGGCAACCTGAGTGAGAGCATGTAACTGGTACTTAACTAGGGGGTGGATGGAAGAGGAAAAAAGTGGGTGTGGTTCTCACTGAAGGAACCAGAGTGTATCCATACCATAGACTATGATACACGAATCCAACAATTTAAACATCATTTTATTTATATCGTTAACTTCAAATTAAACTTTTCCTTAAACAATAGAATAAAAATTATTTGTTTAAAACCAAAAAAAGTTAAAAGTAAACAAAAATATCCTCTATGTACATAATAAGAGGATCATTTGTTCTAGTTCGTTGAACTGTTATATAAAAAAATATTTATTGAAACAAGAGTGTTTTCTGAAAATAAATATATTTTTTTATTTATGTGTTCTTATCCTAGAGCATATAGTAAGTTTATACAATTTTTCAGAAAACGATTTATAAAATAATTGCAATAAATTTCCTGGCTGAGTGTGCTAGATATTTTTGTGGTTACGAAGAAATATGATGATTTAGCATAATATAAAACTTATTCAACTTATGAAATTTAAACACAATAACTGTTATTTAAATTAACGGTTTGTATTACGCGCATTTTAAATTTACAATCCTCAACCAGGCAAAAAAACTATTACTGTAATTTATAATTAATTAAACATGTATTTTTTTATAATAGCCATTAAAATCAATCTAACTAGATAACATAAAAATTCAATGAGTACAATAGATTGATAATTGAGAAACAAAAGAAAGTGAAAAGTTTCATTTGATAAGATTAATTATTAGAGATAAGGGGGAAAATGATTTTAATGTATTTGTGAATGAGAGGTTACTTAAATGTAAACTTATGTAAGATATGAAAGACAGGTGGATCCAAGCCATTAAATCATATAATTATTTACTTCCTCACTCAAAGTTTTGTTACATTTTTTAATGATTGGTAATATACTATTGTTTTAAACATAGGTTCTAGCTTTAGAAATTATAGATTGGGTTTAAAATTAATTAGGATGCAGCAGTTACATCAGTGTGATGATTACAATGGGCCTTGCAGTTGATTATGTACTTTGAAAACCAAAATATAATTATACAATATACGTATATATGTTTATAAATGCAGGGTGTCAAGACCAATACGTATAGAAAACGTGGAAAGAGATATAAGATTTAGGTTGCCGCTCTAAAATTGTTATCTTTTTATTTCTATTTATTTATAATACTTATATCTATTATATTTATATTTATTTATCTTGGCATCAAAAAAAAAAAAAAATCATTACCAACTATAGTCAAAGCAAGCTCACATTGCAATAAATTAAGTATTTACATTAGAACTTTTTACATTTTTTTTACAACTCACCATTAACTTATTGTCAATTGAACTTTATTTCAAATTTTTAACAATTGTGTTACGGTGAATGAAAAATAACATGGATTAAGATCGGATATTGGCGTTGGCCTTTTCTGCTGCTTTCTTATTTTTATTTTTTTATTTATTTTTTTTTCACATTTAAAAGTTTTGTTGTTGTTGAAATTTTTATATTCTCTATATATATACGTATTTTAACATGAAATTTTTCATGAAAGTTTTTAGCTGTACATTATGTATGTATTATATCGTATTCTTCCTTCACGCAAAAATTTGATCATAAAACAATTATCTTTGGAAAGGTATATTTTTACACATTTTTCTCTGTATAATGGTCTGTTAACACGGTGCAATATTTGCCACGTGCAATAAGATTTATTGCATGCAAAATATCCATTTTAAAACCATTAAATTATCATACGCTCACACTTATTGCATGGTGCAGAATATTGTGTCGTGTGAACTGACCATAACTCTAGAAAAAACACCTTAAATTATTTTTTGTTATATACAGCAGATATAATGCTGCATAGACGTAGAATAATTTAACATAAAATTACTTTGTACGTTCGTGTCTTACACTCTCACCCCGCTGTTATATTTTACTCCGCAGTCTTAGACTCCCCTCCTCCTGTGTTATATTGATTGTTTGTCTCACGCAAAGATGTCATGTGCATGTTACAGGGCACCCCTGAGGAACGTGTGGTGTTCACGAGTGCAGAGGAACCCTCTAAGCCGGTACCTCGACCCACGCTCAGGCTGGTAGATGGACCTTCACCTGTGGCGGGGCGACTGCAAGTGCTTCACAATGGACATTGGCGCTCACTTTGCACCAACTCCAGGAAGTAAGTAGTTATTGATCTCACAATAATAATAGCTTGTCTTTTATATGACATCGATTTCTTCTTTACGTTGAAGAGATAATAAATTATTTGTAAATATTATAATATAATAGAGGGAGATTCAAGTTTAATTTAGCTTTATGTAAGCATTTTTACTGTTAGACAAGTTTTTATATTTTCTAAAATATTGGCAATTCCATTTTAATCGAATAAATGTATTTTTTTTCAGTTTTCTTTATTGCCGTAAATAAAATAATAATTTATAATTTAAGCCATGAATATGTATTGATTATTCTTTCATTCTAATGTCTTCTTATATTATAAAAATTAAAAATATTAAATAATTCTTTGTTGAAGAGAAATTATGAGTTTTATTAAGATATTATTTTCTATAGAAAACAAATTACTGAATCTCTCATAGTCTTTCCTAACATCTCTGAATGAAGTAATACTGTCCAATGATATCAAATTCACTTGTTACAAAGTATACTCCGTAAGTGGGACTTACAGTACGGGATTATAAAATGACGACCACACATACATTATAGATAATTTGATTGACAAGTACTTGGTGGTCTCTGTATGTAACTGGACACTCATGACCGTGTCGCACGCGTGTTATAGTTGGACAATAGAGGACGTGACCACTACTTGTAGACACATGGGGTTCGAGGGTGGTCACTGGTGGGCGTGGCTTGATAGACAATCAGGGCCCCCAGTACCAAGGTTACTACTTGAGGAGCCCCGCTGTACGGGCAATGAGGAGCAACTGCAACAATGTGCCAACTGGGGCGCCAGACAAATGGGAGCTGGAGTCTGTGGTATGTACTGCAATCATTTCTATATGTTTGTAATTTTTATTGCATTTGCATAAAGTAATGAGCTATTACATTCAATGCCACTCTTTTGTATTACGTATTACGCCATCGCATAATTCATCATTTGACAGTAGAGCTCGTTAGAAACATAACGTTATGCAACATGCTGATCATATAAAAATTAATAGCTGGAAATAATTACGATGATGAAGTAATGAAGCAAAATTCTCAATTAACATCACTTTTATTATTATTATTTTAAAGAAAGAGATTTATATTATCTATGATATATTTTCACTAACTGAAAATCATAAAGTCTCATAGTTCTTTTGTGTAGAATTCCTATCTCGCAACATTATTTTAAAAAGTCATGCATTGAAAGTTTAAAATCAATTAGCGTGTGGATTTCTAATTAGTCTTCACACTCGTTTCTTAACTTACAAACTAATTAAAAGACACTTTATAGAAAGAAAAAAGTACTAAGTTTTTGTATTAATTTAACGATAACAATTTTTTGTTCACATGATCTTTACGATCACTTGTATTTCAGAATTCATACAGAAAACAAAAACAAAAGAAAAGAGGAAACAGGATTTTTTTTTTATTATTATTTCTTCTCTGTCCAAAAAAAAACTCCGTTAGATTAAAAATTTTTTTCTTGAAGAACAAAGAATTTAAAATACACCTTTGCTTTGTTTTCCTGTGAGAAATGTATCCTGCATGCCGTGGTGTAAAAAAGAATTGTCACATACTTTTTTTAATATACATAAATTGTAAAAAAAACTATCGGTTTTATTATAATTTTAACGGCGATGTAAACAAGAGTTCAAAAAACGTTACTAATACGCCATAAAACAAAGAATGCCAAAGTAGTTGTAGTTTTTATATTATATTTTATATTTGTGTATACTATTTTGGGTGATTATTGATTATTATTGACTAACCAATTTCATATTTCAAAGTTTTTATTTAAATTTAATACTTATCCAATTTTATCTACGTATAATATTTTTTCGTCAATTTATTTATTTCCACCAAATACAATTATTCATAAAAAATTATCGGAAGACAAATTTAAAAACCATAGAATAATTAAGATATAAGTATAATTACATATAAAAATTAACATTTTTAAGATTTTATGAGCATTTAAAAATTCAGTACTCATGAGATTCATCTAGCAAATAAAAAATCCCATACTTTGTGGTGGCTTTTATTAAATTTTCACGTAGAAAAATAAATTATAAAAATATTATGATATTTATTATGATAACATAAAAGATATTATGAAACTAATCTTAATTTAACAACGATACGGCAATTATGTGGTAGAGCACTTTTAGTAACATTTATAATTATCATTCTGGTGCATTTCTATAAATGTGCATGTTACCAAAATCATATTTGTTCACTTGTGCTAAATTTCTGCTACATATCGTCTGAATAATAAAAATATATTGTCTTTTTAATGGACTTTTTCTGTTGCTGAATCAATAAATAATAATAATGAAATACAACTTGATTATTACTCTCATTAAAACATTAATTACGTGTTTTCTTAGCAACACTAGTCCTATATTTTATTCTACACATCAAGAAGCTGTTGATATTGATCATATTTGTTTGTCTCCAACAGACTACCACCCAGACTTGGGAATCGAATGCTCGTCATACCACGTGACGTCACGAGTATCTCAACATTGGCAGGGCGTGACCTTTGAGAGCGCAAGGTTCCACCGTTCCTTGGTCCAGGAGAATACTCTCTACGTACGCACGTCTCTCTCCATGCTACGTAATGTTGATATCCGCTACGCAGGAGTAGCGAGAGATGGTGGAGTAACCGCGGCACTTCAAGTCAAGGGTGTCCCACCACGAACTCAAGGTCTCTCGGTCATCAACTCTGCTTACCACGGCATCAACATCACTCGACCTACGGCACCCTTCAGACTTCTCAATGCTACTGTTAGCAACAATGCTGGTGAGAAACTTTATTAAATTCTCATTCTCTTGAATACAAGTTTTTATGATATAAGTTCAGAGGTAGTTATCTTAATTCTTTACAATATATTATGTTATCTTATCCGTTGAACCAGATTCATAATTTAGATAAAAACAAAACCTTTTTAATGTAACTTTAAACAATTTATCATTATATTTACTTAAAAATATAAAAAATTAGCTAGAGCTGAATAAAAAACAAAATACTCCAAAATAAAGTATTTCAGTTTTAATTTTAAACCAATCAACCGTATCGTATAAAAAGTAGCCATAGAAAAGTTATTTCTATTACATTTTGATAAAACACATTTTAGAATAATAGAAAATGTTCAATTGGTTTTACTATTAACAGTTGCAATAAAAACACCCGTTAATACCTATAATTTCAAGCCAAATACACATTTTATTCATATAATAAAAGCTACTTTTTAATGTAATATTAAATAATGTATACATGATTATTTTTACATACAGTATAATATATAAAAGCATGATAAGCGATTTAAAACATGGTTTTCCGCATGCTAACAAGAGAAAAAAAATACTTACACAATTTTTTTTATAATCATCATAGCACGATTACTGTTATGTAATATGATTTGAAGAGTAGTTTTTTATTTTAATTTTAAAATATAGAATGACGAGTTACTACAATAATAGTGAATGAAAGTACGTACGTAGTGTTAAGTAGTGAGTTTAAATTACTGAAACATTATGACGGTGATCAAGTAACGACAATTTTATCGTAATATCTCCCTTGTTAAGATTCATCCTTGTAATTTGATATTTTTGTATTATTTTTAACCTATGTACTTAAGTAAGCGGAAATTTTTAATTAAAAATCTTAAACTTAATTTTAAAACAGTATTTAATTAATATCATAAATTTGACTTTCTTTTTTATAAGGACATTATACTGATCGAGTGATTGGTTAAATTTTGTGTAAAATTATATACTGTATGCGGAACAATGGTTATGTAATGACAGAAAGACGGAATTATGTATTGAGAGTAAAAATCATCTAATAATACGAATATTAATAATGATTTTCGCATCATACAATAAGTGGAAAATAATCTTTCAATCAACTGACTTTTTTTCTCCTACATACTGTGTGTGTGTGTAATAATTGTCACGTGATATGTAACATAATATAATATCTCT
Source organism: Ecdyonurus torrentis (assembly GCA_949318235.1). Lineage (NCBI taxonomy): Eukaryota > Metazoa > Arthropoda > Insecta > Ephemeroptera > Heptageniidae > Ecdyonurus > Ecdyonurus torrentis. Next base: position 50,092,306 of record OX439130.1, read on the forward strand.
CTGTAATAATTTTATTGCTTGATGGTTTAAGTGTTCTCACTCGTAGTGTTTGTGATTATTTTCAGGTTTTGGAGTATACGTGAACAGCTCAAGCCTTGCTTTGCTTGAGGGAGCTACGGTGACTGAGAACGGAGCAGATGGTGTGCGCTATGTCTTCCATGATGAAGTACCTGATAAAAAAGTGGATGGAAACGATATCTTCGACTTTTGTACCTTCCCAACCACCACCAGCATGACTTTTCCCATCCCTATTTTTGCGGAGCAAGGCAAATATTCGCCTACTGAGAAAGAATGTATAAAGGTGAGTACTGTCTTTTTTTTTTTTTTTTCTTTTTTTTTCTTCCTTGATGCTTGTGATAAATACGTTGTCCTAACAAATTATTTCGGTGCTCCAGAACTTCTACACCCGGGACAAGCACATTTTGACACTACAGTTTCTCTCGGTGATTACGGAGCGCAATGAGAGCGCTACCATCGAGGTGTTTGATGGTGCAAGTGCACAAGACCGACTGCTTGCGCGTTATGTGGTGCGCAATGGAACGTTTGCTCAAAGCGTTACTACAACGCGAAATAAGATTTTTATTCGGTTCAGAGCCCAACCCCGTGTTCATACTTTGGCCTATATGCAGCTGGTCTCCGGATACCGTGAGTAGCAAGCCATTTTTGCATTTTATTTAATTGTTAAAAAATATATACTGTATTACAGAATAATTTATTCTTTACTTTTGTTTTCAATATTTTGTTATACATAATATGATATACCTATAGTCAATATAAAATTATTGTGTCAGTTATTTTAGCCGTTGAAATAATAAATAATAATTCAATTTTGTTATGCGTAAGAGTAAAAAACTTTCTATCACAATGCTATATAATGATAAGAATTTAAATTATTCTCAAACAAGACCTACCTACATACAAATACACATTTCTTAGTTGTAAATCCAAACTTAATATTTCACAGACAAAGCTTACGACTTAAACGTGACCGGATGCACGGTTGCTGACAACAATGGTCGAGGTATTGGAGTGGAGAACATGAGGAGCATGGTGCACGTGCATCGTAGCTCGGTGTCCAACAACAACCACGTGGCAGGTGTACACGTGATGAGCGGCGTAGGTGATGTGAACGTCTCAGACAGTCGCATCGCATTTAATAAAGGCGATGGAATTAACATCACTTACTCAGGTGGTAGTCGAAACGTGACTCGATCATGGCTCTCATCTAATCAAGGCTTCGGTGTAGCTGTCTATCTCAACGATACAGAAGTTTACGTACCTTTCATTCAAGAAACCATCGTGACACACTCAGAAATATTTAAAAATCTTGATGTTGGTGTATTAGCTGGTAATTTTTGTGGACCATCATTAGTAAATATATCATCTAATTGGTTTAATGATAGTACAGAAGCAGCGGTGAATATTCAAACATGTTGGAAACCAGTTAATTTTACAGATTATTTGATTATTCAGATTGGACATAATAATTTCGTACAAAATAGAATTGGTTTAAGAATACATCCAGCTGTTAATATATTGGGTAAAATTGAATATAATTATTTTATTGGACAAACTTATGGTGCGTTACAAGTATATAATGGACCGTTAGAAGAACTTGAAATTTTACCAGCTGATTTGTTAGTTCAACATAATGATTTTACTGATAATTCTGGAGTATTCGTTGCAAGTTTAAGTTTATCTCCATATGGTGAAAAACAACATTTACTTTTTACACGTAATTTTGTTAAAGATAACAATATAAAAGAACCATTTGAATCTTTAATACCAAGAAGTCGTGTAGCAGCAGCCGTCGTAGTCGGTTCTTCCAACGTTGATATCTTCCGTAATATTTTACAAAACCACGAGTCTGATTATGAAATAGGATCAAGATTAGAAGATCAAAGTCAAATTATTAATTGCACTTATAATTGGTTAGGATATCCTAATGAAGAAGCAATTTATAATAGATTATTTCATCGTTCTGATAGATTTGATTTAGCTAAAATTGAATATGTACCATATTTATTACATAATAGTAATCCAAGTACCAATACTATAATAAGTCAAATGACTTTTGTTGCAATGTTCAGTAATAGTGCTAGAGGAGAAGTTGGAGGTGAGGTGGATGGACAAGAAACTTTACGTGCTGGAGAATATTTAGTAACACGAGATATAAATGTGCGAGTGGGTGGAAGACTGACACTTCAACCTGGTGTTACGCTACGATTCCCACCCTCCGTAGGTATGATGGTAGCTGGTAAATTAGATGCTAGAGGACGCAGCGTGAATGATATTCGTCTTACACTAGAAGAACAAGAACCAATGAATGAAACTACCGCTCCAGTAAGACTTCTAGGAGGTAAAAGTGTTCGTGAAGGAAGACTTCAAGTTAAAATTGATGATACTTGGGGTACTGTATGTAATTATGCTTGGAATATGCGTGCTGCTGAAGTTGCTTGTCATCAATTAGGACTTGTTTTAAATCCTGATGATTGGTTTTTAGAACGTGCTGATATACCTGAAGCAGGTACGAGTGAACCAATTATATTAAGTTACGTCAGATGTACTGAAGATGATACTGATATCACTCGCTGTCGTGCAGAAAAGAAGGATGAATTTGAAAATTCTTGTACACATGAGAATGATGTGGGATTAAGATGTTATGAACCATCTTGGGCTGGTATGAGATTTGGTGTAGTGGCAGAGAGATCAGATTTACAATATATTACAATAGAAAAAGCTGGTTTATTAGATTATTCTACAAGTCGTTTTAAACCTGCTTTACAGATTGATTTAGCTCGTCATGCATTACAAAGTATTAGAGTTGTGGATAATATGCATGACGGCTTAGGAATTTTATATGCTGATTTATATTCTGCTAATGCAGCAAATACGGTTATTGAAAGTGAATTTAGTGGTAATCGTGGTAGTGGTATCAGTTTTAAACAACTTGGTTTATCAGTTTCTGGATGTAATATTGAACGTAATCAAGCTGCAGGTATTAGTCATAATCCAGCTTTATCACAACAGCAGCAGCGTGAACTAGCGGGCTGGTTTAAACCTCCAGCAGAAGCTATGAACTCACAATGGTCACCATATCGTCCAATATTTTTACCTCAAAGTCAAGAAACAATTGAATTAGATAACGATGAAAGTAAATATTTAATTACATCAAGAATTCCTCGTAGTTTAGATGAAATAAAACAAAAATTCTATATTAAATGTACTCCAGGTTACGTAGTTGGTATACAATTATTAAATCCAATACATAATAGAAGTACAGAACAAGTTTTAATTCATGATTCACAAAGTATTGGACGTCCACATACTGAAATTTGGAATTTACGTCGTGATTTAACAGTATTTCCAACAGTGAGTAGTTCATATGGAGTGGTGATTGAATATTTAAGTGGAGTGGATGCTCTAGGAGGTGCTGTTCTTCTCATCTCTGCACTACCTGCTCCTGTACAAAATATTCCTAATCGTATCGTCAGAGGTCCAGTCCCTACATTAAGTCTACATCAAACGAAAATTAAATATAATAAAAAAGGAATAACAGCACAATATTATAATCGTTATTTAAATGATATTGGTGATCATTTCTTACGTAAAGGTAATGAAAGTATAAAATTAACACATTGTGAAATATCACATAATGAAGAAGAAGCAATTTTCGTTTATTCTCCATACTGGGACGTTTTTACATCAAATATTTCTGAAATCACATTCATGATTAACTCAACTCTTATCACTGACAATGGAAAAGGAATTACGCAATTCAGTCGAGATTTGAGAAGTTCCAATAATTTATTCCATTGGGTACTACAAGATAATACGATAGAGAGAAATGGTGCTGGAGGTTTCCACGTTTCATTACCTTACGTATGGCAATATAATGAAAATTTCACTCACTCCTTTTTCCTCGCTAATAATACTTTCCGTAATAATAAACAATTTAGATTTGTTGTTGATGGACATTTTGCAGTTTTAAATATGACTACCAATGTTTTTGAGAATAATATTTGTAAAACTGGACTTATTTCTGTACGAGGAATGGAAAAACAAATGAAAATTATTATGAATAAAATAGAGAAGAACACTGGATCGTTTATGGTAGAATTCCATATTGACAGTCAATCTGAAATTTTAGGCGAAGTTCAAGCTCATTTTATTTATAATGACGTCAGAAAAAATCGTGTTGGAATCGTACCAAGAGGATATCAAAAACCAAAGACACCATCTTATGTCATTGGTTTTAATGGAATACAAAAAGTATCAGTAATGCGTAATCTATTCGGAGATAATGAACTAGAGTACGAGTTATTAGCTGGAATACGTACCGCAAAAATTGATAATCAAGTGAATGTCAAAGAAAATTGGTGGGGAAGTTCAGATGTTGTAAAAATCAAAGAAAGAATATTTGATTTCGATGACTGGAATAATCACGCTGTAGCTGAATTTAGACCATATTTACTGGAAGCTGATTTTGAGTCTTCAATATCTGTATCTTGGGATGCGCCTACAGTACAAGTATCTGAACATTTAGGAGGCCGACTTACAAAATCACTGGTGCTCGCCGCACGAGAGAGACCATATCAAGTACGTGCGGATATTACAGTCATGCCTGGGGTTACTTTAGCAATATCTCCAGGAGCTGTGCTTGAGTTCGCACCAAATGTAGGTATCCTCGTTTTGGGAGTACTGCGAGCTCAAGGTCGTAGAGGTCAAGAGATCGTCATGAGACCGGAACAACCGACCATCGCGGAGAAAACAAAGAGATCAACTGACGTGACGTTCAAGCCACCTTCTCATCAAAGTATTAGATTATGCACGGGAAGAAAATGTCCCTCTGACGCTTACGAAGGTTTCCTCGAGTACTTCAATACAACGACGTTGCAGTGGGTACCAATGTGTGACTCAAGATTTACTGAAAGGAACGCGGAGGTGGTTTGTCGTGAACTTGGCATGGAGTCCATCAACGTCTACGTTCACCACGGCACGCGAGTCGAGTACCATCCCAACTCTCTCACTAGGATTTGGTCCTGGCCAGAACCCTTGCAGTGCACAGGTAATTACAAAGTTGCATTTATAATATAACTTTTAAATCCATTGAAAATTAAAGTAAAATTACTTCTATCAATAAATCTTTTATTAATATATATATATATATAAAATATATATATATAGAGAGAGAGAGAGAGAGAGAGAGAGAGAGAGAGAGAGAGGAAACAAGACGTTGTATTTATTTATTATTATTTATACCTTCAGGAGATCAAATTTTGTTTAACTTATATACCATATTATATCACATTATTGATAATTGTACATTTTGTTTTCCTATTTGATACGATCATTAATTTTTCTATTATGTTTCAAATTTATTATTAATTAGTATCTTTTTCATTTTTTTTAACACAAATTAAAATTAATGTTTAATTAATAGGTGACGAAACGCGGCTCGAGGAATGTCCTATCCGTCTAAACGGTCAGTTGTACGGTCATAGACACGAGTGCACGTGGGACAGCGACTTTGTGTTCATCCACTGTGGCAAGAGGAACCTGGAACAAGGACTCAATTATTGGGGAGGAATCAGGTAATTTTAATTCGATACTATAAGAATCATTTTAGTAAACAATATGTAAATTATAACCAAGTTTATTTGTTTATTTTATAATAGTTCAATGAAGTTTGTATTACAATAATGTTTTCTGTGTTGCGTAGATTTTCCAACCCCGACTTCGAGTACAATATGTATGAGCACCGTATTCACGATGTGGTGACACACGAAACAGTAAAGCGCGAGGAGTCAGTGCTCGAGTTCGTGAACGTTACTGGTGCCGGCATCTTGCACGGTGAGAAGGCACCAGCCGTACAGAGCATCATCAAGTCACCTCGCATCTCGTACGTCAATATCTCGTACAGTGCGTCGCATGGTATCAACCTGATCTCGCCACCTGACACAATGAGAATGATGTTTAACAGGTACGTCCTTTTTTTAAAATCAAAACTAATTTTTATATTATATATATTTTTAATTTAATAAATTCATAGTTTATTTTTTTCATGTACCATATTTTTCGAAATAGCATATTAATGTCAGAAACTATGGATTTTTTTATATTTATACGTAGCTAAATTTGTGTGTCAGTGATTAAAAACACACACTGTGTTACATATTTAGAACGGTGCACACAAAATTACGCATAGGCTACATTTTAAAGAAATTGCATCATCATTTTAAATGTACTATTTTAGTAAATTGGTTGAAATTGTGCACAAATTTTAATAAAATTACATCAGTATTATATATGATTACATACTTACTGAATATCCTATTGTTACAGAGTGGAAGACTCGCTTGGTCTTGGACTGTCCGTGGTTTCACTGACAGGAGAAGGACGTGAGTCTACTGAGAGTTCCTTCGCTCCTCTCAAGGAAGTTAACTTGCCGTACAGCGTGTTCAGTATGATCGATATTTGTGACTCGAGCAAGGAGATCGTGATTGAGGAGCGAGTGCTGATTTATTATAAGTACGATAATCACCCGGTCAACTGCGTCAAGATCTTTAACAGTGTTTACAAAGTCAAGCCGTTCGGATTCAGGTATGAGTGTTTTTTTACGTTATCTTCTCTTTTATTAATAATTAAAATGGTAATCTGAATAAATAAATTCATTTAAATAAAAATAAAAAATAAATTTATATGTAAATCATGTTTAAAATATGATGTTTAACGAAAAAATTCATATATTTCATCGAAAAATTTTCATTAAAATTAAAATTTCGTATTTAAAACATAGTTTTTATTTTATATTCTCTGTAACGAAACATTACAGTATAAAAAGTGTTAAAATGTGGTTATAAATGTTATAATGGTATTATATTTATTCAGTTAAATTTACGTAGGCTATTTATATAATACTGATAAAGTAATTTTTTTTTGTGTGCAGGTTGTTGCAATTCAATTTGTTCAACACGACGAACAAGCCGGGCAAGCCAGACAGTATCACGTTGTTTGACGGGGACATTTATAACATCACATCCACCAAGATCGCAGACATCACCGTGGGCGGTGGCAACGAGAAACGTCTCTTCAAGACCATGGGACCCAGTCTCAGTGTCAAGCTGTTCGCCAATGGTGCAAGCAATGTCCACGGGTTCATCGCGGAAATTGTTACTCTACCCATCTCTGCCATTGGATTTAGTAAGTTTAAAAAAAAAAACAATTAAAATTTAAACAAATAAAAATGAAAAGGGAGAGAGAGGAAGAGAGAGAGAGAGAGAGAGAGAGAGAGAGAGACGTGAAAAAAAATCTATTGAAGCTACAATGTCTTATTTATGCACATTAACACCATGAAATTTATAGAGAGTATGGTTATGTTAATGTTTTATTTGTATTGCCAGATCGCGAGGTACAGCACAATGTCTCGTACTCCATTTACACGAACAACCGACAAGGTGCCATGTTTTACGCAAGTGCTGGAGAAGTCAATCCTACCATCACCGTGGAGTGGTCACAGTTCAATGACAACTGCGTTAAGTTATATGGCAATTTCACTACATGTCAGTCTGCAATCTTCTTGGATATTCAGAACACGCAAAACTTCTACTTCAGGGTAAGTTGACATAAAAAAAAGTATATAAATGCCATCTAAATAATAATACTCGCCATGGAAATTTAATTAGACTTACTATAAAATATTAGCCTTAGTTTTAATTAATTTAATATTTTTAACTTTTAAACTTTTATTTTTACAGAACAACTTGGTACGTCGCAACCAAGGTGGTCTGTTTATCCGCGCTGACTCTCGCGGCTCCGCGACCTCGCTTAAGGGTTACGTGTACAACAATTTGTTCACGGACAACATGAATAGACCTACCGTGTATGTAGAGGGTCGTCAGAGCAGTCCTTACCAAGAGGTCACCATTTACCGTAACTATTTCACACGTAGTAACGTGCCTTATGAGAACGTCATCGTACTGAAGCAGGTAATTACAGTGTTAACACAAATATGTAAATTACAAATTATTTATACGTATCTCATTTATTGATTTCTAAAGGTGGTGTCTAACTTCACGTTTAACTACTTACATAACAACTTGGGAAAACATATCTTGGAGGTTTCTGGATTTGAGAAAGTTCGGTTACCAATTTATCAAACCACGTCTCACAATGGCTTCTATGAGTAAGTTCTGATTTACGTTACTTCAATTTGAGCGAACTCTGACGTATTTCTCGTGTTACAGGAACTATGCTACGGACATCGAGTCCAAGGGAACCATCATTGCGGGCACAGCGGGACAACATTACGTCGATAACATCCTCCTCAATCCACAGAATGATTACGAAATTGTCACTGTCAACAGATCTCTGTAAGTAGAGAATTATTTTTTTTTTACACATTCTGAGATATAATCATTTATTTTTATAATCTCTTTTTAGCAATGCTCCTAAAGCACTCAAAAACTTTATTATGCGGTTTATAATTTGTTTGGTAAAAACTATGGGAATAGGGAGACATTATATAAAATTTGATGTAAAACATGATACTATTTGATAAGTTACATCCAATTTTATGTGATTTCTTCTTAACCATATAATCAGGGGAAAAAAATATGAGAGTTATGAATGAAATTTTCCGTAAAGTTTCCTTTAATAAAAGTGTCATTATTATTATTTTTAAAATGGAATAATTTTGTATTATGACTTATAATAATTAAATAAAATAGAATCTAATATATTGATTGATTTCCATGTAATTCGATCATCTCATTGATTACGCAGAGCGGGTATAAATAGGTAAGACAGCGCTTAATTTGACTGTGATAATTGTGCGCTGTTATATTGCCTCTGTTTGCTTATTATGTTTCTTTTAATGTTTTGTAAATAATTTTTTGCAGCGTTTGCTTTGTGTAATAAATACTGCGCTACATGTTTATATGTTTTTGTATTTCTATTCGCTAATGATGCACTTTGCTGTATTTACGAGTAAGGCACATTTGCTCATTTTTATCTTTAATTTATTGTTTTAAATATCAATTTTTAATGCTTTTTCCGCTCGTAAAAATGAAACTCGCCAAAATGTAAATATTTAACAATTAGAGCACTCTTGTTTAAACAATGCAAAGTTTGTGTCAAGCCTAACTCAACATTTACTAACTAAAATCTGTATCATGATACCAGCATGTGTTTCAATACAATTAGATTGAAATGCATTTGTATTATGCTAATGTTACAACGTTACTTCGTGATGTCTTTGTCGTGTTTTTATTCGTGTATAATATAGAGAGTAGACTTGTAACCTTTGCATCCATGCTTAATAGCAGCTGATGGTATTAAATTTAGTTTGAAATGTTGTTGCAGTATTTGTTTGGCATTTAAGAGAATTATTAAAAATTGAAAAAAGTTGTAATTATTTATAATTCAATTATATATTTTTGAAATTTCATATTATGTTATACTCTCAATATAAAATTGTTGAGTCCATAATGCTGTTCCGGCTGTTCGTAAACCCTGTTCTCTTGCACCAAAAAATGCGCATTCCATATGAATAACCATAGGTGATCGTCATTTTTGGTGCAGAGAACAGGGTTTACGAACAGCATTCATAATATATTTATAGTAAACAATTTTACCATGCACTGCAGTCACGTTTTTATATATTTGTCCCTTACTATTATTATAAACCTTGGATCTTAAATCAAATATGTAGTGCATAATTCGTTGTTTTTTCTTTAACAATGAAAAAAAGAAAATCATAAATGTTGTTGTACAACATATACGCGCTTCTACAGCATTTTAGACTTTTGTTGTCAGGCCGTCTATTGATTTACTATATGTGTCACAACAGAGGGACTTTTTTTTTTTTTTTTTTTTTTTTTTTTGCAGCGGAAATTGATTTCTTTATTAAAGTGAAAAGCAATTACTAACTTAATTAACTAACTTAGCTTAGTTATCTTACGTTAGATGCACAGCTTAATAGTAGTTGAGCCAAAATAATTAACTATTCAGTCTTATATCCCCTCTTTCTATGCACGTATAAAATAAAAATTCATATTGAGTTCGTTAAAATTTGAAAAACGTAAAGAGGGTATAAATTTACATATTAATTAAATTGCAGCGATTCCAATAATTTTATAAAATAAAAATACACGCATTTTTTTTTTAAAGAAGAAAATATTATTCTTAATGCCATGCAAATACTGCAGTGTGCAGTACATTTTCTTTCATAAAAAATTTAATTCTATTGACATATGAAAATAACATGTATTTAAATGGAGTTTTGCGTCAACTGAAATCTCCATCTGATTGCATTGTATGGCCATAAGCCAATAGATTTTGTTTTATGAGACTTTACAATAACGTATACGTTAACCTATAGTTAGAACACGTCCTGATTTGGTACTTTGTTCTCACAGCAGTTTGGATGTGTGGAAGACCCCGATAGACGCTCAGCACAACTGGTGGGGTTACAATGAGACCCTGGCAGTGATGAGCAGGATCAAAGACAGGAGAGATATGATGGACCTCCTCGAGGTAGACTTCCAACCCTTCCATATGAACAATCGCAGCATCCTGAGTGGCAAGTGTCCTCCAGGCTGGACCCTTGTAGGAGACACGTGTTACATTTACATTGGATCACCCATGACCTTTGAGGATGCAAGGGCATTCTGCAGAGTAAGTTTATTTTATTTATTTTTTATATTAATAAATTTAGAAATATAAATTAGCTGTATGTAAGTATTACTACTGAAACTGAACACTTAATTTGACAGGTTAAGGGGAGTATATAACGGAGAAACGAAAATAATACTGTATGATAGTATATTTTAAGTTTCTTTAAGTTTTCTGTATTGATAAGATTTCTTAATTTTATTTATTAGAATTAATTTTTTTAATTGTATTTTTTATTATAAGAAGTAACCACAAATTACTCACTCCAATTTTTCAACTCTCAAAACTAAAAAATTTTAAGTTTTAATGTTACATTATTTAATTCCATAAAAAAATCGTTTTTTTTTTAATCTTACGTTAGCAGTGTAGTGGAGAAAATAAAACGAAAAAAATTTAATGTTAAATGGATCATTAATAATTGAGCTCATTTTTCACGATCTTCACTTTTTGTAACAATGTTGTAATACTTTCTTTCTCTCCTCAGTCTGACAATGCATCGATGCCTTACGTCATGAGTAACTATTTAGCGCTCTATCAATTCTTACGTCATCAACAAGAGAACTTCCAATACTACGACAGAGTTTGGGTGCAACATATTGACAAAATTAATAAATGTACTGCATTTGCATATCAAACTGTTAACGAAGATCATTGTCAACAGTTGCTACCTTTCTTATGTGAAATCGGTAAGGTTCAATCAATCAATCAATCAATCAATCAATCAATCAATCAATCAATCAATCAATCAATCATTTACGCTACAATGTATGGCATTACAGCATGATTGTACCACGATTATATGTAGTGCAAAAGTTAAAATTATACGCAGTTTTAACTCATGATTTAAATTTCCAGATCCGAAAGTATTTATCGACCCTCTGGCATGGACAGACGATATCGTCGCGGTTGCAGTGATGGGCTTCGTGGCTCTGGCTTTGATTCTTGTGGCCGTGATAGCTGGCTTCTGGTACAGCAAGTCAAAACATCGTCACGTTGAGAGACTTGAGAGAAGAAATTCAATTCGAGCTTCTTTACATTCAGTTCGTTCAATTGCCTCATCACAAGGAGGATTCAATGAACTTGGATACCGTCGCAAAGCAGCTGCTCAGGTAAATATCACCTCAATCGTGAAATAACCCATGCAAGTAATTTCTGTGGTTGAATGAATTTATCCACAACCTCATCAAAGCGTAAAATGTAACCGCAATATAAATTTTGCACACAATTATTACGATAGATATTATTGAATTAAAAAAAGTGAATATAAATTTAGTATTATTTAATTTTAAAAACTTTCAATTCTTTTTTACAGTTGGACACGTACTTCTAACAAAAAATGTGTTAGTAATGATTTTTGAATAAGCACGTCAATTTCTGAGCACTTAAATTAAATTTATACTATGTGCATTATAGATCGTATTCCTTTTAAGCGTGTATTTTACCTTAAAATTGTTAAATTTTATGTTATACTATTTTACAGAACCTTCATGCTTATTATTAAATATTAATAATTACATTTTTAATGCAAATCTGAGTGATTTTTTTTAAATTGATAGTAAATAAATTAAAAAATTATAAATATAAACTTTTAAATGCGTAGAACACCTTGAACAAAAAATATGTCTAATATCGCAAATATCAACGTTGATTTGGATGGAGTCATTTACTTCTAATTTATTTTCCATTCATAAAATGGAAGCTGCGGGTTTATGACGTCACAGTTCGCCACTAGTCCACGCGCGCTGAAACAGGCGAGCTGTGACTTCATAAAACCGCATCTGCCATTTTGTGAATGGAAATTGAATTTCAAATCGATGACTTCGGCCAAATCAATATTGATATTTAGGTATGTTAGGATATTAGACTTGTTTTTTTGTTTAAGGTGTTCTATGCTTTTAAGTATGCAATATCAGAACCAGCAAAAAATACGGATTAGAAAACATTACTATCGAAATTTGGATTTTCACACTATCAATTTATCAATGCAGCTTAACTTTTTCTCTTGGTTTTTCATAGCTGTGTATTTTTTGCTTACATTTCCAGATTGTTTTGCAATTATCTATCCAAAATTCCATTAAAGAAATTCAATTCTCTTAGCCATGTTACATACAAAATGTATCAATTCAGGTTATTGTTTCATTTTAGATTAAAATTTAAAATCAATCAATCAATCATTAAAAATACATCAAATGTCTTATTTGTAAAACTCTCATTCAACTTTGTATTTAATTTTAGTAGTACTTTAATTAATTAATTGTTTTATTGTAGGGTCAAAAATCGACTTCAACAATTAACAACTTAAGGGACTACAAGAAGATGAACGGTAGCATTGATTCGATGGATAAATCGCAGTTCAACTCCTCCATGGACGATACCCACTCTTACGATATATACGAAGCCCATAATCCACATCCTTCATACGGTTATTCAGAATTTAATAAATACGCTAAAGATCCTAAATTTGAAAATGAAGCAGTAAATGCAATGGTTAATCCACCATTTAATTTAGCATTTAGAAATGAAGGTTTTAAAGATAATTCCACATTTGCTTCTCGTGAACCTATAGCTCATACATCAGCTAGTTTCAAACCTAATCATTCTCCTTCAGAAAGTCGTTTTAATGCTGCAACTTTACCTATTGGAAGTAGTATGGCAACAGATTCCACATTAGAAATGAAACGTGATTTAGATGAAACTGCTGATGACACAGAGAGTGAGTTCATGGGTACATCAGCAACTCCTACTACTTTACCTGATCCTAGAGACTTTTATACTCCTTCAACATTAGGCGATCCTTCACATCATGACTTTTACGTCAGTCAAACTCCTGATCCTTATTATTATCAACGTGGAACACCATCTGCAGGAATAATGGAAACTAATATAGATGATGAACATACAAGACCTAAAAGTCATATGGTTTTAGAAACTGATTTTGATAATTTACCTCCACCACGTTCAAAATCTGAAGCAGTTTTAGAAACTAATTTTGATTATAAACCAACTGATAATAATGAATCAAATAACTTCCATTTATTAGCTGCAAGAAGTAAAAGTCAGCCACTTGAAACTGCTATGTAAAAAAAAAAAAAAAAAAAAAAAAAAGACGAAGAAGAAAAAAAAAGTGAAGACTGATCTTTTTTTATTACTGTGACGTCATTTATATCAAATTGTGCCTTCTTTCTTTATTTCTATCTTATAATTATCGAATAATGCGGAAAATACATTAAAAAAAATTATAATGATTTTAAGTAGCCCGCAAAAATAATAATAATAAAAAATTTCGATAAAAATGTATAAAAAGCTTTTGTGATATATTTTTTCTATAAATAAGAATGTGTTTTTCTTTGTAATTGTATTTTTATATATTATATTGTTATGATATAAATCAACAATTTTCCATACTAAAAAAATATACATTCCTAGCATTTAACATAACTATGAGCAAAATAATGTTTCACTGCCTCATTCAAATAATTAGAGACATTTCATTTTTTAATTCATAAAAATAAATTATATATAATATGTAAATATTAATAAATGTTGTTAAAAGATCTCGCATATAATATTAAAAGTTTTTTTTTTAAAATTTAGCATGTTTATGTTGGTATGTTTATATATAGGAGTGCTTGACATAAAAAGTCTAATTTTTAATTACATTATTAAGTATTTTTTTTAGAGATATAGAGTTATTATTTAAAAAAAAACATTAGAATCGGATACGAGTTGGTTCCGCTCAAACTTGTTGAAAATAACACACGTAATGTAATAATTGTCATGTTTTTTCTACAATATATTATTGCTTTCAAATAAAATTTGTATTGTGTACAGATTTATCATATTTGTTTTGTAACAAGATTTAATTTTTAAATAAAAAACTACTTTTTGTATAAATTTATTGTACGCTTTGTCTTATTAATTTCCTGCTATATATACCTTCACAATTTTGATATAGGGTATAGTTTGGTAAGAAAATTTGATTGATTTTTATAACACAAATATTTTATTAAAAAATAAATAGCAAACATGATGCAAATTAAACCAATAAATAACAAATAATGACAAATGAGATTTAAAACAATCTTTTAATTTTTTTTAATGGGATATACTGTGAATGTTAATTTTATATTAAATTTTTTCCTGAAATGTCTTATTTTCTTCTGAATATTTGGTATTTTAGCAGATTTAAAGCTTTTCTGATTAATTTAAACTTTTTTTTAAATGTCTTAAAATTTTTTTAACGCCTGAGAGATAGGCAACTTTTTGAGCAGTATTGTGTGGCGGGTTGAATAGCCACGCAGGATAGAAAGAAAAATAAAAATTCCCAAGAATGACACCTAATAAATGATACAATAAAACTTAAATTATATACTAACAATGATAATAATAAATATAAGTACCATTTTACAGTTTTGAATCCATTGAAATACTTTCAAATGACAAATTATTGCTCATCGCATTTACAAAAAAGTTTTAAAACTTTTGCTCTTCCCGCTTTTATGACTAGAAAAACAATAGCCGAGCGATTTGCACTTTGTAAACATTAGCAGGAGCAGACGACACAAAAATACATAATATTGTCTATTTTGCATTGATTTTCTCTTTGGCATTGATTGAATAATATGTTTTTAATTTTATTTTAGCTCTTTATATATTTTATTGCAACTTACGAGCAAATAAATTGAGATATGAAGGAGCATACAACCAAACAAACTAGTGAAATCAACAACCCATGTTTGAAGGTACATATTTTTTTTTTCCAATCCTTATTTATTTTATTGGTTTATCTATTTGATGTTAATAGTGTATATTTCTATGTCCACAGGAACAGGAAATGACTTATAAATGTCTCAATGAAACTAATTTTGATCGAGATCAATGTGCCAAGCAATTTTTGAACTACAACGTATGCAAAGATTTTTGGGTATGGATCAGCCGGAGCTTTTTTCTATATAGAATTTTAATTATGCAACACATTTAACACCATTATGTAAAAATATAAACGCTATAAGTTTACTCGTCATAAAAATAATGTTAGCAGTACATGTTTATAATATATACTGTAGACTTAATTCTCTATGATTATATTACGGTGACAGTTACTGCAAAACAAAATATTTTCTAGTCTTATTTTAATATTAATTGTGTTTTAAATTTTACGAAACGTGCACATATAAAATAATGTAGATACATTCTCAACTTCTATGCACTATCCCAGAGTACCTATCTTTAATAAAAAAATTATACATTAAAATTATTCTTGTTTTTGTTTAGAATAAAATTCGAGCTGACAGAAGGGCACAAGGAATTTGGCCTCGACTTCCACCTCCTGAAGAACGAACTAAAATTAAGGCTGAATATTTTCTTCAAGCAAAAAGTAGCTAATTGGAAAACTTATTTTGTATATATTTTTTAAATATATGTATTTTCTTGTGGTATGGGCATTAAAATTGCTATTTTAAAGTAACTCAAAAACATGTTATATAGGCTGTAATCATCATAAAAATTTAGTACTTGTAAAGATATTCTCATTTATACCTCAGTGTCATATGTAATATATGTATTGATATGGTGTAAGAGATCATTAAAATATTATATTATTCAATTTCATTGTTTTATTTTGTGGTTATCCATTACTTATTAGAGCAATTTATTGATTTTGTGACAGTCCGTCATTATTAAAAATCAAATAATTATTTTAATCCAAAAGAGCAAAACATATTTTTGAACATAATATTATGACTGCAAGTGCGCTCGTACATCTAACGCAACAACATTGAATCACCTTGTCAAACCTCTTTTGTAAAAGCAAGCAATTTTTAGGACAATTTTACACTATACATAGAAATAAAACAACATCGATTAAGACTTTTTTAAATTTATTAGTTGAAAATTACAATTTTGGTGGAGTATGGGTCTGGGATATTTATTTGCCCCTCTCATTTTTCATTTTATTTATTTCATTCTCTCTCAAAGTAATTTCTGACTCATGCAATTGACCAGAGCAGTTAACTAGAATTTATATTTATCTATTATTTTACTTTGTCATATTTTATAATAAAGCATAATTATAATGGCAATATACGGTAAGCATTTCTTACATTAAAGCCATAAACACTTTTTGTTTTCATTCAGAAGGTACATAGAGCGAGGGGCGTACGGAAGCATTGTAACTACTTATTTTTGTTTAAATATTATACTGGCTCTTTGATTGGTGGTTAAATTTGTAGCAATCTCTGAAATTCAGTTCCCAGAATTACAATTAAGTTTATTTATTTTTTTCCCAACTTAAGGAAATATATTTTATTGTTTTCTGGAAAATTTATTTCATTTTATTTCCATTACATAATATTGTTTATGTGGGTCATATTAATTACAAGGTTTCTTACACTAATAAAGGGCTTTGTTGCTCGTAAGCCAATGGCACGGCTAGACCGTTTGCTTAAAGACCAATCACATGCAAATTTACACACATTGTGTGATTGCACGACAAAACCTCATCAATGTAAAATCCTTGGTTAATTTACTAAAACTGTTTGACACCAAATATATTCAAGCAAAAAGTTTAGTGTCTATGGCTCTTTTCAACCATTACTACATTATACATCATTTGTTATTATTATTATTTTTTTTTTACATTCATGTGTTTATCAAAAACACTCAATAATATATATATTTTTGTTTTAATTACACAATCCTTGCCTTTTACAGCAAAATAGAGGCATTATAATACATTTTGTTCCAAAGAAATTGATTTTTTTTTTAAATGCATATATATATTCTCAATCAATTACTGAAGTTAGATTAGCTGACAGTTGAAAATTTTAAATTAATAAGCTGCTGAACAGAATAAGTTAACCTTCATGAAGAACCAAAAAACTTAAAAATTTCTATTGGTTTAGTTTGCTCATTCATTAGGCACCAAAGTGATTAAGTACTAGTCAGCTGTAGCACTATCAATGTAAGTTTCAATTTCAAACTTTTCATACAAAATAATAGTTCAAAAAAAAAAAAAAAAAAAAAAAAAAAAAAAAAAAAAACTATTAAAATCTTATTTTAATGAAAATGAAAATCAAACATTTGATTGGATTGTACTAAGGGGGCATAGGATTTCACTACTTTAAGCATAATTTAAGAAAGGTCACACTACAAATTAACGATTTTCTTTTCTTTTTTTGGTTCCTGATAAATGTCAACCTTTTATGCACTTAACTCAACAAATTTGTCTGTCATTTCATATTATTATTACTATTTTTTTCGCCGATTTATTTTAATAATATTTTAAGTTATATTCTTAAAACTTTTTTTTTTTTTCATTGTTTAGGAAAATACATAGAAGACAAAAGTTGAAATTTGTATCAAATTCTCATATATATATATATATAATTATATTATACTAGTTAGAATTGTTTGGAATAATATTATTATGAGTTACTAATAAAAATACATTTCATATCAAAACACCAGAAATATTAGGAAAAATCAGGGAATGACAAATAATAATTTATATCCCAGGCCAAAGAAAATGTTAAGCCACGAAGCTCACTATCTCTTACTCCATAATTTTTCTTAATATATCTATGAAGTTTTGAAACGAAATACATTTTTGTTAGTCAATTATCGCATTTTATTTTCAATTAATATTACAAATATGACTACCAATTTATAACTATTAAAAATAATCATAAGATAATATTTTTATTATTAAATGGGAAAACATAAAAAATGAATTCCAAACATCAATAATTTGGTACTCAAACTGTATTATATTGATGGCAAATACATTTTTAAGTAACATTTTTCTAAAGAGATTCTACAAAGAAACAAAAAAATTATTTTAAAATATACATAAGAATCATTTACATCAAAAAAGAGTAAAGCTATAATAAATACAGCTTTAAAAATATATATTTTGGAAAAATAGCATAATTATTATTATTTTAAAATATGCAATAGCAAAAAGGCAAATAGAATGTGTAACCTATATATAGAATAAACAAGCCCACAAATATTAAAATAAAGCCACAGCCATCTACAAAAATATGATGACATTCACAGTTTCATTCAAATTTATTTTAATATGATAATAATTATCTTTATTAATTGTTTTTCTTCTTCTTCTAGTATTTATCATGATAATATTTATATTACATTTTTTTTTTACCAAATCATGTTTGGTCCAAATAGTATATGACAGTGTTGTTAAAACATGAATAGAAAAATTTAATATATAATTTCTATCTCAGTAGGCAAAAAAATTAGAACCAAACATGATTATTGATATAACGACTACATGCACTAGTGAAATAATAATAAAAGTTGTTACTACAGATGTCAAAATTAAGTAAAAAAAAAAAAAAAAAAAAAAAAAAAAAAACTTAGCCCACTGTCTCTTTGATATTTAAGAGATACCATCTTTTTAGTGACAACTATATTGACAAAGCATCAACAAAACAGCATTTTCTTATTTTGAATAATAATAAATATCATTAAACCTTTTCATATCACTTAAACCAAAACCAGGCCTTTTCTTTAATAAATATAAAATTTCCGCAAAATTAGCTTCACTTTTACAGCAATTACCCAGCAAATTTGAGCCAAGAAAAAACGCGTATCTAGTTTGAATGAAACAAAAAGATCTATTTGGTTGGTACACTCCCTCATGAAAAATCTGACCATAGAATTCATGTCTCCAGATACATGCTTCTTGCTGGGAAGGCTAGGACAAATCCTTTACAGTAATTTAGTTTCAAGATGTAGCTAACCATACCAAACAACACAAATAAGGAGAGATTTTGACACAATAAAGCAGGTTTTTGTCAAGTGAGTGTACAGCTCTGGCCAAAAGTTTGACAACAATTTGTATAGGCAACCCGAAACCATGCTATGTTATCTTTATGGGAAAACGCTGCGGCCGCCGCTGCCCCGTTCTTAAACATTTGGCCAGAGCTGTACATTAAACTATAAACTGACATAAATTTTAAGTTTGAATGTGCTACATTGTTAAACATGAAAAAAAAAAATAAAATATTGTAATGGTCTCCTTAAACAAAACGCTGGCATTGTTGTTGTATATTGTAACGTGCCGGGAATAATTATGCATTATTCTACTTTATTTTGTCTAAGGGATTTATTATTACACATAATATCTTGGTTATTGGGTGACATTACTTATCCTGCCTGCAACTAGGCTTACTGACATCAAAATTACTTTCTGAAATCGATAAACCTAATTACAGGCAGAATAAGTAGTAATTTAAAGTAATGTCACCCAATAACTGAGCTAGTGTGTACAATAACAAATCCCCCTAAGAAAAAAGTCGAATAAATTGTAATTATTTTGGGGCATTATATACAATACAGCATTTCAACTTTTAGCTGACAAAAGTAATTGAGGGAACATAATGTCTTCCATGCTTGACAATATATTTACAACTTCAAAGATGGTATACAGGGGTCAACAAAGAACAAAATAAAAGTTGTCATTCATGCAGCCCTGAGACTAGTGTGTTTGTGTAATGAAGAAATGTTATTGATTAATCACTTGATTGACAAGCAAGATGATATGATGACACACAGATTGATCAAAGAGAACACATACAGTAAGTTACTAATGTCGTTTGTAAACCTCTCTTATTCAGACCAAAACAAATAAAAATGAACAATCACTCTTTTTTTTTTTTTGTTTAAATGGGATTGTACATTTTTATATTCAAGGTTTACCAACATCATTACAGTAGACACACTACTGTGTCTTACTTTTGTTGGTCATAATTAAAATTACACTACACAATTTTAAATTTTAATAACAATATAATAATAAAAAATAAAGATACTAGTAAAAAAAAAAGGATAAAAAGTCACTATATAGTAAAACAGAATTTTGTATTTTCTGTATTTAATAAGAGAATATTTTAATTTATAATTAAGTTATTTCATATGCAGATGCAAGTGTCACTTTTTTGTTACTACAATAAATACAAATTGCACACTAAATACGAGTTAATATCTGACTACAGCAAAATAACAGTGTTTCATATTATATTCTTCTTTAACCATTTCTATTTTTAGCTTTGCAACATGCCAATTCTGCACATAACACCATTTATAAATTAACCTCTTCTATTTTTGTTTACAGTGACTTTTCATTTACTTTCTAAACACCAAGATGCACGAACTTTATTAATTTTAAATATAACATAGTTTCAATATTATGATTGAAAAAGCAATACTTTTTATTGAACTGGGCAATCCACTTTCTTTCACATTCACTCTTTAACTTTTTTTTTTTTTTTTTTTAATAGCTTTCAAAGCATTTTTAAACAAAATAATAACAGAAAAACAAAAAGTCGTTGTTAGGAAAAAAATAGCATAAAAAAATTCCAAGACTAAAAAATAAAAAGGTATAAGAAAAAAAAAAAGAAAAAAAAAAAAAAAAGAAGCACAATACACTACTTCTAAATAAAGTGAAGGGGTATCTTCAACACATTACAATATTTTATACAAAGTGAAATGTTTTTATCAATATGTGTAAATATACAAGTAGAAGTGTCAAAAAAAAAAAAAAAAAAAAAAAAAAAAAAAAAAAAAAAAAAAGAGAACAATATCTGAGGGTACATTTTTAAATAGAGGGGAGTATAATATTTTATAGTACAACACTGAAATGAATGATTCATTTTATAAAATTAATCACAAATCTCCGAGAGACAACACAAAAATAACCCAGAGTATTATTAAAAGCCAATAAGTATTTAAAAAAAAAAAAAATGCTGCCCCAAAAAACGCAAATTACTTATGTAATAAAAAAAAAAAAACACTCCCCAAATCTTGTTTAAATGTAATTATGCATTTTTTTGAGAATGGAGTGCCTGCACTCGTTAGTTGGTTGATTTCTTTGGCTCCAGATCACCAATAAGATCCATGGGCTCCTGGGCTGCTGGGCCAGCTGCTGGGCTTCTACTTGGGTTAAAATGTGTCGTCTGCCAGCAGTCATTCTCCGTGAGATTTGATACGGAAGCATTCGATTTTAAAATGCTGGCACATTTCTCGTACCTGTTAGAGAGAGGAAATACTAACATGAGAATTTTTCATGTTATTTAAGTTTTAATAAAACTGAAATATTAAGTATTATTAACAATTATAAAATAAGTAAGATAAATTGGAACAAAAAAGATAGGAGAAACCAGCAAGTGCCTCACGATAGTGAAGATAGTCCCATAATTTGGTGAAAATCTTGCTAGCACAGATATAAAAAACTAACACATGGGAATATATCTATGCTAGCAAGATTTTCACCAAACTACAGGACTTTCTTCACTATGGTAAGGCCCTTGCTGATTTTTCCTATCCTTTTCTTTCAAATTTATCATACCTAACCGTGAAGGTTTATTTTACGTAATGCATCTCATATAAAATAAGTAATGTAATCAATCACTAATCATAATTTGCACTTTTAGATTTTACATGAATTCACGTGGAACCCCCACGACTATACAACATTCCTCAATATTATCTCCACAACCATGCTTGCTTTACCTTTATTATTATTATAAGTTTTATTGCTACTTTGATACTGATAATGGGACAGGAAGTTGAGCTTTAACTGACAGGGATCCTTGAGCAAGAGAGAATAGTTTCTAAGCCAAACTAACTGCATTTAGCACTTAACGCATTCAGTTCTGAACTGGCTTATAAATTATTCGCTCTCCCACTAGAGTCCCTGTCAGCTACAGCTTAACTCACTTTTCCTAATTTTTCCAAACTATCTGTCTTCTATCTAAAACTGATCCTTGACCAAAATACAGGAGAAATTAAGAAACCTATTGCTACTTTATGTATATGGGAAAAAAACATTGCGGTTGGTATTAATTACGTTGACGAGTCCTAGGTAAAGGACGAAACTGGTCTAAGGCCAAGAGCAAGTCTGATGCTGTTTTATAAAGTTGTGCCTTTGATGCAATGTGAGAACTTGAGATGCTAGGCATATCGTATTTTACCCTCATCACTTTTAACGTCTATTTTTATCTAGCTCAAGCTATAATATTTGCATCCCTAGTCCAATTTACAATATAAATTAGAGAATCTTCACTTTTTATTAATTTTCAATTCAACAAGCTCTAATCTCTATACCAACTATTGCTACTTTACTTTGGTATTGAGAATATAAATGCTTATTACTCACCACACTTGTACCATAGTGGATATGAGCTAGGATTGACACAATGGTGAAGACGTAGAGGGCTGGCAGTTCTGCCTGATCTCCTCCAGGAACAAGCACCACAGCAGCAATAATCACGGCCATGGGGAATAACATCCAGTGTAACAGCTCGCATCTCGTGCTTGACATTTGTGCCACGATCAGACGACACTGAACATATCATCAACATAATTACATCGTGGCATATAGTATACAAATGGTATTGTGGCTTCAAAATTATTTTATTTATTAACTTATTAGATTTCTAATTTTGTTAAAGATAATTTTGGAAATTCTAATTACATTAAGTAAAAAGTACATTTTGTAACTTCTCTCAAAGTCAGTAAGGAGCGACAAAGATACACACACATACTCCTTGAGTCTTTTGCTCAAAGCTATTTAAGAATTTTCACTTAACTATAGGACACTACTTAACTACAGTAAGGCCAGTGCTGGTTTCTACTATTTACTTTTAATTTATTATAAGCATAATTTTTTAAATTTATATACAGCATATGGAGAGCTACTCGGCATTTCTGTACTACTGCAATCTCCGCGGGTGCAATTTTGGAACATGTGCAATCTTCGCCACACCTGTGCAGGTTACGAGTATAAAGATGTTTTAAAAAAAGATGGGGGGGCACAGAGAATGCAAATGCTCTAAAATTGCACCCACGGAGATTGCGGTAGTACTGAAATGCCGCATAGCCCTCGATACATTGCCTTGGTTTATATTTTTTAGGTAATTAAAAATGCTCATTAATGAAATAAATTAAGTAACAAGAGTTCAATAAGTTACAAGAACATTTAAATTAAGTAAGCCCCAACCCTCAAAAATGTATAAACTTGTTTAAAAAAAGCACCAGGCAATTTGCTTTGTTCCCAGGTTCTTAAATTTACTTAAAAGGTTGATGAACAGTTCACCAACTACTGGAAGAAACAGTTTCAATGTTTACTTTATATTTAACTCAAAGACTAGCAATAAATAGTATGTCAATGGCTCTGCGGAAAACTGAACTATCTATAGTTTACGCGCGCCTCAAATTTGGAACATCTGCGCTCTCCGCCTCTGCTGAAATTGAAGCATCTCTTACCAGCACACCACTACAGATACTTCAATTTTGGGAGAAACGGAGAGTGCAGATGTTTTAAAAATGAGGTGCGCGAAGACTATGGATAGTTCTGTTTTCCTCGGAGCCCTCAATGTAATGATTGTGTTAACTCCATGGTTACTTACACATATATTGGAGAAGATTGTCCCTGTCATGAAGTAGACTGCTCGAGGATCAACCTCCACTATGTGATTGGGTGACAAGAACACCCACACTGAGCACAGTCCAAAGAACACACTGACAGACACAAGCGGCCTCAGAGCTTCAGGTATCGGCCTCATCTTGCCTGTACGATCTCGATACGACCTGGTACCACACAATAAATATAATTAACACATCATCTTCATCATTGATCTACAGCTACAACAATATGAGAAAACTAATAATGTTATGGGGAGAATTGAATATTGGATATCACGAGCCTTGCTTTCTACTTGACAGTGCAATATCTAGCTAAAGTGTCGACAGAACTGAATATTTTTTTAAAAAAAAATCTGCATTCTATTTAGTGTAGTGATACAATAGGAACGATGTCTCACTTCTCTCACTTAAATTGCCACTAAAGACTGAGTATAAAACAAGCTATGAGGTTGTTCTGCTTGCAGATGCAGACTTTTACCTGCAGTGTTGATTTATTGTTTAAAACAAATTTTACTCAAATGATGGAGGCACAAAACACTAATATATCAAATCTGCAAACAAATTTTAAGTACTCTGGTACAACTGCTTTTTTTTTTTTTTTTTTTTTTTTAAATTTTTTTAAGCTTTTTACCTGAGGGTTGTTTTTAATACCAAGCAGTCTTACCTAAGTTATTAAACTTTGCCTTCAAATTGAAACCAATGCTCATGATGAATCACATTATAATAACACTGAATAACATTGATAGCTTTCTTACATTTTTTTTTGTTTTTTTGAGCTATAAAGAAATTTTGTACTATTTTTGGTGCAGTTAATTTAAAATTAAATGATAATTCTCTGGAGCTTTCAAAATCGTACTCCAGATAAGATGCCTGTTCAATCTACAAAAATAAACTATTTTTTAGTTGAAAATTTTGCCCAAAAATTGCAAGATTTACAAAAATTATTTCCATTTCCTTTGTGTTAAATTTTCTGTCACCCAAATTTTTAATTTTTGCAAAAAAGTCATTTTTGCGCAAAATACAGTAAATTGTTTATCTCATAATATAAAAAAGAAAATTGTTACTAATTTAGATTAACTTAAGACAATTTTGAGCTGTTGATTGTCAGTGATAACTTACTTATAGATGTTCCAAACTGCAACAGGGAGGTTTGAGAGGAAAGCGCAGACGTAAAATGTCATTTCAAACATATGACCGCAGGAAATCTGACCAAAGAGGTAAAAATTCCAGACTTCATGTCCGTATAAGTAGGTGATGGTGAATGTTAGCATGGTGGCCTGTTAACACATAACAGCAGGGACTTCAATCATGAGTACACTAACCCTCTTCATTGTGCTAACATTAAAGTAGATGCCACTTGTACAAGAAAAGGTCTAAAAACTAGGTATAGGAAAGTGCTATGGTACCAGCTCCAAGCTCGCAACATTTATGTACTTTTTCATAAAATGTCACTCATTAAAAAGTTATTATTAATACAATGCATTCACATATTCATTTATTTATTGTAATTGTGTGCAGCAAATATTTAACTGCCATTGTTTTGAATGCAAATAATTATTTTGCAGTACAAAGTTACAAAAAGTAAATAAATATCAAGGGCGCTCCGCTATAACTTCCAAAGTCCATTTGACCTTGAATTTTTTTAATGCAAATGCCTTGAGATAGGAAAATCCAAAACCTGGAGTTGATCGGATGAAATTTGATTTTTCATCCTTTGAACATTATTGCGGAACACCCTCTATATGTGAATATGCCTGGATATTTTAAAACTTCTCTTAAATTCAATAGCAAAATGACAATGAGTTAATTGAAAAGGTCCGCAGGTGTTGCAAACACAGAGCTGTCAATAGCACAATTATCTGTACTAAGTTTTCAGCCTTCTTCCTCTATATAAATAGCACGTGTTAGCACTATGAACATGGCCAGAGTACATACATTACACTACAAACAACATGCCTTACATGGGGCACATCCAGTCACATCATTAACAGTGGTCACTAAGGGGGAGTGTACATGCAGCATTATAAACCTAAGTCACTCATGGTAAAGAGGCGTCATTTTCATGGTAACATACAAAGACTATTTTATTTATACTAAAACTAATAGGAATAACTTAAAAAATGAACTCTATTTCTAGAACAGAGCTAGTCTGAACAGTAAAATGCTTGATGTGGACAAACTCCTTCACTTGTGATATAAATGAGAGAGAAAAAAGTGATTTCTGAACTGATAGGCATAAAACATCATGATATGACTGACAATGAATGCAAACATGTGAAAGTCTAAGGGGTAATATATTGCTGTATTGAAGAAGTAAAATTATAACTTACTTGTATATTATTATGATAATTAGTTAATTAGTGTAGTGCTGACTTTAGTAATATTGTATTAACAATAGAAATAATGCTAGAAGTAGCCCCTAAATTAAGGACCTCAGTTTTTTATTATTATTTTTATTTAATAGGGTGTGTACGCATGACGTCATTCTGAATGCTTTTTGATGCTCTTCTTGAGCAATGAATAACAGTGCTCAGCATTGGACAAACGTAGTTTTTGGCTATTTTCTTTGGAAATTAGCTATGTTTCAGTTATTATTATTTTTCTTGCATACTTGAGGTACTAATTCAACCTGTTAACAGCATCAATGCTCTCAAAAATATTGTTTAGTATTTTTAAACTGGCAAAATGAGTCATTTTCCAATACTGGCCAATGTTATTTAGTACTCACTTATGACGTCGACTTTAATATGAATGAAACCACCTTATATACATATTGCACATTTTAAACAGGGAAATTTGTGTTTCTCATTTCAAACCAAAGAGCATTGAGATCTAACTTCCTATCTCTCTGCATTGAGGAATTATATTTATTTTTGCAAAAATTACAATACTGATATGAGTAAAGAAAGACAAATAAAACAATGAGAGAAAGTGCTATACTCCTCCCACAGATAATGGCTACTTTAAATACATATCGATCTTGTTGCGAAAAAAAGGTCTAACTCGTATTTTGTCAGGGGAAGCAAAAGGCCTATCTTGTTTTTTGTCAGTGGAAGCAAAAGGCCTATTTCGTTCCCGAACGTTATGTAGATGGCACTCGAGATAGACCTTTTGCTTCCACTGACAAAAAACGAGATAGGCCTTTTGCTTCCCCTGACAAAATACGAGATAGACCTTTTTTTCGCAACAAAATCGATATTATACACAATTATATAATTATGTAATATGCAGCAAAATAAGATTGCAAAACCAGAGAGACGATACATTGTTTATCAATATTTTGACTGGATTATATTTGAACAAGAAGTGTTATCATTACATTTTTGAAGATTAATTTTATGCTTATCTTCTTAGTTATATATGTCATACAAAGTACAATAAAAAGTTAGGAGTGTTTGATGATGCATGAGTATAATTGCTCATATACAATATTGATTGCATTACTTTTATGATTCAACCCTATTAAACCACTTCCAGGAAATTTATTTATGAATGAAATACGTTTTATTACAATTTCCTGTGTATTTTTAAACTGAAAAATCAATAATAATACTAGCACCCATATCAAGCATGATATCATTTTATTAGGTATTTATTATGTGTGGCCACTCAAATTATGTAGTTAGACCATATATAGTAATGCAACTGATTGTTTCTATGGGAATAATAACAGTTAATGTGAAATGTTTAGTAAGATTTGCAGCAACTACCAAATCGTATTTTGAATTTTTTTTTTAATTAATGTTGAATCTTGCATTTATTATGCTTATTTAATTTTGGTATTGTTGAGGGACTCTTTTCTAGGTCCATTGCAATTTTACAAAATCAGGAGTTTCCACTATAAATTTTAATAACTTGAGCAAAAAAATTACATAAAGAATGAAATCATATATTATCAGTAAAAAAATTTGATTTGAAATGCAAAAATATATGTAAATTAAAAAATAATGTGTAACATAAGTGAGTATTATACACTTGCGATTATCACTTTAATGAAGGGATAGCATTTTTTTAAAATAATAATAATAAAAGTGTGTAGCTTAAAAATAATAATAATAAAAAACTCTTAAAGGCTTAGAACACCTTTAACAAAAAAGTTGCGTAATATCCTAACAAACCTGAAAATCGACGTTGATTTGGCCCAGGGGGAGCTCATAAGGCTGTTGTGACGTCACGTGAATTGTTTTGCCCATAAGGTTAACATTGCATTTTTCGGAACGTGTGACGTCACAGCTGCTAGTGAGCCCCCCGTGGATTTGGCCGGAGTCATTGATTTCTAATTTATTTTCCACTCACAAAATGCCACTGGCGGTCACTGACGTCACAGTTCGCTTCTTTTATGCGCGCGTGAACCGGGCAAGCTGTGACGTCAGTGACCGCCACTGTCGTTTTGTGAATAGAAAATAAATTAGAAATCAATGACTCCGGCCAAATCTAAGTTGATTTTCAGGTTTGTTAGGCTATTACACAACTTTTTTGTTCGAGGTGTTCTACGCCTTTAAGTATTACCAGGAATGGGTGTTATGTCAATGGACACAATATTTTTAAACAATTGTGGCACTTTAAAAGACACTTCCCCATTATTATTAATCTCCCAGTCTTGGTGTCTTTTGAGAAAACTATGGCATGGAGACCGGATAATTTTTATCATGGAATATTAGTTATTATGCACATTTATGTAAATATTTTAAGCAATTACAATATAGAATAGTGACCAACTTTTTAAAACATAGTAACATTTGAAAGAACGATGTACGCCATTAACGTAAATAAACACTATTCTTTTAGATGGCCTGTGATCATTTTGTTAACCTAAACTAGGTAGCATAATATTGCATGACTAAAGAGCCTCAAATTAAGAACTCACCAACATGGAGGCATCGTATCCCCATGGCAAGAAGAGAACTCCAGTATTGTATTTCTCCCAGTGAGAGATGAAGAAGTTGATGAAGATATTCCAAAAACAGAAATACATGCGCAGAGGAGAGATGCTGTAATCTGTACGACCAAACGCAGAGTACATACACGTGGCTATCAATACTGTGGTCCACGAGTCCAAGCCGTGGTCAAACAGTTCTCCTAGCGGACCACTCGTCTGTGTCCGCCTTGCCTGTTTACCGTCAATACCATCTGAAACACAAAGAGTTATTTTAGTCTCTGTTTAATGTTTAAACACATACTCTCTCTGTCTTAGATAAGTGCAGTTTTAGCAGGTTAATTTTTACTTTTTATCAACACTTGAAATTTTAAAGACCACAGCTGGGCTTAGTGGCAGGATTCACATGGAAACCCTAGGGTCCAAAATCAAGGGAATCATGGGGTTCCAAATGTCCACGGCAATCTTCAGGTCTGCTCAGCCCTGATACAGAATTTTGCCTTTAAAGATTATTCCCATTTATCAGAATGACACATAAGGTTCATTCATGTTTTAAAGTTGCAATGTAATCCTTACTATTATTATTTTGCATGATAATGTGTTTTGTCTCGGCGGTGAGACGTTTTATAGAGCTTTAATAAACATTAATAACATTCATCATAATGATGCATCATCTTAATACAGGTCTTTATATTTTTACACACACTAGTCTGGGGGGGGGGGGGGGGGGGGAGTAAAAGTATTTTAATTAAAACAAGTTAAATAAGAGGCTACTTCAAATAATAAATAAATTTAAAAATTTAAAAGCATAAAAAAGAGGCATAATAATAATACTACAGGCTATTATCTTTACAATAATGCAAAAGATAATTATGCCAGAGAGTTGGTTGAATGTGACCAAGAAGAAGGTGAGACAATCCGTGAGATATTTCCCATGATATTATACATAATTATGTTGTACACTTGACTCACCTAATGTGTATGCTAAGAAGAGATTGGCAGCAGCTAATCCCCACACCCAGCGGTAAATAGCAGGCACCTCTGGGTGATCTAAGCTCGATGCATAAAAATTGTAGTCAAAATATGAAAAGAGCACAAAGTTGAGCACCGTGAAGAGAAATCCCACAAATGTGAGGAGATTTGGTGCAACCCATCTCGGACACAACTGAAAGTAAATCCAAATTCAGTGTCAGAAAACTATACTGTACAATAAAAATAACATTTATATGCTATCAAATAACACTTTGCAATACTGTGAGATGTAATGTTCACACTGCAAAGTATTTTTAATATCTATTAAATTTGATTTCATGTCATCGTCATTAAAAAGCATTTAATCTGCAT
Source organism: Ecdyonurus torrentis (assembly GCA_949318235.1). Classification (NCBI taxonomy): domain Eukaryota; kingdom Metazoa; phylum Arthropoda; class Insecta; order Ephemeroptera; family Heptageniidae; genus Ecdyonurus; species Ecdyonurus torrentis. The sequence continues at coordinate 50,122,649 of OX439130.1, forward strand.
GCAATCATATTTAACTCACATTAAAATTATTGCACCATGTGAACAGACCATTTAAAGGCATAGAACACCTTGAACAAAAAAACGTGTCTAATATCCTAATATACCTAAATATCAATGTTGAATTGGTTGGAATCATTGATTTCTAATTTATTTTCCATTCACAAAGTGACAGCTGCGGGTTTGTGACGTCACAGCTCGCCTCTTTCCGCGCGCGTGGACTAGTGAGCTGTGACGTTAGAAACCCGCAGGTGTCATTTTGTGAATGGAAAATAAATTAGAAATCAATGATTCTAACCAATTCAACATTGATATTTAGGTGTTGGGATGTTAGACACGTTTTTTGTTCAAGGTGTTCTACGCCTTTAAGTATTATTCACATGACGCGTAAATTTGACGCACGTCGACGCGTGTCAAAAAGTTAGAACAATGTAAACAAATGGAGCCGTTCACATTGTTTTTATTTGTAAACGGCTCCACTTGTCTACTTTGTTCCAGCATTGTTTATCCTTCAACGCGCGTCGACGCACGTCAAATTTACGCGTCATGTGACATGTGAATAATACTTAAGCTGTTAAGGTAGTATTTAAAAGTAGTACCATAAATTGTGACGGGAAAAAAAAAAAAAAAAAACGCTTTAATAGACTACGTTAAAAAAGTTGTACCTAGAAAGATTAGCACAGGTTAACATGGAAATTAATGAAAGTTAATTAAATAACCAATTTAATGTTTTGGAGAAATAAATAAGTTATGTTATAATCAAATTTTATTAGAGAATCTTTGCGTTTCATTAATTTCCAATATAAGTTGTTAATGTACTATTTTTTTTTATTATATTTTTTTTTTACTGTAGTACAAGTACTGTGAACAATAAAATGTAATATATATTTTTTTCAGTGTGATGCAGGTTACAAAATTTATAAATTAAATTCATTAATAAAATAGTTTAAATGAATTGAGCCGTTTTAAACACAAATCTTGAAAGACGATAAGCCGCCAAGTTATCGAGATATAAAACCATGGCAATAAGATATAATTTATTGACATGTTGATGTGAGAGCTTACCTTGACTACTGTGTTCCAAAATGGGTGCATGATGTATATACTGAGGGGGCTGGTGTCTCGAGAACTATACTGTAATCACAAGAAAGAAAGTCACAACATGATGGCTGAGGGTATGAGCAAGCCAATAAACATATCTAATATAATGGAGATTAAGTTTTACAATAGACCGGTTGCACTCATATTTAAGAGCAGTCATTTTGTTGGTCAGGAATACATAGGCCAGCATAGAAAAAACGTCATTTTAATTTTTTTAATAGCAAAAAAAGCTTTAAACCTCAATCAAAGCCTTATTTCTAGCTCCTAATAAGCTCGAAGAATATGAGACCAATTCGTTCAGTTGAAATAAACTCTTTTTATGTGAAAAATTAGGAGGAATGGTGTTTCCCCTATGCTGGACAATGCATTAGGCACCACAAACATGGCGACATAGGTCCAATACCCTAAATATACATACTGTATCGTTGTTTTTTGTACTACGCACTAATTGTTACTTTTTTAGTAATTAAATAATTGTATGATTTTATTACTATTTAATTAATAGTACTGACTGTTTAGATGTATGTTGTACACACATTGTGTTTAATAAATAAATAAAAACAATAAAATAAATTACTATTTAATTATATATAATTCTTTACGTTTATTACTTTTTTTTTGCACTAAATCCTGCAAAGCATGAGCAATAAAAAAATGTAAATGCTTTTCTTTAAGTGGGGAAAAAATACTTCAGTAAACAAAACCTTGAAATTAAATTATACTTTGTTATTAATTGCAGATGCGTCGTTTTACGCAGTTCGAGAAGAAATAAAAAATCCCCAGCTTGTTAGTTATACATAGATTGGTATAGTCGGTCTCTTTGAAAATGAAAATTGTAAACATTTGTAAATAAATTTATTTATTTTTGGTTCCCTTGCGATTTCACAGAATGAAGGATGAAGGTTATTGGTTAAGGCACGCGGGAAAAGCTTAGGGTCCTCTAGATTCCTATCTGTATAGCATTGTGGAACCGTGTTTTAGCGTGTTTTTTTTTTTTTTTTTTTTTTTTTTTTTGAAAAACTATTGCATCAAGACCGGAAATATTCAAATGAGGGTAATATTCACTATTACTTTTTTTTTTTCTCCAACAACGAGGTACAACTTATGCTAGGTATTTACATATTTACATTGCATTTATACTGAATTTACACTCCCGAGACTTCCGAAATCCTATCATAAGATTCGGGTTCTTCCATGGCGGGTCAGCCATGGCATGGCAAATTCTTCCCGGTATTCGCCTTTACATACCGAGGAAACCATGGAAACCTCCGTCAGGAAGTCGGTAGAGGAATGCTTTGAGATATATTATAATTTTTATAACAATTTTTCATCAAAGGTAACCTCAAATAAGAGTTTTCTTACATATAGGATAGGTGAAAAAATAAATATTTGTTGCCTTCACAATATAGTTAAATATTAAATCAATAATCGAACAATTAGATTAGAACTGCATGACATAAATGGATACTACAGTATAATGATTTGGTTTAGCATATTTTTTAAAAGTCCTGGCAACCACATTCAATACACTAAAACCATACAAAGTTTTAAAAGTCATAGTTTTTTTATTTTATTATTATTTTTTATAAGACGACAATTTTGTTATTTTGTCATAACATTTTTTTAAATGTCAAGGTAGTAAATAATTTGTCATAAATAAAATAACAAAAAAAAAAAAAAAAAAAAAAACCTAATAATACATTAATTTATTGCTTTTTTATTAAAAGTTATTATTAATATTTTTTACAATTTAAAATCAATACTTTAAAGTCAATATTTTCATATTATATTGATATCATGAGAGTGAAGGCCATCAACCATGTAAATGTAGATAATTTTATTTTATATTGTACATTTATTTATCAATATTATCACACTGAAAGTTCGTGAACTATTGACACTCAAACAGGAAGTTCATCTCGGAGATCTCTGTCAGTCAGGGATACTACAAACTTGGGACTTAGCCAAAGCAAGATATTAATACAGTAATTGTATTGTATAAATATCAAGAATGTTGTGAAGAAATTAGTTTATTCATTAAAATCGAATTAAATGTTTAGTAGGTTGACCGCAAAATGCTTTTTCTTTTCTTCCTTTTTTCTACATAAATTATTTACTTTGCCATTAACAAAAAATAATAATAATAATAATAATAATAAGATGGAAAAAAAAAAAAAAAAGCTATAATTATCGAGTCTGCACATTTGCAGTAACCAGTTATCACAAAATGTATTCAATAAATTGTATTGACATCTTGTGAGTGGCTGCAATATTTACAAATTCAATATTTTTGTTTTGTTTGTAAAATTATTTAGGCACAAACATTAATCTGTATACTTCATCTAAAAAGCAAAACACAGTAATCAATATATGATTTTGCAAATGCCAAGGTCAAATGATTTTTGCACATCCTCATTTTATACAATATGTTACCTACTTATTTCAATTGTTATATAAAATTAAGTTATAGACTTTTAGCGCACAGTACAGACATTGGGATATAAAATTTACACTTTGCTGTGTTATGCAAGTACACAATAGACTTGTTTGTAAGACCAGTTTTTTGTGCACCGGAACAGGTAAAAATGATGAATGCTGTTTTAAATGAGATTTTTCCGGGGGGGGGGGGGGGGGGGAATAACAGGTTTACAAGCAAGCCTATTAAATTATAGTTAATGTATATGGAGCATCAAATTGAATGCAATTACGTCCTCATATGAACGCATTACACTGACATTAGAATGTACATAATCAAATTTGATATCAAAGTGCCAGTACAGAATTTCTAGCCCGTTTTTTTTTTTTTTTTTTTTTCATTCAATAATAAAGGGTAGAGTTAGTAGAAGTTCTATGTAGAGATTGAGTGTCACAGAGTTTTAGTTATAAAAATGTTCATAACTATAATTGTGACATGTGAGACCTCGACCTCTCCATACAACTTCTACTGTGGTAAGGCACTTGCTGGTAATTCTATATTTTTCTTTATTATTGACTGATAAAGGAACAACTGTTTTGAAGCCAACTATAAGCAATTTCGCTTATATCGGCTTCCGTTTGGACTTACTTCGCTTGCGTAGTACGGAGAAACGAAAGCAGATGTGACCAAAATCGCTTATAGTCGGCCTCAAAACTGTTGTTCCTTTACTAGTCAATTGATCCTAACTGCCCGTGATGTGTTTTCCCTTAAATTGTCATTTTTGAGATTACAATAACTCTATTTGCTCTTACATTAAACAACTTACATTAGATTTTTTTTTTTTTTATCACTAAATTTGCAATGATGGGAGGAAAAAAAGTGTTTCAATTTCAATACTGTGTACAGTATTATTGTCATCTCATGGTCACGGTGTTTTATTTTATACCTGAGAAAATTTACAATAATCATTTCATTCCTACCTACTATTGCCAATGTCATATTTTGATTTTGCTTTCATTGACTGCATAATTTAACTTCATGGCCTGGTCACATGAAGCAATATAAATTTTATACAATGCCAAAAATTTGCTTCAATGGAAATTTAATTGTTTTAATTAGAGATTGTACGCAAGCATAATTTATTGTGCATTGAAAAATAATTACACCGTGTGAACATAACTTCAGAAATATTTGTCAACTTTTTAGACTGAGCCTATATATATATGGAGAACATGCAATGTGTATATTTTCAAGGTTATCAGATTTGAATCACAACATCATAATATCAACAAACATAAAGCCTTTTTTATAACACATTTTTATCTCTCGTAAGAATATATTTATTTTTGTGTTCTTCTAAATTGAACATATCAAAATGTAACTGTTAATTTTATAAATTTGAAAGAATAGGATAGGAGAAATCAGCAAAAATAAGGAAATTATAGTGAACAGTCCTGTAATTTGTTGAAAATCTTGCTAGCAATATACACATTGGACCTCTCTATGCTAGAACTCTGAAACTCTTTCAGTTTGAATGATAATGCCAAATATGCTGGAAAGCTTATATATTTGAGCTTTTAGAAAATTGGGTATAATTATTTTAACTGAAAAACTTTTGGAGTTAAAGCAATTTTAAAAATGGTCCAAAGTTACACCATGCTACAGTAGTTCTCTAATGTCCTCTGAATTTCATGAAATAAATGTTCAAAGTACAGAGGAAACTTGAATGAAAGACTTCACCATAGAAGAGATGTTTATTTTAAGTTTAATAAATATTCTTGCTATAGCACGGAGATAATAAAGAACACATAATGTACTGGATAGCTTTTAGCTCAAGACTCGTTTGTCGTGAATCAAGCTCCTCACACATTTATACATAGTTTCTCTCCGTCCGTAAGGACTGACGAAAGGCATACTTCTTATTTCTCTTGGAGTGTTGTGCCAAAAGCTATATCCCTTGTGTGTGCTCTATTATCATTATGTAAGAATGACTTATGTCACCAAACTATGTATATGACATTTCTTCAAGGCTCTTGCTAGCTTCCTTTATCTTTACATTTTTAATCTATTAACTTTGTTTTCCTTTCCTCAATTTATATCCTAAGCTCTACTTCACCTTATAAAACCATTTTATTTACTATAGGGTGCCATAGTTTATACCCATCATACCAGTATGACGCAAGATTCAAAAATGTTTGATTAAATTGATTGTAGCCTGCTTATAAAACTTAAAGACACCCCTATGCTGACGCATTTATAGTAAATAACAAAACGATCTATAGCTCTTTATACGTTAACATAAAATTATGAGGCCCATACACATTTTAAAACACAAAAAAACGTTCGGATGTGTATGATGCATATTTTTTTAGTAAAATTAAAATTATACATACTCTATGCTACGTATTTAGGTTATATATAGCACAAAGTGCAGCGATAGGTTTCTCTTTGAAAGGTGATATGTAATTTGATTAAGTATAATTCTCTCTGAACTTTTATTGTAAGGTTGCTTTTTAGCTGGAGTGATCGAGAGTGCAGCTGTTAGTGGCCTCATTATAAAATCAACGTCCCCCTATGTGTGTATTTCCTATCATTGTTTAAGCTTTAAAATATGAATATTTATGTATTAAGGGGACTTTACTCTACGAAATTAGATACAAAATAACCATAGCCAACCAATAAATATAAGGAAAAATATACCTTATAATGTTCAAAGCCGGATAAATGTTCCGAAGTAAGATATCTTGTGTCCATGATTATTTCTTGTTTAGGTGGATGATTGATAACGAATTATTTTCACTTCTACTCACTAAACAAAGGTCTTTAATTTTAAGAATTTATGTACAGCATGTCAATATTACTATCATTTCGTCTACTAGCTGCCGGTAATGTGGTAATGACGATAGAAGTGGCGTGATCAAGAATTGGCGTCTGATCTTTTTCCGATTTCGTTCACGGCGGCTGCGGTGCGGTGCTAGCAAACGCGGGCGACGGCTGGCACGGCAATCGCGCGCGGAGGGGCGGGGCAGGTGGGGGGACTACGAAATAGTTTCAAAGTTCCTCACTAGAGGGCACCACTTCGTAGAAAATTCAAAAAATCATCAGCTGTAAAGAAAAACACGTGGAGTGAGCAAATTTTGACTTTTTCTAATAATTTGTGATTTATAATTCCTATTATGTAAATATTCTAAATTAGTATACGGAATCAAGCTTATGAATATAACTTAATATATATATTTGTGAAAAATACGTAAGTTGTCCTGAAAATTTCTACAGAATGCCAGGAAAACAAGCCGAATGGAAATCTTTGCGTTTGGATGAAAATGTTTTTGCTAATGGGGTTTCTGGAATTGAAGGTCTGATTGGAATTGAAGAACTTACTGACTATAACATTGAAAAATTTAAAAAGAAAAAAAGCAAAATTAAAAATACTCAGGTAAGCATACAGTACCTACCTAATAAATAATGCACATGCATATTACTCCTAAAACTAATGATATGTATATATGTATGCATAAATAAATAATAAATATGATGACATATGTATGTCGTTTTTCATAGGTTAAAATGAGCTGTTCATAATAAGGCCCAAATTGATGTTTGTCCTGCTCAATAAGCATGGCACTTTAGCTCACAATTATGTTCAAACATCACATTCATGCAACCATCTAATAAACATCCATTTTTCATTGAGACAGGAGCATATAGTTAAGAGGGGTGTTTTGGGGGTCCGGACTTCCCCCGTCAAGTCTGAAAAAACAGGGGCAAAGGAGGTGGTTTCCTCCCTTTAACCATGCTCACTATGAGATGGACCCCTCCATTGCAAAATCTTGGCTACGTTACTGGGTGAGACGTATAAATATGTACTTGCAGGTATATAATTGTCTCATACCATAGACCCAAAAGTTATAATAATACAATACATGGTTGGACTGGCACTCAAGGAGCCACGTCCGTGATAGAGGTGTAACACCCTCTAAGGGGGCCACAAAAGCGGTGTAACACCCTGGTTATGCCCCTTTTTAGGGCCTTAGGGGCCTTCAAACAAGGGGGGCCATGTCCGCTATCGCAGACCTACTCTTATGGCCAGTCTGAGCCTGATAATATTTTTTGACGTGAAAATGAATCAACAATTATCTACAAAGTACACAATAAAAACACATAGGTAAAGCAAACACAAAAATTATATTTGTAAAAAGGGCATTAGTAAAACAATTTGTAAAAAAATATATATGATAAAAGTTTAAAAACATTAGGTATAAAGCAAAGAATAAAAAATATAGGATAAAAATTGTACGTTGATTCAGTTCTCATTTTTCAATTGGTTTGTAAAAGTCAGCAGAATACTGCAAATTTTTGTATAAAATGTCTCAAGTTCATATTCTGATATTGCACCAGCAATGATTACTTTACCATTCACAAATATAATTGCTTTAAGACTTTTAGTTTTTCCCCAGTAATTTTTTATTGATATGCCAGGAAAAACATTAAAATCATAAAGTACTGAATATCTATGTTTTTTTGCAAATTCTTGAATGTTTACAGCTTCATTAATTTGACCATATCCAACTACATTTTTGACTTGAAAATGACTAAATTTTGCTGATGTATAGCCAAGTTTGTGTAATATTCTTGTAAATATGGCAAGAGAAAGTTTAGCATCTTCTTGAGATTTATTACCAAGTGATACTAATTTGCCTTTTCTGCTAATGATGATAGTCGCGCGAATGTGTAAAATATGTAATCTATAAAACAGCAGTGGTAAAACATGATGTCTTCTTTTTTCTCTTTTTTCTTCTTTAGGAAGACCAAATTTTGCATCAACTAGATTACGATATAAATAATCTAGATGTAAATGAGTGTACGTTGAAGACACAGCAACTACGTTAGTAACGACCAGGGTATTGAGATGTTTTGCGTTGTGTTTAGCATGAGATTGCAAAGAGTAATCATCAGACGAAGGACCTTTCTTGTATTCCAAAGTTCCTGGTAATTGGATATCAACAGGCTTTCTTTCTACATTTCTCCTCCGTTTTCTTGATTGTGTAGTAGTAGTTATGATGTTTCCAAATTCATCCCTTTCGTTCATGGTAGCTGCCAAGTCTGAATTGTAGCTGTTAGCTATGACGTTGGTCACATGGCTGCCAACCATCTCTTTGTCCTCTAAATCTGATGTCTTAAAGTTGACAATAGGGTTACCGTATCCATCCACACAATTCATCATATCCTCATGGTCGAAATCCAAGTCCATCGAGACTTCTTGGTCTAAGTCTAAGGGGTTGCCATATTCGTCCATACCGTCCATGGTGGTGGACTTGAAGGTGTAACTAAATATAGTTGCCCTGAAGTACCACAAAATTAGTGATTTACATATTTTATAAATACATACTTAAGCCTAGGACAGCGGTTGTTTCTTATCGTAATTCTTATCCCACCCCTGCGATAGCGTCCATAAAGTAAGCATGGTCCAAACTTTATCGCTGCTAAGAAAGGACCGCTGCCCTAGGCTTTACAACTTTTCTTGTAACTATGTTGAACTTTAGAAAATTATACTGTGTCGTTACTGAATGTTGAACACAAAACAAATTATCTACTTATTGATGAGTAAAGAACTTATATGATAACTGGCTTTATAATTTTGTTCATATCTACTTCCAATGTAACTTACCACACATGAGCAGTGCCTATGTTTACCTGAAAGTAGATATGAGCAAAATATTTAATTTCAAAATGCATTCACATATTTGTTGTATGGTAATCATACTAGCTATCGGCAGGCCACAGTTATTGGCTGTTGTATATTTTTTTGAACACCTTCCAATATATTAGGGCTTTGAAATTTTAGCACAAAAGAGATGCTTAAGTACTAATCATTTTTGTGTAAAAATTTCAAAAATTTCAGACGAGTGGAACATATTATAAAAAAAAACACACAGAAAACACCTGCCGATAATTGCGGCAAGCATGCAGATAATTTTGTACGTAGTGTTATTGCCATAACTGTGTGCATGAAAACAATCATTCCCATCCATTTAAAATGCTATTTGATTAAAATACAGTATTTTTTTAAATGGAAATAATTATTTTGTTGCACAAAAATTACGACAAATAGATGAATATCGATTCCTCCGCGCCAAAAAGACGCATCTACTATTTCCAGATTTGCGACAAATGGAGCATCTGCAATGTTAAGCGAGTGGCCGCTAGTCCACTCACCATGCTGCAGCAGAAAGTGTTGATGCTCCACTTGTCACAAATCCGGAAAGTGTAGATGCTTCATTTTTGCACGGAGGCATCAATACGTGAATGCAGGTCATAAGTTGACTCTCTTTACTCATCAATTTAAGTCTATAATTAGCTATTATAGGGACTTTAAACTTTACTCATCTATATAAGAAGTGAATTTTACTACAAATGCTTAAACTACAGTACAGTACTAATTATCAAATAAAATAATTGTAAACAGTATGCATAAAAAAATAAACATTATATTATACAAAGCAGAATGGTTTGACTCACAGATGAATAACTTGGTGTCTTGCAGTTGAGAACTGAACTGCAACTGAACAATAAAAAGTTTAAAATTGAAGTATTGACATTTCAACAATGACAAAATAAATAGGAACTTTGCAATCATATAAAGGCATGAATTAAGTCGGGAAATCAGGTAGGTACTGCGGGATTTGACTAAAAAATTGTAAAGAAAGAAAAATCTGAAATTTTGCTTTGGTGATACATTACAATATGGTATCTTCAAAAATGTAAAAAAAAAAAAAAAAAAAAAAAAAAAAAAAAAAAATTGAAAGGTCACCATGCTAGATTTTAAATTATGATTTTTTTGAAGTATTATTCCCATTACAACCTATGTTAATTTCAATAATTATTTTCTCTCTTATCTGATGGTCACGAGTTCTGAAAATTTTATCATAAAGATTTGAAGTTTTCTTTTTAAATTTTAAGATACAAGCCATCTATGTACAACCCTTAAGGTACTGTACTCAATAGCCTTGTTTGTTAACTTTTTTTTTCTTTTTCTTTTCTTTTCTTTTCTTTTTTTTTTCTTTTTTTTTTTGCTGTTGAAGGGACAAAAAAGTACTCAATTTTTTAAATTGGGATTGCACATTAAATTTTGGGGGTAAGGTTGATGCTAGGTTTATTAAAAAAGCCCACTGCCATGCTCTAATTTTGCACATCTCATGTAAACATCTTACTAAAAGTATGATCCCTTATTTTCAGGACACACATGAGACCTCGCCTACATCTGGACACACTCCAAGTGTCAAGAAACGTCCAAGTAGTGATGACGAGCCTACCACTAAACCTAAGAAGAAGAAAAAGAAAACAAAAAATAAAAAGCAAAATGACAAGCACAAAGCCAAGGGCTGGAATGTAACCGAGTTGAGTGAGGAGGTGACTGCAGATGAGAACACAAATGATATGACAACATGGAAAAATCTCTTCACTCCTGAACCTGTGATCAGAGCCTTGTCTGAACTGGGCTTCTCAGAGCCGACACAAATACAGGTACAGTATGTCACCTTTATTTTGACTGTAGACCACTGGTGAGGTGCTCTAGCCAATCACAGGTGGAGCCCTATATTTCTATCCTTTAGCATTGCAAGATCTTGTTTTTATATTTAAATTTTGTATTAATGTTTTTATTATTTTTGAAAAAACAAGTGCATTATCAATATCAAGATGTATAATATATCATATCGATGCCTCCGCGTCAAAAGCGATCATCTACACTTTCCAGATTTCCGACAAAACGACTATCTACACTTTCCGCCGCCGAGCATCTGCAATGTTAAGCTTATGGCCGCTAGTCGGGTTACAGTGCTGCTCGGAAAGTGTAGATAGTCGTTTTGTCGGAAATCTGGAAAGTGTAGATAATCGCTTTTGACGCGGAAGCATCGATATATAATGTATATAAAAGAGGGTTGGCATAAAAGCCGGCTTTTATGATAAAGTCCATGCCGGTGGCATTTACTGGTAATTAACGGCTTTTACTGGTAATTACCGGCACTTACTGGCATTTACTGGGTTTTAGTGGCATATACCAATATTAAGTCAAAATAACTTTAAGAAAATTATTTCTTTGGTGCAAGGGGAGTTTGGGGGGCAAGTTATATGGGTAAATAATACACAGTAAATAATATGTAAAAAAAAATATGAATGATAGGAATATGAAAAGTTCGTCTTATGCTTACTGTGAAAGGGCAAGGGGAGGGGACTAATTTTAAGTGATGAACTTTTATAGGTTTGTAACAATTAAATTATTGCCCCATAATATATAAAATTAGCAATTTCATTAATTCATAGTAAAAAATAAAAATAAAAAATTCTTCAGTATAATTTAGAATATTATGCCTCGCACCCTCTTTTTCCTAAAATGAAAGAAATACAAAAAAAAAAAAAAAAAAAAAAAAAATGTTATTTACAATTTAATTATCAATTTTGCAAGCTTTTAGTATGACTTAAAATAATTAAAATTGTCAATGCAATAAGAATTTTATTTCTTTCAATAGGCAGCTTCACATAATCTGGACAAGTCATACTGGCAAGGAAGGGCCATTCATTAATTATTATAGTTTTATGTTAACTAAGTTTGGCCTGGCTTACGATGTAAAATTGAAGCTCTTAAATTTTCTCTTGCTTTTGCTTCAGAAAATTTAAAACACACATTAAGTCACACATCACCATGAAGTAAAAAGCACAACTTAAAAAATATTTAGACCATGAACAAACCCCAGTCAAAGAAGCTAGGTGAAAAATGTGTTCAAAAATAACTTCAGTTGAGTTTCATCAGAAAATCACTGAAAGCTGACTTTTAAATCCTCAAAGCTTTTATTATAATTAATCTTTAAAAAAACATTAATATATTTGAAAGGTCAAGAATGAAGAACTGAAATTTCTGGTGATACCCCGACCCTTTTTTTGGTGTCAACTTTGTGCTCATTATTTACCTTGTTCTCATTCACATCCTAAAGTCTTTTGAACTGTGCTTTTTAATATACGATGATGTACATGTACGGTTTAAAGTTTTCAAGATTCTGAAGCTGAAATATAAAATCCTCAATTTAGCATGGTAAGCCCTATACCAAGCCCGAATTAACATAATTGACCCTTGCCAGTGGGAGACCTAATGATCCTGATTATGTCCTGACATGTCCTGAATAAAACTTTTTTTATGGATTTATTTGATAGATTTTTTAAGTAATTAAAAGTAATATTTAAGTAATTAAAATGTGTTTAATTGATTATTTATCTTAATATTGCAACTTCTATTAAACTTAAACTCTTAAAATAAACATTGTTATTGCATATATTTCATTTTTTGCATTGTAAAAACCATTATTTTCCATTTTTTATCTGGTGGTAATTACCGGCATTTATGAGGTAAAGTCCGTGCCGGCAATTACCGGTAATTACCATGGTAATTACCGGCTCATTGAAACCACTTGCCAACCCTGATATAAAAGGTGATATAATTCGCCCTTTTACTGTCGTCAAAACTCGGTACCCTTCGTAAAACTTTGATTTTTGACATACATCATACAAAGTGACTGTCAACAGAGCCACATGGTCTCTCAGGTACAATACATTATTACCTGGAAGAGGAGGAGGGACACAAAATTTCTCCTCTTTCAGTCGCTTGAAATTTCCCCTCTTGTTTTGATTCACCTTGTGTGATGTTTCATACCTGATGCTACCTAGGCAAACTACAACACCTTCTATATATCTTGTGCATTATTAAATAATAATAATAATAATAAAAAATTAAAGCTACTAGACACTTTTCCATATTACAAAACAATAAAAATAAATTATATTAGAAAAAAGAAATGTATTATATGATCAAAAAGTTAACATCAATTAGATCTGATTCCCCCCCCCCATTGGAATAGGATGAATTAAAAATGGGGGGGGGGGGGGCAAAATTTTGGGTCACTGTTGAGCCCATGTAATATTAAAAAATTCCACCCTTGTTCAATGAAACGCATGTTGAAGTTTTTATACCAAATAGCTGACACAAAAAGCTTTAAAAATGCTAAATTTGATGGAACATAGCTTTGTAAATTCTGAACAAGACATTCAGTCAACTTTTTAGTATTGCTGCTTTGGATTGTAAGAGATTGGAAAATAAATTATTTTGAACTTACATAATGTGACTATATGACACTATTTGTTCAACAGATGCTGACCCTCCCCTCTGCTATCATGGGAAAGAGAGACGTTTTAGGGGCGGCAGAAACTGGCAGTGGAAAAACATTGGCATTTGGAATTCCTATTATCCAGGGAATTTTGAACTACAGAGAAAGAGTTAAAAATGGTATGTATGCAATACATATAATGCAGATCTATTTTTATCAACTTAATCTTTACTAAATTCAAAAATTAATTAAATTGGCACAGTATTTGTATCAAGTGATTTTTCAACTTTATTTTCTTGTATTTTTTAGTACAGTATATTTTTTTGTGCAATCCTGTTAAAAAATTATACAATTTACAAATGTAAAATTGAATTGAAAGGAAATTAGAAACAAATTGGGTTTAAATTGGTTTTCAAAACAAAGAATTGGAGTAGGAAAATCAATGTCAATAGAAATAATATTTACATATCAATGGTGTTGCGGCTAAACCACGCTTCTACTTTTAGCGTATTTCCTTACTTTCACGCATCTATGTTTATCGCGATAGCCTTAAAAACGCGTATCTACATTTATCTCTAGATATGTTTTTACCTGTTGTCGCGATAAATGTAGATACGCGTTTTTAAGGCTATCACGATAAACGTAGATGCGTGAAAGTAAGAAAATACGCTAAAAGTAGAAGCGTGGTTTAGCTGCAACAGCATCGATATATTATATGCACTTGTTGGTTGGTCTTGTTCTTTCTTTTGATAACATTTGTATCTAGCGTTGATATTTTTTTCTTACGTTTGTAATATCAGCTTGATTGTGTTTGTTGTCAGGTCGTGTGATCGATGAGTTTAACCCAGAGCAAGAGGAAGTGACTGACAATCCTGAAGATTCTGAACCAGAAGAGGAGCTTGAAGTAGAAGATGAAGAGGACTTGGAAGAGGAGGAGGAGGAAGAAGAAGAAGAGCAAACATCAGAAGAGGAACTTGAAACAGAAGATCAGGAGGACTCAGAGGAGCAAATGTCAGATGTTGAAGAGGAGGAGGAGGAGGAAGGGGAGGAGCAGTTGGTCCAGGAAGACCAGCTGGGATGTGTGAAAGTAGTCCCCATGGGCATGGCAAAGAGATCTATGTCAAAACCTCTAAGAAAACTGCATGCTCTCGTCCTAACTCCAACAAGAGAACTTGCAATTCAAGTCAAGAATCACTTGGTAGCAGCAGCAAAGTACTGTGATATCAAGGTACTTGCTCACTTTTATCATTACAATTAGTAAAACACGACAAACTCAGAGCATAGCAATACTTAATAAACAGCGAGTTGATGATTTGCTTAGCTAGTCTCGAATTTTACATGATTTTATAAAAAATAAAACTATTTATGATAGAAAAACACAAAAAAAAAAAAAAAAATTGTGAACGTACAAAGTTTAAATTAATGTTGCATATGCGCTGATATTTTTTTGGCCTGGATTAGAAATTCTTTTCTCTACCACAGCTTTTCTGTCAGTCTAGGCTCACACTATCTCCCATTCTACGATTTTTCCTAATCTATCTGTGTTTTTCTATCAAATCTTTTTAATTATTAATTATCGTGTCTTCAATTTTTTAACACTTAAAAATTTACGTACACAATTTTTTATCCCCCTGTTTCAAATTCTTCCTGTAGCTTTCTGAGTACTTAACAACTTTTTTTATGGTTGATTGGTTGCTTTTTTTGGTATTAAGGTTATTGTAAACTACTAACAATTCATGAAAAATAATAAACAAAACACTGACAAAACATTCCACTGCCTGTTATAATTACTACATTTTCCAACAAGAAAGCATGTAAATGTAAACACAAAATGGTGTGCTAAGATTGTAGATGACAGAGTTGATTGTTTGATTGTTTAGATTGCGACTGTGGTTGGAGGCATGTCTCAGGAAAAACAAGAGAGAGTCTTACATAAGGGACCTGACATTGTGGTAGCGACTCCAGGCAGACTCTGGGAGTTGATCAAAGAGGGAAATATTCACCTACAACAAGTCGACATTGTGCCGTGAGTATCAGAGAAACACAGGACAATTTTGAATTGAGCTTATCAAACACCTTCAATGTCTCTTAAATCTCTTCTGACTCTGGCATCATTTTTTTTTTAAACACAAGTTAAATTTTCCCTCTCTAGGGAATATTACCAATCCATTGTAATCTTGAAGGTCAGAAACTATAATATTATTATATAACTTGTTTGAGATGTTTATCAAAAGAAGAGTTGAAAAGTCTGAGGACATCAACCTGTCATTTTACAAGACCCCGGCCTTTGATAATGTTAATTGGAAAAAACCAAATTTTTAAAGTAGGCACATTTTTACTAGATTTGCAGTGCACGGCTTTCATCATAAGATTTGCATAATTAAAGAGTACCACGAGTGTGGTACCTCATGTATATGTAAATTGTGTTGTGAGCCATGTGATCAATACCATTTGCTGAAATGTACTAATCGTAGCATTAGTCTAGCAGCATATGCTCAAGATTAACAGCATAATCTCAAACCTTGTAAAGCAGTATCTTAGTTAACTAATTACACAATGGCTACATGTGGCGGCACTGTAGAAGCTTCACTATGTCTTTATTCAAGGTTGCAAGACATGTAAGGGACATTGAAACCCCTAATATCCTTTAGTGTTGTGGAAGTCTCTCGCTTCTTGCTGAGAAAACTTTTGCACTAGGGCGTAACAAAATTGAAATAAAGATTAGTAGATATGCCTTTACTAGTTTTAAGCAGATTTAACTCTTCAAATAAAACAAATAAATTGTTAATTTGATAATGTCAAGTGAAAAATTGTACCTCAGTGTATCACTGCAGTTTATTTTATTTTTTATTTTTTACTACTTATCTAATATTATCCTATGCGTTTGAATCTTTAAAAAAAAAGTTATGACCTTGTGTTCACAGTTTCCTAGTAATTGACGAGGCAGACAGGATGTTGGAAAGAGGTCACTTCCAAGAGTTACGGGACTTGATAGAACGCATGCAGCTCCAAGCAGAGGGTACCAAAGTAAAGAGACAGACTCTTGTGTTCTCAGCCACTCTGACCTTAGTTCATGAACCACCCTCGAGACTGCGCCACAAGCAAGGCAAGAAGAAGAAGAAAGCCATGAGGGTCACTCCAGGACAGAAACTACAAGAACTGATCAGTCTGCTTGATATGAACAAACCCAAGGTATGACATTCCCTGGCTTCATTTTAACTGCCTAGTTAGCTTCTACTTTAATCAGACCTATGGACTTACCAGAATGGTAATTAGGACCAAGCATAGCAGCATTCAAATGAAAAACAATTTTATTGATTATACATTTTATATTTCAGATTTTAAAGTGCAAATTACTACTGTACTGTATTTTAATTTAATAATTTTGGTAAATTTTCTTTACACTATTTTTATTATTACGATTGCCAGATAATTTTTATTTTTAATTTAATTTTTCTACTCTGTTAGTACATTCATGATATAATTAAAAAAAATTGATTTTGTAAAATCGTAGAGAACCCTGAAAATAATAATTTTTTTCAAAATTGTAATTCGTAACATCAAGAGGTTTATGGAATTGAAATTCCTATGTTGATGATGGCTGTATGAGCAGTTCACAAGATCAAGATATTTGCATTGTGTGTGCCAAAATGTCAAATAAAATCACAAGTTTCCTGTGTGACACTCTTGTTTCTTGTGACCCCCAGGTTATAGATGTGACTGCCAAGCAGTGCACTGCAGACTCTCTCACCGAGGCTTTCATTTCTTGTGCCCTGGAGGAGAAAGACGCTCACCTCTATTGCTTCCTGCAACGTCACCCTGGCCGCACCCTGGTGTTCTGCAACAGTGTCACGTGTGTCAGACGTCTCACTCAACTCTTCACGTTGCTACGCTGCAAGCCCACTGCCCTGCACGCTCAGATGGCGCAGAAACAGAGATTACGTAGTCTTGATAAGTTTACTGCAGATCCCAAGGGCTTGCTCTTGGCTACAGATGTTGCAGCTCGAGGTCTTGACATTCCCAATGTTCAGCATGTCATTCATTACCAAGTACCCAGGACATCAGAGGTAAGCAAAACATCAAGTACAGAAATAAATAACGGTAACTATCAATTAACCTAACTATGAATGTTATTGACATGTACTCATTATCAAATAAACTAATACAAATTCAATAGAAATAAAGTAATACTGTAATACTGAATAGCATTTAATTGAATTATTGGATTTGGAGGGGGGGGGGGGTGTATCTTACAGTACTGTAATAAAAAAATCATGCAAAACTAAACACTTAAATGTGTATGTATAAGGAATTGTATTATTAATTCAGAAATTTGATGGTAATTTGATTTAATAGTTTGTATTTTAATATCATGATTATTTTACTTCATGACAAAACTTGTAAAAGCATAATAAATTTTGATTTTATTATTATTTAATTATAAACTTCTACAAAAAATTCAAAAGCTGTTTGAAATTGACTGATTAATAATACAGCAAGTATTCTCAATATTGATATGGTGACAACCTGTGTATTCCTCAGGGCTACATACATCGCAGTGGCAGGACAGCCAGGGCTCACAATGAGGGGCTCACACTGCTGCTTGTGGAGCCCAAGGAAATGCCCTTGTATGCGAGATTGTGTCGTACTTTAGGCAGAGGTAAGTAGTTACCACTTTCTCCTTGAAACAGCTTTTCTTGCTTATGTATAAAATTTTATGACCATCAAATCCATTGTTAAAAATACCATGTAAATACTGCATTTGTTATTGCATGATTACTTATGCAGTAGTTGTATCTTAAATTCAAAAGGTGAATTACTTGAACGCCAATAATAATAGCTATGAATAAAAATTTGTGGACCCATGACAATCGGATAAAATTAATAATTAAAATAAAACTATACATGGAGGCCTTATGGGTTTATAATTAAAAAAAAAAAAAATTGTAATTCAAAATTTTGCATACAGTACTATTTATATATTTTTTGACTTTTATGTATGTGTTGTTGTAGAGCAAGAGCTGCCAAGGTTCCCCGTAGACCCTGCCGTGTTCTCTGCCGTGCAGGAGCGCGTACAGTCTGCGAGACATCTGGAGGCTCTGGAGCACACACAGCGACGTACACAAGCAGAGGAAGGCTGGCTCTCTAAGGCAGCCAAGGAGCTAGACCTGCACTTTGATGAACATGACAAACTGTATCCTTAGCTTTGCTCATAGTGCCAAACACTTTTGTGGGTTTCATTGACCTACGCATATTTAAAAACATAGTTTTGAAAAATATTCGGTATGATTTATTTTTTATTTTTTCCCCCTTTCACTACACAATTTTGTATTACCACTTTTTTTGAGTCTCCCCTCCTTTTTTTTTTAAATTTTCAAACTCAATTGACAAAACTTTTAATTATATTTACATACATACACTTACAAACAGATCTCTTAATTTAATTATCATTGTTTTGAAGCTCTAGTTTGGTGGTATTGTACCCTTAACTTTCAGCAGTCCAATTAAAGGCTCCATGTCTCCCAGAATGAACAAGAGCATAGCCATGCAGAAGAAAGCTCTGAAAGCCATGTTAAGTTGTCCCTTGGTTCAGCGGGGACGCTCTGCCAAGTACCCAACTTCAAGTGGATCTCTGCAAGTGCCTTTTGCTGCTGGTAAGTCAAATTGAATAATCATCTCAATTAAAAACCAAAGTTTTGTTGTTGTTGTTGTGTTGAAGAATGAGATCTTGATCTTCATATTTTTGAGTCAATAAGAATTAGGTACATAAGAACATATTTTAATATTTAGCAAGCAAAGTAAGTGTTTCCTAACAAATGTACTCAAAGCCAGTATTACATGTAGTCTGTCTCCCCCCCCCCCCCCCCCCCCTGCTTGAAAGCTTATTTTTGCAAAAAAATGAACCTAACTAATAAGTCATACCATAAATATTAGTTATGGTGATTTAAAAGGTAGAGAAAACCAGCTAGGACCTTACCATAGTGAAGTTCTACAGGACAACACTTTACCATGGTAAAGCCCTTGCTGGTTCCTTTCATCGTATATTACTAAGACGTAGCACAGTTTTTAAATTCTGAAATAGCAAAATGTTAATTGAGGTTGTTGCGGTTGTTCATTAATAAAAAGATTATTTGATAGAAAAATACCAGCTAAAAAGATAACTCATTGTGGTATCATTATTTTTTTTTTCTCCATATGTAATTTATATATATAAATTTTTTTCAATTGTTATTTATTAATTGAAGCACTGGAAGTCCTTTTTTTTTAAATCCTGCAATTGCCTGTCAATAATAATGAGGCGGTGACATTAAAAGTTGATAGGGAGTGCTAATTTTAAATAGCTAAATTTTAATTGCTAAATTTAAACTAGCTTATTTTAAATATGTTATGATCACTACGAGTGAAGAGGAGATTGAGAAAAAAATAAATATTATCAATGACGGAGTAATCTCTTTCTTCTGGTGCACTAAAGATTGAAAATGACATTTGTATGTAATTTGTTTGTTTTTCAGTGTGTGCTCAGACTCCAATTAGTCTAGTGAAGGAGGTTAGCAATCCAAGTGAGAAAATACAAGGACTTGGAGCTTCACTAGGCCTTGCAAACAAAAAGAAGAATAAGTTCAGGCACAGGAAGAAGAAGTAAAATTATTTTTAAACTATAATTTTTAATACAAATATAATGTTCTTTGTAAGGCATTTATGTAATTGGTATGTGAAAGTTTTATGTTTATAAAAATAAAATTTGTGAAGTTGTAATTATAACTTTGTGAATGGACTTTTATTATCTTTGCTTTCAACGAACCATTTTCTACAGTATCATGAGAGTATTGTTAAAAATCTACCTTTTTACAAATTTTATGGTACTTTATCAAATCTCTTTTGTTAGCAAATTTTACCATAAAGTTTTCTACATTAATTGTTGTGTAAAATATTGCAGTGAGGATTTAAAATAGTAAATTATTTTTGTATTTATCTGTTGAATTAACTGTCATGATAAGCACTCACTGGTTAATCATTCTTGAAGGTAGGGCCTAACTTGAGTTTGGTTAACTAGAAGTTGGCCATAGTATGTTGAATAGAGAATATAATAATATTATGCTAGAACATTAGATCCCAATTAAAGTGACACTAAACCCTAAAAATGAGTATTTTTTGTTTTTGTTTTTGTAAAAAACAATTCAATATTAATCAGTCGTTTATTTGACTTTTCTAGTCCTACTATGAGAGTAAAAAAAAAAGTACCCCTTGCTCTACCTGCTAAGCTTACCTGAAAAGGTGTACAGATTTTTTACTCACACAGTAAAGGAAATCTCTGACGTCAGAGATTTCCTCTTTACCCTAGCGCGGCTCGCTTATCCCGTGGGCTAGAAAAGTAAAATAAACAACTGATTTCTATTGAATTTTTTTAGAGAAGAATAAAAATGACTTATTTTTTGGGTTAAGTATCGCTTTAAGTCTCAATTGGCTATATAAACTAGAGAATCTTCATGTTTATTCTCAACTTACTATTCTATATTATGATTTTATTGTTAAAAAAATATCAAATATAATATATTTTAAGTTATTACAATGAAAATTTAAGGTTATATGGTCCCTGCAACCTAGCATGGATTTTTTTGTAAGTTGGGAACTTATTTCTTACATCTACTCTTTTGGAAAAAGAAAAACTAAATATTTATTTGATAACAATTTATTTTGCATTTTATTATTATTCTTTTGGAATGTTATTATTATTATTATTATGTTTAGATTTCAAGATTACTTTACAATAAAGAAGCAAACAAAAACAGAAGAAATCAGTCATATCACTCTGCTACATTCAATAAGTTACAAATTACAGATAATATACATTTTCTTTTTAATAAAAATACAGCAAATAAATTATAAAAATCATACTCCAGGCATGAAAATACATGAAGGTCTACAAAATTTAAGCACATTTACATTTTAGCAAGTAAAACACAAGTATTCCTTAATTTTAAGCTGCAGACTTTAAATTGCTTCTTTTTTTTTTTAATATAGATTCCAGTGTATTATTTAGATATATAGGTATTATTCTTTGAGCTTACTTTATGGTTCCTATTAAGAGCCACAATTTTTTTTACTTAAGTTAGAGCAAAAATTGGCAAGAAAACAAAAGTATTTCAGAGCTATATTATGTTTGAATTCTTTTATTGCATTTAGGCCTCTTTTTTTTATATTATATAATTGATCTAATATAATAACCATTTCATTATTATTATTACATTGCATCTAAAATTAATTAGAAATAATAAGGCATAAAATAGACGATATATATTTTGTTTACTTTTCTATTTTAATTTAATAAATTGAATGGAAAGGATAGAAAAGAGATGTTACCATAGTAATGTACCATAGGAAGGAAGGGAAAAAAAAAAAAAAAAAAAAAAAAAAAAAAAAAAAAAAAAAAAAAAAAAAAAAAGCAGAGATGATAAAACACACATTAAATAACTTCAATGCACGACTCTAAAAGAAAAAGTGTGTTTTTGTGTTTGCTGTGTCAGTCCTTACAGAATTGGAGAGAAACTACACAACTATCCTTTCCTTTTAATTTATAATTTCCAACCACGATGGTTTCTTTTTCTTAGTTTATCTTTTACTAATTATTTTTTTTTTAAATTGAATTTAAGACCTTGTTTTGTTAATTTTAAAATATTTTTTTGTTTTTTCTACTTAACTACAAAATGTTGATGATATTTAATTTTACCCTGTTTAATTTTATATATACTTGATCAGCAAAACTTGTGGCTATATTGCAATCTTTCAAATAGTATGTTTTATTGTTGTTGACAAGGTCTTAAAATTCACGTTACTTCAAAATTGTTTTGGTTCAATGACCAGTTTTTAAAATGCAAGCAAATATTATGTGTACATGTTTTATAATATTATAGCATTGACAATACATTTATTCTACATATAATTTGTAATTCTTTTTCTTTATATTTTATAATATTATAGAGATAAAGCTGCATATTTTAGTAATGCCTAGTAATGCATTGCCATTGCATTAATTATATGATATATATATATTTTTTCTTATTAAGTTGATGGTTCACCAATGTTAAAATTTAGTCCCTCATTTTTAATTTAACCAGTGACAAAGAAAAAAAATATATAGTTTGATTATTTGAATAGTTACAAAATATTCAGTTTAATAAATAAAATTTGAAAGTTGTAATGCAAATCATCGGAAAGAAAATAGCTAAACAATTTTAAAGTATGTTAAATGAAAAATTATAAAGTTATGCAAAATGTAAGGTATTAAATAAACAATAAAATTAGTTGCAAGCTGTAGGCTGCTCTATAAATAGAGAAAGGATGTTCTAACAACATGAATGTATTTTATACCAACATTAATGAATGGTATAGTTTTTTTATATAAGAATTTTTAAGATAAAAGTTGAATTTAATACATTTCATGTAATTTTTGACATTTCTTAAGATTGTAAAATGATCATGCTTATAGATCCTCCGCATCCATTAAAATAATAGGCTTGAAATATCACCCCACCCCCTTTATTTTTTGCGTCCTTAAAGGTCATTTTCCAAATTAAGTTTATAAAACGATTATTGTTTTTAAATTTTACTGATCAGAAAATGAGGATAAAATTGTAAACAAGGGTGAACTTAGATTTTTATTGATATATAGTTTATCGCTGGACCCATTGCTTCATTGCTTCCTCCCATTCATTAGGGCTACTAGCCTCCTCTTCTTCTTCTTCTGCTCCTTCTTGTCCATTTTCTCTGTGGTTCCTCATCAAAGCAGCCTGCAAAATAGAATTAAATGTCATTATATGCAACACCATAAACAATGGGAAAAGGTAGAGAAATATAGAAACCATTGTGGTTTGATTATAATCTATGGAAGAATAGAGGAAACAAACAAGGAGTTTTCATAGCAAAGTAAAATTTAGTAAAAAAAACACAAAAAAAAAAACCCGCACTTGCTACAGCACAGAATTAAAAACATTGGAGTACTTTTAGCTTTAACATCGTGTATCTTTATTTGACCTTGCAGACTTGCTTGTTAGTGAGAAGTCTGCAAGTACTGACAATAAAGGCAGACATTTTAGTACTCATAAGCTCTCTAATGTGATTTGTGTACTACAGCAAAAATTTCTTCCTTCTATTGACTAATAACGGAAAAACTGTTTTGAGGCCGACTATAAGTGATTTCGCTCACATCCGCTTCCGTTTCGACTTACTGCGCATGCGTAGTAAGGAGAAATGGAATAACATATCTATTAGTCAATATGTTAACCACATACTCAATACTACACCATAGTTTAATACAATTTGCTTCTTTCAAATTATTTCAGAACTCCAATAAAATTTGCAAGTTTTTTTTCCTTCTTCATAATTCATAAAAGTACAAAGATATAAAACCAACAAGTGCTCACCACGATATATATGTCCATACCTAGGTGAAGTTTTTGATGGCACATACTACACAAATATTTGCAATATTATTAGACATTTCAAGGAACAACAGTAAAGATTAACTACTAGATGTAAATGCAACTAGAGGGCTGTTGCCCTTGAAACATCATGTAAAAACGTAAATGTGTGTAAACAGCCGGACCATCAAGATCTTCACCTATTACAGATGTCATTATGTATTAAGTTGTTGAGTTTTACTATCCTTCCTTTTTGAAAACATATCCAAACCACAAGGGCGTCATATATTTCCTTCTAAATCAACAAATTTTCCATCTATTTTAGCAAACTAAGTACTGTGTTTTGTGTATTTCATTGTTGTTTTGCTTACTTGAAGATCTTGTCCAAATATGTCAATATCCTCCTCTTGTAATTGATAATCTCCCTGAATAGGAAACATTGGGTTTGTATTACATCAAAGTTTTACCAAGTGTACATTTTAATTTACATACACTAGACAAACTTGGGTGTAATTATAATACTGAAGCATATTAGTGGAGGGTCTTTTTGTTTAATAAGAATTGTTTTCGACTGTTATATGGATTGAGTAAAGTCAGATGATGGAAGGGTGGGTTGTTAAAATGGAATTATTTGTCTGATATATATTTATTTATAAGCAAGAAAAGGTCTGCTAACAAAAATATATTTCAGGTACAATGAAAATAATTATATTTGGTATGAACTGAATGATCACGCATCTATTAAAAAGAAAATAGTAAAAGGTAATTTTTAAATGCAGTTAACAAACAGTAAAAACAAACAGAAAAAAGTTTCAAGGGAGTTCAGAATATACAATAAAATTACGTCAAAATTTTTACATTGAAAATATTTGTGCAATAATTGAACTTTTAGGATGAATATTAAATAAGCGGAAAATATTTAATGTTCATCGTAACATTTTTTTTATCGTCTTATAATGAAGTTAACTTTTGAGTTGATATAGTTTTACTTCCTAGTGTGAACTAAACATTTGAAACTCATCTTCAACTCTTTGATTTCTCATTTAGTTTTTTTTTTAGTTCCGCCAGGATCAGAATTGGTTTATGAAAGGCAAGGATAAAATTTGGTTTATTGTGTTTTCCTCTCCAAATCACATATTACTTTTGCTTTTGATAAAACAAAGAATGATAGATATGGCTCCTAATGAAGTGCCATCAAATTTTTACCTTGTCTCCTGCAAAATCTCCATTGCCCAAAGTGCGAGCTCGAAGTTCTGCCATGAATTGGGACTCTTGTTGGTAGCGCTTATGCATCTCTTCTCTCCACAGCACGTTGCCATCCTCTGGACCTGATACCTCGTCTCCTTCTTCCTCATCCTCACCCTCAAAGTCTGGACACCCACGTCACAAAAATATAATTTTTGATTTTCTATAATAACCCTCCCTATCCCGCCCAAAAAAACATTATTCTACCCATAAGCAATTGAACAAGCCAAGCTCTACAGTAAATTAAAATTTCTACCTTATTTATAATTATGTGTATACAAAAAAAAAAAAAAAAAAAAAAAAAAAAAAAATCCTCACACACCCCAACATAATTAAAATTTTATATTTATATAAAAAAAAAATCACATAAAATTTAACTAATTATATTTATATCACAAATTGCTTTTGAATTTTAATATATTTCAGAGCAAATTAAAATTACTTGAAATGTCTACCTACATAAAGCCAAATAATGCTATGTATAATTATTTTACTATTTTATAACAACACTCCAGTTAATAATTGTGAATTAATGAATAAATTATTTAAAAATAAAAGTTTCAGGCAGTAATCATGCATTGTTTCAATCAAAAAAAGCTTTCAATCATTCATCTTAAAGTAATTTCATACTTCTATAAATTGATGCCAAAAAAACACAAATTAAAAAAAAAAAAAAGTACAAATAAATAAAATATAAACAATGTAACAAAAAAAAAAAAGAGTCCAATGCACTTAATTTGGAATAAAATGCAGTATTAAATAAAAAATACCAAAAAATTCAATAACAATACATTTATTATTCACTTCTATCTTTATTTATTTTGTTTGTTCACTTTTGTATGTCATGCCAGTAAAATTAATAATACGATAATATTTATAATAATAAGATTGATTTGATATTAGTTTTCTGTCCTACCTAAAGGTTTTCTGATGTTGCTTCTGGGTGCATCGTCTTGATCTGAGCCCTCTGCAAAGAAAGATGACAAGAGTGTAGGGGTTGGAGGCTACGCTACACACTCACACACAAACATATCTGTCTCGATCAGTAAAGTTTTACACTTCAGAGTGCAGTAATTTATTTATAGGGTAACAGGAGCTCACAGACACAAAATTCAGAGCATATGCATCAACTTTTTTGTTTTTTAACTAATGTATTTACATGGTACTGCTTACAAATTTAGATAAATATTTGCTTTAAGTACAACTCGTTATAAATATTATTACTATTTCCTTTTTTTATTTTATATGTTTCTAAATAAACATAAAAATTTCATAAATATAGCTAATACAGTATATATTTCTGATTTTATCAAATGCTGAGATATTACTGTAAAGTTGCAATCACATATTTGTTATTTTGATGTAACGTTGCACAGCGAATGCTGTGCAAATTATATCAACTTTACCATTAACCAAAAATATTGTTGCAGAAAGTCTGCATGGATCAAAATTTTGACGCTACACAAAGTAACTACAAATAGTGAGAGATTTTTCCACAGAAAATAAACTTGACTGCACAGTTTTGTTATGCGAACTAAACATCTGCAGCAAAAAGTTACAAAAAAAATTATCAACTGAAAAGCTTAATTTTCTGTGGAAATGCTGCAGAAAGTTACAACAAATAAATAAAAACGTGAATGCATCTTAAGATTTTAATTTTAAAAAATCACACACACATCCATAAGTGGGTGAAAATTTGTTAGCTTCAACATTCTTCAAAAGAAATAGTTTTTTTGTAAAGTAACCTACTTTAAGTTTTCTATTTATTGAATTTTAATTTTCCTTGCAAAAATAGCTGTCTAAAATTGCGATATTTATGACATTAAAATACAAAATTTTGCATTATTAGAATAACTTAATGTAAATTAAAGCTAATTTTTATTCTTATTAAAAAAATAGTTTTGAACAATTTTGTGTGCCACATTATTTTGATGCATATATTCCAAATAAGGTTATATTGTTATATGTATACAATCAATAAAAAAAAAGTGATGCAGATATTACTTAAGTAATAGTTATTAAAAAAATTAAAATATTTAAAAAAAAAACAACAACAAAACAAATAACAAAAGTTTTAAAAGATAATTTTTTAGATGATAAAATCTACACTATAGTAAAAATAATAATTAAACTATATTATTACATATAGTTTTTTGTAGTTTGAGTATTAAGACAGAATATTAAAGATCTTACATTCTAAGATGAATTTTACTTGAAAATGTTTACATTTAAGATATTTATCATACTATTATTATAACATGCAGTTTATTTACAAAATTACGTCGTAGAGTACATATATTTTTATTGCACATTCCAATTTTACTTAACTTATGACTGATTTATTATTATTAAATTGCTTTATCTTTTAAACGTTCTTTTAAAAGTGCAAGTTTTTACAAACTATTCATGTTTTAAGTATCAACAGAACATTTTATAAAAAAAACTACACACAACTTTAATGCAGAAAAATACACGTAGCCTTGATGTGCATGTAGACAATTGAATAAAATAAAATAAATCCCAAACATCAAGTTAAAACAGGCATGTCTGCCGCAACGATTGCAAATTATTATTATGCATTTTTATCTACGTTAACATAACAAAAGTGTATAATAATTTGTAATCAATGCGGTGTGTGTTAATCTGATGGTTGGCATTTCTTTTGTTATATTTTATCGCCTACTTGCACATCAAGGCTACATTCTGTATTATTGCTGTGTATAGGCTTTTTACTACTGTATAATGTTCTTGTCATTTAGTATCAATAGTCGCAATGTTTTTTTCCTAATTATATAAAAAAATATATATTTATCGATCTTTTCACATCAAGATGAAGCTTCTACACTTAACAAATTTCCAATAAATGAACGATCTACACTTTACAATTTCGCAGCTACCTGGAGCTTCTGCTACATAAAACAGGTAGGTGAAGCTCCAGGTAGCCGCAAATTTGTAAAGTATAGAAGCTTCATCTTGATGCGAGAAGATCGATATATTATTAATTTTAACAAAGTGGAAAAAAAAGAGCTTATTTTAGAATGTATATTAAGGAAAATAAACCATCGCGGTTAGGTATGATAAATTGAAAGAAAAGGATAGGAGAAAACCAGCAAGGGCCTTACCATAGTGAAGAGAGTCCCATAGTTCGGTGAAAATCTTGCTAGCACAGATATAAAATAACTAACACATTGGAAATATTTCGGCAATCGACTCCAAGAGAGATATGGAGCGTGTTATGCCTTCATCAGTCCTTACAGACTCAGAGAGAAACTATGAATGATCATAGTTGAATGATCATGAATGATATGAATGATATGAATGATATGAATGATCTATGAATGAAACTATCATTCATAGTTTCTCTCTGAGTCTGTAAGGACTGATGAAGGCATAACACGCTCCATATCTCTCTTGGAGTCGATTGCCGAAATATTTCCAATGTGTTAGTTATTTTATATCTGTGCTAGCAAGATTTTCACCGAACTATGGGACTCTCTTCACTATGGTAAGGCCCTTGCTGGTTTTCTCCTATCCTTTTCTTTCAAGTTATCATTATTTTAGAATGTGTAATAAATCAAATGCTACGACCTAACTGATTATAGATTATTTACTAAATAACATTATTTTTTTATTTAACATAATTATACTGTATTAAGTAACATTATTATTATTTAAAAAAAGCTTTATAAGGACAGAATTATATATTTTACAATCAATTAAAATATTTTAGAATTATTGCAAGATTTAGACACATCTTATATAAGCATTTAGAGCTGAAAGAAATATAACCAAAAAAAAAAAAAAAAAAAAAAAATCAACAAAAAAATTAACAAAAAAAGAAAAACACATGCGTTAGTAAATTTAATAACAACTTAATTTAATAGTCAGTCTTGTATAAAATTCACTAACCATTTTGTTTAATTAAGCAATTGCACTTTTTCTTACAATATAATTGGTGAAACTGATTTAACAATGTTAATTTATACCTATATGATATGCAAATTAATTAAAATTATGGTGAAATAGTTCTTAATTTTAATTGAGATAATTAGGCCTCATTAATATTAATTATAACTCTTTAGTGCACATTTTATAAAAATATTTAGCATAAAATAAAATAATTAAAAGGATGTGATAGATGAAACAGAGTGTCTTATCATTAGTGAAGAGATGTCCTATATGTTAGTGAAGTTACTTAACACATGTTGGATAGCCTTTGGCACCATAAAGGTACAGACAGTGGTAAAAATATCGCGTTTTTATTGTGATAGTGATAGTAAACTAGCTCACTGATTGGTTAGTGGGTTCCCTATAGCCAATCAGAGAGCTAGTTTACTATCACTGTCGCAATAAAAACACGATGTTTTTATCACTGTCTGTACCCTTAGAGGAACGAAGGAGCAAGCGTGCCTTTGTTGCTTAGAAAATAGTTACAGAACTGTAAGATATTTCTTCACTATGATAAATACAATTCTCATTGTTTCCTCTAACCTTTCCTTTTAATTTTATTAAAGCCAACCTTGGTGGTCTATTTTCTTTACTGTAACTTTGAAAATAGAAATTTAACAAGGGAAGCTAGAAAGTATGATTTAGATTTAAGTACCATTTGCTTTTATAAGTCTCTAGTTAAATTGTACAGTAACAAAATCATAGTTTACGGAAAAAAAAAAAAAAAAAACTCATGCTAACATTAATTCTAACAACAAATATGATGATATAGTTACGTATTTTTGTGTTAAAAAGTTATAGTCAGAGAGAGTACCAAATAAAAAATAACATATAACGTATAAAAAAAGGCTATCATATAAATAAATACAAGGGATATACAGGATTGTATTACACTTACAGGGTTATAGAAATATGATAGAGATGCATTCCCTACTGTAGTTATTGTTAAGATTAAAATTTTGTTATTTACACAACAACAAAAATACTCTTCCTCCACCTCTTTTTGTTTGTTTTTATAAAATTTTATTTTATTATTATTTTTATTATTTTTTTCATACTTCACCTTTCTCTGTTTTGTGTGAACCGATACCAAGTGACTGTTTTGGTCAGATAGGGCTTCTAAAATTTGATACCTAGGGAAAGCTCTAGCACACTTCAGAATATAAAAATAAAAACACAGGCAAGAGCTAAGTACAAGGTACACGTTTCTTTTCTTTTTTTTCAACAATTAGAGGGTTTAGAGGGTAAAACACTCACAAAGGGAAACTGGGGAAAAAAAAAAAAAAAAAAAAAAAAAAAAAAAAAAAGGAGAAAACAAAAAAGGGAAGAATAAAATGAAGCCAGCAATTCAAGCACAACTGGTTTTCATAGTTTTTTTTTTCAGTAAAAAATTGTAATAAAAATAAAAGTGAAACATAACATTTTTTTTTTGTGCTGACTTAGGAATAGACTGACCAATTTTTACCCAATTATAAAAAAGTCAAGTTGCATTTTTTTTAATTTCAATTTTTGATTCTAATCTGATGTCAGCATTTATAGTGCACAATATTTAATTATAATAAAAATAAAAAAAGAGCTTCTAAAGGAGTGTGATTCAGTATAAAAAAAAAACATACTAGCTTTAAATCATGCAATCTATTCCAAAAACAGCAACAATTAATGGGGTATATTAACAAACCACATATATAATATATAAAGAATGATAGGGGAAAGAAGTATGTGTTATAATAAGAAGAGTAGATGCAATATTATTAATTAATGTATCATAATATTAATTTGTAGTCTATATTAAGAATTATTTCTATCAACTAACAATAATAAGTTCTCACAAATACTATATTTATGTATATATATATATTTATTATTGCTGAGACTGGGATTGGACAATTTGTTGTGATGATTGAGGATAAGGTAGGTTCATTGGTTGACAGTTTGGATCTGAAGTTTCTTCCTCCGTACCTGAATTAAGCTCTCGCACCAGAGTTGACATTGCACATGTGACAGAGTCTGCAGCTACGAGTAAGTCGTTACGTAAGCTTCGTTGTTGCTGAGCTGCAAATGCAGACCTCACGTCTCCTGCTAGTGAGTCAGCAGCACCCGAGGCAGGGAGCGAGGACTGAGGTGTGGGTTGTGACGAGAGAGGCATGCTCGGAGCAACCACCACAGAGCTGGCTGACGAGGAGGAAGAAGGGGTTGGAATACTGCCTGGAGTGGGGGGTGCAGAGCGAGAGGAAGAACTGCCCGGACCAATGAGACCTCCTCCCAAACCACCACTACCACTAGGCAATGGAGGTGATTTAGTAGATCTTGGTGAAGAATTAGGGGTAGATCTCGGAGAGGCTTGATGATTCTAAAATAACAATAATAATAAATAATTAAGACAATTTTCAATAGGCAATATACAAAACCCATTGTTGAAAACAAATTCTTCCGTATAACTAAAAAGTGAGACAACTTTAGAAAGTGAACAACTTTATAATAATTTTTAACTTAAAGTTCTCTGACTTAATTTTGCATGATTTTATTGTTACATACTACATTTTTGTGGACATTTAGAAATCAAAATTTTATATCATGAAGTTCAAATAGTGGCTAGAAATGTCCTCATGGTTAACATTTATTAGTTTTGAAGCTAACCTTGAGTAGCTTCATAAGTCCTTCTAGTTGCACCATGAGCTGCCTTCGTGAGTCTTGCAGAGCTGCCAGATGACTCTCCAGTTCTCCCTTACGTTGTCGCAATGCTCGGAGCTCAGCCATCAAAGCAGGGTTTTCCTCACCCCCTGGTCCCATACCAGCGGCTTCAAGCTCTTGTTGCCGCCTGCAGTAATGAGAACATCTTAGTCTCAAATCTGAGTTCCTAACGTCGTTCACTAGATGCAGCGGAGGAGGGAGATACTAACAAAACTAACTTTACTTCAATAAATCATTCTCGTCAAAAAACCATTCCTCACAATACATGCTAAACTTGTTCAATAAATACCACTTCTATACGTATATAACAAGAAGAAGAAACAAACAAATTATTTGATTTATAAACTTACAAAAAAACATTCAAAAGTCATAAAGCTCAAATTTAGATACAAAATTTTGATATCATAAAAATATATAGATATATATTTCTCTTACTTAAATAAAGTAAAAAAAGAAGAAGCCAATGAGATTGAAAAATGCACAAGATTTTCAATAATATTATATATAAGAGCTACGTAAAATAGAAAAGAATGCAAACAAATATTACTTGTCGTTTTTGATAATTTTGTAATTATATAAAAGTAAACAAGTAACTGTAACTCACAAGACAAAGTACAGAGATAAGGATTAGGATGAAGCGTAAGTAAGCCCGGTACTAAAACTACCTCACACTGCGGCACAAGCAATACCTTAACCTTGCAATCTCGCGCATGATCTCTCTGTTCTTGGCTTCAAGTTGGGTGATCAGTTCTCGTTGAGCTCGACTTGTATCCAAACTCAGACTTGCTTCAGAAGGTGCACGACCCTGAAATATAAAAACAAACAAAATCATTTAAAGTCTAAGCTTAAAGTTTATACTTTGGTCTTATAGCATTTAATTGTATTTGTATACTGATTGTAGAAGAGAGAAATGAAATATTTTTTTTTTGAAAAATTTGAAAAATTTGAATTTTTTTTTGAATTATTTTAGCAAACATTTTTTTTGTAATTATTATAATGTTAAGAAATTTCACAGCCGTGAAAGTAAATTTAATTGGTATAAGCATTTTTTTTTTAAGCCTTAAACATGGTACAAAAGTAAAACAAACAAACAAACAATAATAATAATAAAAGGTCTTGCAATGCATCTTAAAATCTTAGGCATCCCTTGCCTTCTCCCACAACTCCTGTGATTGGCTGACATGCTCCACCAATAAGTCTTATTATCTTGTGATACAAATTGTCTGACTATTAATACTCATATATAGTTCAGTAGTTTACATTAAAAGTTACTAGAACTGTCACTTTGAAAACAATATCGAAACAGCAGAATGCAGTAGTGAAAAAATGCTTCAAATTGCTATTAGCTTAAAATGAATACAAGTATGTCTAGTATCCCTCATTCAAATATACTTATATAAAATATTATATCCTTATAGGTATAGGATATATATATATAAAAATCACAATGCTAAAGGATAGTACATTAGAGGACTCAAAGATTTTCCTGTGCTGCAACAATAACCTGCATTTACCTACAAACTGTATAAATTCAATGTAAGACGACGGAAAAAAAAAAAAAAAAAAAAAAACTTAAATAATTTTCTCTCTCACAAGGACCATTTGTCAGCTTAAAGCCTAATCTAACTATAGGTGTCTTTTTTCTATCATCACATCTTTTTACTAGTCTGAATAAAATTAACATTACAAAAAAATCAAGATTATTAGAACATACACATTAAAAAAAGGTGCAATGCTATGAGCTAAAACATTGAATGAGGTGCAGTGACACAGATAATGAGTGATACGTACAAATAAATCAGGCAGTGGCATGATTGGCATGATCCTTTGTATGTGTTGAGACTGGGGTGCAACAGTGAACAGAGACAACATAGTTATGTATTTAGCATAGCAATGTAGTGGTGTACAGCACATGACACAAATATGAAGGTAATTTTTATCTTACTAAAGAATTTACTGCAATTTTTTGCCATGCGCAAAATTTTGTGTGTAATACATATTTAATTACATTTAAAAAAAATAATTAGAAAATAGTTGGTAGAGATTAGAGCACGTTGAATTGAAAATTAATAAAACGCGAAAATTCTCTAATTTAAATAGTAAATTGGGACTAGGGATGCAAATCATTCTAGCTTGCGCTAGATAAAATTTACATTGACATTATACCCCTCATCCCTTTTAACATCTATTTTTATCTAGCGCAAGCTAGATTGATTTGCATCCCTAGTCCCAATTTACTATTTATATTAGAGAATTTTCGCGTTTTATTAATTTTCAATTCAACGTGCTCTAATCTCTACCAACTATTTTCTAATTATTTTTTTTTAAGCGTAATTAATACCAACCGCGATGGTTTTTTCCTATATGTAATATATATTTACAATATTAATAATGTGTTAATTTTATAGGGTGTTTGCGCATGACGCCATTCTGAGTGCTTTTCGATGCTCTTCTTGAGCAATGAATAACATTGCTCAGCATAGGACAACCCTATAGTTTTTGACTATTTTCTTTGAAAAATTATGTATTTTTTGGTCATTATTATTTTTCTTGCATACTTGAGGTACTAATTCTACCTGTTAACAGCATCAATGCTTTCAAAAAAATTGCAAAGTATTTTTAAACTGGCAAAATGTGCCATTTTCCTATACCGGCCAATGTTATTTAGTACTCACTTATGACGTCGACTTTAACCAGACTTTAACATGAATGAAACCACCCTATAGTGACCTAATTTAAATATGGTCGCCATCTTTGTGATAACTTATATTATGCACATTATACAGCATAGAAGAAGCAACATTTTCCGTCTTTTATATTAAAAGCAGATGATTTTCCAGATGAATCTTACGTTCTACAAACCAATAATTTGCAAACCCCATTGATGAAAATAAGCAACTTCTCACATACAACTTAAAATAAGGAGGAAAATCAACAACCATTCATGCATAAACAGATATAATGATTATGTTTCCTCATCTTAAAAAGTTTGCTTGATTTTAATCTTGTTTGTAAATCTGTTTTATTGCTCCAAAAAAATATGTGCAATCTCAGGTAAATAAAACTTAGGTGATGAATAATGATAATTTTGCTGTGTTCTGGAGCAAAAAAAAAAAAAAAAAAAAGGTCTACAAACAAGTTTAATGTCACTGATATACAGTCCGTGCCACCTAAGGATGTTTGCGATTAATCGAAGTTGAGACACGAGCCAATAGACGCTCAAGCACTCAAGGTCACTAGGAGGTGGGGTAATAACTAAATGGAGAGTTTTTAGGCGCTCTCTTATTGGATGCATCCTTAGGTGGCGCGGACTGTAAGAAGTATATTATTTTGTTGCTCTTTATTTTTGCATCAAAAGTCAAGTTTTAGCAAGAGAATATTTCATGAGTGGGTTTGCAAATTACTTATTTGGTTTTTGAAAGTGGCACCATTTCCTTTTGTTTAAAAAGAGAGAAATGAAGTTTTCATATGCACATCAATGTATTCATCAGTCTGAAAATAGTGATAGAGGTATATATAGTGTTACAGTTATTTACAATCATTGATGCAGTGATTAAAGTGTGATTGAGAAATGTAAGTAAGCTGTAAGCACATTGATGTGAGATGCAGTGGTATTAATGTGCATGCACATACATGCTTGTGTAAGGGATACATGTGGAAATTATACTCACAGCCGTGCGAGCCTCGGCAGCAAGTCGTGCTGCGTACCGAGCGATCAGACGATGTTCATCATCCAGTCGTGTGGACTCCAGACTGGACGTATATTTACTAGGACTCGAGCACATTGGACTGAAACTGAGAGAATGAATGACATATAAAGGTAGGTTTAGTTGTAAACTATTTCACAAGGAAAAGTACATAAAAAAAATAATATTAATAATAAAAAAAGGTAACAATAATAAAAATTTAAAAAGTTTTTATTTTTAATGAAAATTACTTGAAGTTCATAGTAAATAGATATGTAAAACATTCTCCATGATTTCTTTACTTTGAATACTTTAGTTTTATAATTATTTTTACACATTGAATTTAAAGTCACTGTTAAAAGTCACTGTTTAGCTCAAAGTGATAAAAAAAAAATACGGATATATCATGTCCACATTAAAACATGACACTTTTTTTTTTTCCAATAGCTAGCTTCTTTTTTAGTTCCTTATTTTTTACTTTTATCAAAACTTTGTTATTATCAAAACAATTATATATTCGCAATTTAATTAAATAGTTACCTTCTTCCTGTAGACCTGCTGTCCACTGAGCCCACATCAAAAGGTGCTGAGAATGATGAGCCGTCAGGAAATCCATTGTGAGATGGTAGCGGAGAAGGAGGACTGTTGAAAATTAAATACAATTTTTAGCATATCACTCTGGGACATATTATAATATGTTAGTAATAGAGGTTTAATAACATGGAGTACTTACACTATATGCGACAGATTGAGGGTCTTTTCTGGCTCTTCAGGAAAACGAGGAATGTTATTTCTACCTTTTTCAGGAACACATCGGAATGATTTCCTAAGTGAGTGACCAATCTGTTTACTAGGGGATTTCTGGAACAAAAAACAAACAAACAAAGATTAATATTTATATTACAGTTAAGCTATAGGTAATTATAATAAAAAACAATGTGTGAAATAAGACTCAAACTTACATAAGTAGTATATTCTTTAACTTCATGTTCATTGGTATGTGGTCCAGAAATTCTTCCTCTCCAAAAACATTCCTGGCACAGTTGGTAGTTGTGACATTTTTGACATCTGTATCTGAAGCCTGAGAAGTTTTCACGTTGACATGCATCACACTGCATGGGGTGGACCACTGAAACAGAGAATGTCAAAGTAAAGTTTAATATCTACTACTTAAAGTATTGTTAATTAATCTTTGCACTAAGAATCAGGGGAAAAAAATCCCTCTCTGAAGTTTATGCCATAAAATTTTCCCTGATAACTGAAGCAGTACAGGGCTTAATGGCGGCGACATATTGGTCCATTTCCATTTAACAAGATACAATGTGAATGCATCCCACTAAAATCACGTAAAAACAACAACTGAATAATAGAAGCAAATTATGGCAGATAATGAAAAGAAGATATCTGAAGTCTGTGTAGGGCATGGGCTATTTTTTTTATTTATAATAAAATTCAATGATAAATTCTATTTGAAAGTACATAATTGAATATTAAAACCAAATACTCACCATTCTCTACACTTGCAAGTCTATGAAGTAGTGGTAACCAAACAAGACAATGTGGTCCAGGGTCTGACATCATCATGTCCATGAAATCATTGACAGTCACCTTGGTTGCCTATACACAAGAGAGATCACATCAGATCTATGTACATACAAACATCGTGAACAACAACTCGACTTACACCACTGAATATTGTTGCTGCAAGACTCTCAGAGTAACTAAATGACGGAGATTCATACACTGCAGCTGGTAATGCTAAAACTTCTTGTAAGTACTCAGCGAATCTGATAGGAATCATGTGTCCATTGCCATCAGATATTTGAGAGAATATATCTGCAATATAAAGAAAGTCGTGATATTCTTCATGTCTCTCCATATGATTTAGTGTTACTTACATCTTAGTTTGTCCATTATTTTGCCTGCACACATAGTTGCCAGAGCCACTTTGATAGAAAATACTCGGATACGTCCTACATTTTCACTGGAAATAAACATAACAATTTCAGTTTTATACAATATAGAAGGAGAGTATAATTATGTAAAGCTGCTGTAATTTAGGGTCTCTTATTAAAGTAATTAATATAGAGAATTATATAAATAAGTAATTTATTATAATTAACTAAATAGTGGAAAACTTTTAAACTTGATGATCAAAAATATATATTTTTTAACATAATGGGGGTTATCCATGGTACGTACGAGCTAGGCAATCACGGACGGCGCGGGACAAGTAGAGTAATTTTTTATTTTTATTATTTAGCTATTCTGGGGTCCTATATTATTTAGCGTTTTAAGAAAACAATGCACAATTTTTCAAATAAATACATTCGCATGGAGAAATATTTTTAATATTTTTATTTTTTAATGTTTTTTGTTTTTTTATAAAAAATATTTTCAAAATGATTGCAAAAAATGATAGCCCCAGTAAACCGAAAAAAAAAAGTTGAGTTTTCTTTATAATATGATAGGGTAGGTTGACCCAAGTTGCGTGACGGTCATTTGACCTGCGTGCGGTTCTCCGTGTTGCGTATATCCCGCGTAAAGACAATCTTGTGTGACGTCACCCAAGACAAACAAGCTGCCGCGATATAGCAGTTTTGCAGTAAATAGAGGGTTGCATGAATCGCTGCCAATTTGTCTGTGTTCAATGTAGCAGATACAAAATTTGCATTCAGGGCTAAAACGAACGAAGGTAGATGAATCTGGAAATCGATTTTCGATATCTTATGTGGATCGCGAGTTTTATCGGTGCAAACACAAATAAATCGCGAGTAAGGGGGTGAGAAGGTGTGAGTAGAGTACAAAAACAGAATCATCCGATTTGGGAAAATGAGGTATCGTTTCCGGGGTAACTTGACGCACCAAAGACAGTGGTGACAATTAAAAGGTTCTAATTTCACCCCCTCACGAGTTTAGGGGTAGTTTACCCCTGAAATTCACGTTCTCGTATCGGGATGCAACAAACGTGGAAATTTGGGTACCTTGACACGCCAAAGACTATGGTGACAATTACAAGGTTCTAATTTCACCCCCTTACGAGTTTAGGGGTAGTTTACCCCTGAAATTCAAGGTCTCGTATCGGGATGCAACAAACGTGGAAATTTGATAAACTTGACGAGCCAAAGACAGTGATGTCAATTAAAAGGTTCTAATTTCACCCCATCACGAATTTAGGGGTAGTTTACCCTTAAAATTCAAATTCTCGTATTGGGATGCGATAAACGTGGACATATGGGTACCTTGACACGCAAAAATCAATGGTGACAATTTAAAAGTTTTCATTTCACCCCTTACGAGTTTAGGGGTAGGTTATCCCTGAAATACAAGTTCTTGTATTGGGACGCCACAAAAGTGGAAATCTAGGTAACTTGATACGCCAAAGACAATGGTGACAATCAAAAGGTTTTAATTTTACACCATCACGATTTTAGGGGTAGTTTACCCCTGAAATTCAAGTGCTCGTATCGGGATGCAACAAAAGTGAAAATAGTGGTAATTTGACACGCCAAAGACAATGGTGACAATTTAAAAGTGCTCATTTTACCCTGTCACGAATTTAGGAGTAGTTTGCCCCTAATATTCGATTTCTCGTATCGGTACGCAACAAACGTGGAAATCAAGGTACATTGACACGTCAAAGACTTATTGTTTTCAGCTAAATAATCTTGAATTCATTATCAAAACTACCTCTGAATGATTCAGGTGCGGCAACACATTTTTTTAGTTATCTAAATTACTTTTGGCTTTGGCATGCTAAGTTAATAACTAGTCCTCCGTGTTTGTTGCGTTTCAATAAGAGAACTTAGATTTTAGGGTAATACTACTTCTAAACTCGTAAGGGGGGAAATGAGCACCTTTAAATTGTCACCATTGTCTTTGGCGTGTAAAATTACCCATATTTTCACTTTTGTTGCATCCCGATACGAGCACTTGAATTTCAGGGGTAAACTACCCCTAAACTCGTGATGGTGTAAAATTAAAACCTTTTGATTGTCACCATTGTCTTTGGCGTATCAAGTTACCTAGATTTCCACTTTTGTGGCGTCCCAATACGAGAACTTGTATTTCAGGGATAACCTACCCCTAAACTCGTAAGGGGTGAAATGAAAACTTTTAAATTGTCACCATTGATTTTGGCGTGTCAAGGTACCCATATGTCCACGTTTATCGCATCCCAATACGAGATCTTGAATTTCAGGGGTAAACTACCCCTAAACTCGTGATGGGGTAAAATTAGAACCTTTTAATCGTCACCATAGTCTTTGGCGTGTCAAGGTACCCAAATTTCCACGTTTGTTGCATCCCGATACGAGAACGTGAATTTCAGGGGTAAACTACCCCTAAACTCGTGAGGGGGTGAAATTAGAACCTTTTAATTGTCACCACTGTCTTTGGTGCGTCAAGTTACCCCGGAAACAATACCTCATTTTCCCAAATCGGATGATTCTGTTTTTGTACTCTACTCACACCTTCTCACCCCCTTACTCGCGATTTATTTGTGTTTGCACCGATAAAACTCGCGATCCACATAAGATATCGAAAATCGATTTCCAGATTCATCTACCTTCGTACGTTTTAGCCCTGAATGCAAATTTTGTATCTGCTACATTGAACACAGACAAATTGGCAGCGATTCATGCAACCCTCTATTTACTGCAAAACTGCTATATCGCGGCAGCTTGTTTGTCTTGGGTGACGTCACACAAGATTGTCTTTACGCGGGATATACGCAACACGGAGAACCGCACGCAGGTCAAATGACCGTCACGCAACTTGGGTCAACCTACCCTATCATATTATAAAGAAAACTCAACTTTTTTTTTTCGGTTTACTGGGGCTTTAAAACTATTAAAATTTCTAAATCTAATATACAGTATTGCGCAGGACAAAAAAATATTAGTTTGAGAATGAGAACTGGCTATTTGACAAACTTTTACGTGTTTGAAGTCAATAGAAATCATTTCAAATTTTCTTCCGTTTTTTTTTTTTTTTTTTTCTTTCTTTTCTAACGCCTAATCAGTATTCTGTCCAGAAGTTACACATGTCAATATTTGACTCACACAGCGTACGCTGAAAGCAGCCAGTTGAGCAGCAGAGACGAGCAGGAATCAACCTGGACTTGCTGAGCAGCAGGTAGTCTCTTGTTAAGGTTATGGTACACACTGGAGAGCAGGGTCTCGAGTCTTGAGACGTTGACTTCTGCCTGAGGCTCCAAGGTGTTGAGACCGTGTTCTCGAAATGCCTCAATCACGTTCCAGATATCCACGGCGTGCACTATAACATGAGAGGGACGTACTATACATTCCTAACATTCTGGCAGGCAGACTCCATTAACACATACTTGATCCTCTCTATCTTCTACCACAAACTACATTTATATCACCCTCCTGTTGTGTTCCTTTTACGAGAATTTCTTACATGAGGCTTTAAGTACTACTAGGGCAATTTGCAAAGCCTATGAAGATGAAAATAAACGAAGAATCTCTCCTATTCTAGGCTTACATGGTAAAAATGGCTAAATTTTAATTTCTTTTTTTTTTCATTTTAATTTTGAAAATAATATTTTATTAAAAGCAAAATTTAATATTTTTAGACGAGATAAATAAAATAGCACACTTTTTGAATCATTAAAATAATATTTAACTAAGAAAGGTGTGTGTGAGAGAGAGAGAGAGAGAGAAGTTAAACTTTCTTCTCTAAAGAAAAAAAAAGAAAAAAAAAAAAAAAAAAAAAAAAAAGGAAATTCATAAAAATTGTGCTACCGCGGTAGCTCGATTTTAGCACCATTTATTATTTGCTATACTCTGGTACAGAGTATACAAATTTACAAATTGTGCTGTAAGGCATAATTATTTATGCAATTTCATTTAAATAACATTTATATGCTAAATCGTAAAGTAATAATTCACTGCAGCATAAAATACGTTGTTTTTTCACCCCGTGAATGACAGCAAAACACCGTTCAAATTACGAGACGACATATTCCATTTTATTTTTCGATTTATCAATTAATTACCAATTTCAAAGTGTATATATATATATATATTTTTCATTTTCACTTCACCTTTGTTACTTCCATAAAATTCAATTTTCCCGTTATAAGCAGTAAGTTGAACAATATTGATTCTCATTTCTATTGAAATTTTACAATAAAGCATTTCTCTCTCTCTCTCTCTCTCTCTCTCTCTCTCTCTCCATACATCCATCCTCAGCAATTTCATCCATTTTTCATCAAACAATCTATCCTATAGAAAAGCTATAGATTTTTTTTTTATAGGTTTGAATAAAGTTATATGCCCATCTGTTAGTGAAATGAAATTTTATTATATTAATAATTCTATGAATAATATTTTCTTATACTGTCTATTTGATTGTTTTATAAAATCAATTTATACTAAAATGATATACTATATTATACTATATTTTCCAATGTTAAGTTAATAAAAAACCCATAAAATCCGTGAACTTACGATTTGCTTTCTTCTGTACAAATCTGAGTTTGCACGCAGTTCTGTACGAGGCAAAGCGGATCATGTCGAAGTTCTGAGTTCTCATTTCTTGTATTAATTGTCGATGACCCGCAGCCAAACCCTCGGCCGCCTCCGCAGCCATCTCGCCGCACACGCCTAACCACGATCTGTCTAGGGAATCCAGCCTGAAACAATCATGCAATCGTTTGTTTTAATATACAATCAACAAAACTAAAATTTTAATTAGTTTTAAGAACTAGAGCTATTTGTTTATTTCGATGTTATTGTAATGAGCTGTGTTGAATTACGCACGTCTTTCATCTTAACAAGATTTGGTTGTTCTTACATTAACAAATTATTATTGGCTTTAGTATATTATATAATGTATATTAAAATAGCTTCAGTACCGCATAGTACTTATATGTATGTTCTTTAAAGGAATAGACCAGAGAAAAACATAAGCATTTATATCACAAAACACTTGATGGGATTTACATAAATAACTTTAGATGGTCTCAAAACCCAACTGTAGCCCCGTAGCAGTGATCAGAAAATTCAATTTATGCAACCCGCACAACATTTTCATACTAATTTTTGCATGTTTCTGACGTCATAAACATGATTTTTTACGCAAATGGCATACTTTACAGTTTTTTCACGCTCTCTCTTGGGGCTACATTAACATTATGAACAGTTTTGAAGATCCCATTTCGTGTTTATTTATTAAAAAAGCACATGTTGTTTTATGTGTTCTATGGCTTTAAGTTGAAGATCAAAGTCAATTGACACGATGTAAGGAAAAGCAGCTAGGGATCGAACTAATATTTTCCCTCGCAGATCATAATTAGTTTTTAGCCAGAGAATCTTAATCTGGATCAAGACCCTTCATACATAAAAGCAATAAACACATGGGAATAATAGAAAAGTATCGTATTAGGTTTTATAAAAGCAACTAGGATATATTTACAGTAAGTATTCTGTCAAGAAAACAAAATATTGTCAATTAATTTTATTTCCGTAAATAAATGCTATCTATAAATAATAAATAGCGTTGTTTATATTTATACTATATTGCCGTTAGGCTTACGATTATTTTTGATTTATATAATCTCGTTAAGAATTTTAACTTACAAAAAAACTGATGTGTAAAATGTGAGTATCAGTGGCAAGATTTCTATTATAAAAGAATTAATTTGATCAAGTGAAACAGATAAAAAAGATACGGGAACATAA
This sequence comes from Ecdyonurus torrentis, assembly GCA_949318235.1. Classification (NCBI taxonomy): domain Eukaryota; kingdom Metazoa; phylum Arthropoda; class Insecta; order Ephemeroptera; family Heptageniidae; genus Ecdyonurus; species Ecdyonurus torrentis. The sequence goes on from OX439130.1 coordinate 50,166,011, forward strand.
ATCATATGAGATAATCGTTGAGAATATTTTACACATTTTTACTTGTTGCTATACATATAAGTCTTTGTGAAGAATATTTATATATAGGGGACAATTTTATGAATATTTTACGATCTTTTTTCTTCTTCTTTTTCTCAAACTTCTAAGAAATTTTCATTTAAAATTCTATTGAATTTTTATTGAGACATAAATGCAATTTTTTTTTTTAAATCTCTGTTACTGTTGAAAGAACTTTTTATATATTTTCTTTTACTTAAATATTAAGTTAAAGTTTTTATAGTTTTAACAGAAAATAACTTTCAAATATAAACAAAAATTTCACTTTTACTATATACGTTTTACTTTTGTTGCATTTTTTATGGATGTAAAGTGAATTGTTTTCATTTCACTTTTTCTTTTAACATTTTTCGTTTTTTAACTCTTTCTTTGCGATCGCCCTCTAGGCATTCATATGAAGAAAATCCGCTTGCTTTATTGCGTGCGCGTAGATCTTCTTGCTGCTTCACAAAGGAGCCGACCGTAGTATAATATATCCAACTCCCACGCACTTCAATAACAATTTATATGATATAAAATTTAAAATACAAATCGTTACTAAGTTAACTTTTTTTTATTAAATTATTAGTGTCAGTCTAGAGTTTTCATAAACTTATTTTTCATTTTGCTTCTTTGAAAGCGTATTTGTAGAAGTTTAAAAATTTAACTGGTTACATAAAAAAATGCTCGTATATATATAAAAAGTTTAAGAAGACTTCAAAGAAAGCCCTTTGGCTTTTGTGTGTTTCCAGTAAAGCAGTACGTACAATTCAATATTTTCTTTACAACGTAAAATTTCATAAGAAGAAGAAATAATAATAATAAAATATAAAAAATAATATAAAAAATTGAAACTAAATACCAACGAGAAAACGAAGCTTTTTTTTTTTCAATTCTGTAATTGACATAAAAAAAAACTTACAGGCTACATAATTGTGATAATATCCGCTTTTGTTTTAACGTTCCACGCATGCGCAAAGCACTAAACCGAAAGTGGATACAATAAAAATTATACACTCATCAGCTCATAAGTTAGCTTTCTTTATTAATATGTTGCGCTTTTCTGACATGATTTTTTTAAAATTAATTTTGAAGACAAAACGAACGAATTTCTAATATTCGAATATATTTTTCGTTTTTTATAAGAAATAATTTTATTTCTTATAGTTGCAAGTATAAGATTTTTTGTACTACGCAATTGTGACGAGTTTAGTTATATTTACAAGACGTCTTTTGGAGCACTCTGTTTAATTATGTTTTAAAGTTAAGTACAGAGGCGGCGATAAATATCTGTCACTACTCAGTCATCACGACACACATACGACACTTACATTCACAGAGTTGTACACAAGATAACTACTTTTCCAATTAACATTAAAAATAGTTAATAGTCTTTGTTTTACAGAAATAATACCAAATAAATTATTGAAACATTAAACTTTATGGGACAATAACATTGTGAGGATATATATAGAGAAAGGATTTAATTGTACTTGGTGAAACGTGATGAAGAAGACATTAATGTTTGCGTCCATTGTGCGCGCACGGCTCGCGGGTCAAGGTGACTTTACAATAATCAATAAATCCTACTTAGCCACACGAGAGATTACACAATTTATAGTTTTCTTATAAAGTGAATTATTATCCAGTTTTACTAAGCAGACTATTATTTATATATAACATACAAATTGCATAGAGGTATTTTCATGTATGTATAATTTAAATATGGATAACATAATTTTGACACACGCTATATACTCGGTTTATATGATTTTGATCAATGTTCATTAATTTTTAACTGTTGGACGTGGAGGTTTAAAATATTCATAAAAGTATTAAATTTTAATAAAACTGGGAATATAGTTTTGATTTTAGCGCAGCATAACGCAACCATAAACATTCACCGCGTCCGTTTACATTGTATAGTAATGAAAACTTTCTGTAAGTTATAGACCCCTTGCACATCCTTGCGCTTTGTCGCCATGCTTGTGGTGCCTAATAAATTGTCCAGCATATAGGGGAAACATCATTTCTCCTAATTTTTTTTTTTTTTACATAAAAAGAGTTTATTTTAACTTAACGAATTTTTCTGATATTATTCGAGCTTATTAGGAGCTAGAAAAAGGCTTCGATTGAGGTTTGAAGCTTCTTTTGCTATTAAAGAAGTAAAAATTACGTTTTTCCTATGCTGGCAAATGTATTCCTGACCAACAAAATGGCCACTCTTAATTATGAGTGCAACCGGTCTATACTGCTTGTGTATAAAGTAGGTACACAATCTTACTTTATTGCCTTTTTATATTTTTTTATTAATAAAATCTCTATATCAATGGATGGTATTGCACTATAAGCCAATATAGTGAAATTTTATGTCACACTGTACGGTGCATTTATAAATTGAAATTAAAAACTAAGACGTAAAGAAGCAGAAAGAAAAAAAAAAAAAAAAAACAAAAAAAAAAAAACAAAAAAAAAAACGCAATTTCATATTATTGTAATTGTTAATTATTATAATTAAATTTTGAGTTTGAACATCAATTCTCGCAATAATTACATTTACTATTAAAATAAAATACAAGTGAAAAGGAACTAAATGTAGCCACTTTTAAAATATACGCATAGATATTCATCATTCATCTTGAAGCTATAATTTTTAAAATATCAGCAAGCAGTAGCCAGCCGTTCATCTTACAAAATGTTACATGACATTATAATTTCCTTTACAAAAGATACGTTACCGACAATTTTCAACATTGTAATTTATATCTGTGTTCGTAGAAATATATTCAATAGATATTCAATTTTCTCTTATACGTATTAACAATGCATGATAACAATTGGAAAATACATAAATCATTATAATGGCTAATTAAATGGAGTTATATTCGGAAATTGAGTTCGATAAGTATTGACCACAGTAGTGATATACGAATAAACCAGTATACGTATAGAGGGCAGACAGCTGTGGGTCATTTAGTATTTTAGTGACCAGCCAACAACGAGACGTTCACACCGCACATAAGTTGTCAATAAATACACGCTTCATAAAACACCTCAAACATGCGGGAGCAATTTATTTGATGGATTGGAATCACGAAATGTTACACTACTATTTGCTTTATCGTTTAATTGCAATATCGCGAAGATATATTTTTTTTCGTGTTCAATGGACAGTGAGAGATAGAGAGAAATAGAGAGAGAGAGAGAGAGAGAGAGAAATGTTGTCCATATTGTATACAACTAATAATAAAAATAGGCAATCGTTTCTGAAAAAAATATTTTACCAATTCTGTGATTAATTAAACAATACTGTATGTTACTTAATTTTTTTACGTTGTTTTCTCATATAGTCCGATTTCTTTCATTACAATGCGTGCATTGAAATGAACTGAATCTCTTGTCTTGTCGGATTATATGTAAAAATGCCTTTATTTTCCTATCTCCCAGAATTTTCTACTCATCGGATTAGATCAAACTAGAACGAAAAGAAAAGAAAAGAAAAGAAAAGAAAAGAAAAGAAAAGAAAAGAAAAGAAAAGAAAAGAAAAAAAGACTCGCTCAGTGTTGTCCTGAAAGATTTAAAAATAAAAGCACCGTTTGCAATATAGCGGCAAAACTAGAGCTGTTCATTACAGTAAGAAGTTTACTACAAAATTTGCCGACAATTTCTAACGTTATTTTGTTCGCAAGTTTATTATTATTTATTTTGATGACGCAAAAAAAAAAAAAAAAAAAAAAAAAAAAAAAAAAGTAGAAGAGGAAGAAGAAGAAAAAAAAAAAAAAGACATTGAAAAGGTGTTAGTCCACTATGGTGTACAGCAAAGTTATTTTTGTAGAACTTATAAAGTAGTGAAGAACTTCTGCAAAGTCTCTCTGTTATGTAAAACATAGTAAAAAACAAGAAACGTCTAGGATGTTATGTTGTGGAAGATAGTACAACTATAAGTTGTGTACGTACAAAACATTATATTTGTGGAATAAAAAAATCCGTACATCATTAATATAAAAGATGTACACGTGGAATAAGCTAAAATATTCATACACTTTTTTTTTTCCCAACAAAATTTGAATTCTTTATGTCCAATCTAATTTGTAAGAGTAAATTAATGAAGCCACGCTTCCAGCCGTTTCATTTGCCAGACTACGTACATAAAAATTAGTCATGTCACAAAGTTATTTTAAAAAATCTAAAAATTAAATGAGTCAGTAACCACAAGCCGTACTGCATATTTCAAATTTAAGAAACATAAAACATTTTATCCACTCCATTTGATATAAAATTATATTTATTTATCAATAAAACAATAAAATATTTACTTTTCTTTTCAGAAATATCTTCTCAGGCAGTAAAATTGGCAAAATAATAAATTTTCAAAAATATACAAAAATTATATATTTGTATATATAATTTAATAAATTCTCTTTCCAACTATTTTATATACGGTATATAGCAATAAATATATTTGTGTATTAAAATTAATAGAGCAACGTTGTATAAAATGTAAAATATATTGGCTACAATGCCAAGAAAATATTTTTTATTACAGCTTTTTTTTTTCTTCTTCTCTCTAAAAGAAAGTCATTTAATAAAAAAATACAAAAGGAAAAGAAAATTTTACATAGAATTGAAATTGTAGTTTATTATTGTGAATAACTCAGTTTACTTACGTTGAAATAACAGAATTTTTCACTTTTTTTTATAACTTTATAAAATTGTAAAATTTTGTTTATACAGGGTGTACATAAATTAAACATACAGTACATCAGAGTTCAGATTATGTTTATCAAATTAAAACACTTCTCCGATTTTTATTTATTATTATTGTTTTTGTCTTGTAGAAAATTACGCAAAGTTAAAAAAAAATTAATGTGAAGATATAATATGTACACGGAAAATAAAATATACTTAAATTAAGCAAAAAGCTAGTATTAAAATGCTGTGTTTTGCAATAGAGACAGTCCTAACTGAGAATTAGTAGGGCGGTATGCTAGACCCGCTCCTACCTGCGCGCAGCATAGCATACCTGTCGGCTAGGAGAAATAGACTCAGGTGAGGTGGGCTTGCAAACTCACCCCTAGTATATTTGAGTTAGCACTAATATACTAAATTTTAGAATTGGACCGCAAAATGGCGTACATGAGAATTTTTTAAAATAATTCTGTGTATTAATTTAATTATTAATTATTATAAAAAATAAACGTTGGTAATAATTTGAAATATTCAATGAAATGAATAATTCCCGCGGTGGATGTTCTTAGTTTATTATAATTGTATGCAAATATACTTTCATATAAATTACATAATTATAAATCATATCATAATTTGTTAGTAGCGGGGGACAGAGGACCATTTTTTTTCAATGCGTCGATCGGGTTTGGCTACCATAGGCCATATCGATGAATATATCAAATATAATATACCATTGTGTTACTACATGACGACTCATTTTGCACCTTATTTGACTGTGCGATTACTTCATTTTTATTTTTTATGTAAAATCGTCACTTATAATTCTATTTGCATGAAATACGCGGCAATTAAGACAGTTAAAGTATTTTTATAAATCTGATAATTTAGAATTAATTACCTTCTTCATGGTCTCCTGAAAAATAGAGAAACGTGGCCATTTAAACGGAGATTGGCTGATTTTAGCAATGCTAGCTCCTAGTTCGCGGGAATACTAGATCGGCTCAGGCGGGTTAAGCACAGCTGCGCTGGCAGTCAGGTGCCGCTCCTCCTGGATCTCAGGTGACATAAAAACTATACTGACTATAACTAACGCTAGGTACCGCTCCCCCTAGATCGCAGGTGGTATAAAATCTAGTGCTAGGGTTTTAGCGTCACTTATGCTAGAGATGCAGGCTACTCAGATCTTGCACGCATGTACTAGGGCGCGGGCTTATTTGCGTTAGTATACTAATCTACTTAAATTTAGCACATCTTTTTTTTCCGTGTATCAACATAAGATATAAAAAAAAGAGCAAGGTTGTTGTTATTTACATTATACCTCACGGAGTTCATCTATTTATTTTTAGATATTAAATTATACAGTAAGGCCTTTATAATATATTATATAATTAATATTTTGTTTAAAATTAGCTGCCAAAATTTTTATTTATAAATAAACGTATCTAAGATAAAATTTTATATGTATAATTTTTTTTAATGTCATAGTTAAGGTATAAATATTATAAAAATACACAGGAGATATAATGTGCAAGAGAGAGAGAGAGAGAATATTATATAGAGCAGAGAGAGAGAGAGAGAGAGAGAGAGAGAGAGAGAGAGAGAGAGAGAGAGAGAGAGAGAGAGAGAGAGAGAGAGCTGGCAATCAATACAACCAGGCAAAAGCTGTAAGCAGAAGAGAAACGAAAAGAGAAAGAACGAGAGAAAGCATATACCAAAAAAAAGTGTATACATATAGAAAGTACGGGAACCTATCGCATAAAATGAACAACCATAAAAAAAGAGGAAACCTTCTTATAATATATATTATATACGTGAAACCATCTCATCTTCTTTATTTTATATAGATCAGATCACATATTGAATGTCAAACTAATTTCTCGCTTTTTTCTCTATTACAATACATGAAAACAGCAAAAAAAAAAAAAAAAAAAAAAAAAAACTCTCTCTCTCTCTCTGTTTCTTTCCCTCTATGATGTTTTTAGCACATAAAACTGACAAGCATAACACGCTTCTCTTTGACCTATAACTGTTACATACACGAAGATACATTTACATTTAGGTAGGGGAAGATATAAGATCAAAGTGAAAATTTTATATAATATATGACATTTTTTTTCTCTTTCATTTATTCCAAACATAAAAAAGAAGAAGAAGTGAATATTATTATCATTGTAAATATAAAAAGCAAAATAAACAAAGAACAGTTTTAAACTTTGTCGTATGTATGAAAGAAAGCGAATAGACATCACATCATCCGATACAAAGGATTTAGGTTAAGAGAAAGAGAGAATTGATCTATATAAATGTTTACAAAATAATGTCCATTGACAACACTATATAATTAAAGGGTATTCACCACAAAGAAAACTGTGTTTTTAATGAAAACTTGTAAGTAATTAAATTACACTTAAGTAAAAGAGAAAATAGGCTGAAAAACAAAAGCACTTTACATTCATGGTAGTCAAAAAGAACATACAATACGATGGGATGAAAATTTGTAGGCTTGGGAAAGTTGTTAATGGAGGTTATCGGTGAGGAAAAATTCTGAAAGGAATAGACCAGAGAAAAACATAAGCGTTTATATCACAAAACACTTGGTGGGATTTACGTAAATAACTTTAGTTTGTATCAAAACCCAACTGTAGCCCCGTATAGCAGTGATCAGAATATTCGATTTATGCAACCTGCACAACATTTTCATACTAATTTTTGCATGTTTCTGACGTCATAAACATGAATTTTCATGCAAATTGCATACTTTACAGTTTTTTCACGCTCTCTCGTGGGGCTACATTAACATTTTTTGGTAAAAATTGTAATCAGTTTTGAAGATCCCATTTTGTGTTTATTCATTAAAACGCACATGTTGTTTTACGTGGTCTATGGCTTTAAGCGATTCTAATAGCTTAAAACGTTTAAAAATGTGTCTGATATCCCTAATTTATTTTTGATGCAGTAGTTTTCTCAAAACACGCTAAAAATATGTTCCCGCATCGTTAGGGACCCTAATCTTTCCTGTACCCATCACCGATAACCTCTTTTATCTCTATTCTAATCTTTCAATTTAAATTATAATAAAATAAATATTAATTAAAAAGAAAAAAATTTTGAGAACACCTTAAATTTTAGGAAAATAAAATATACTGGCAAAAGATTGTTAGAATTGAAAAGAGCCATTCGTAATTTTCCAGTTATTTTTAGAAATGATTTTGTTTTTTGTTTATCTAAGCAAGGGACTGTACCGTGAAATTCAACACACGTTTCATTTTTAAATGTCCAAAAAGATTGATAAGTGTCCTTTTCCAAGACTACGATTTCTTTTCTGTTTTAGTCCCGCGAGACAAACTTGAATTTCACGACCCTTTTCACAAAAAAGTAATTTATGACCTATATATTTATATACATCTCTTATACATAAAGAAGAAGGCAAAAAAAAAAAAAAAAAAAAAATGTAATAAATATACATAAACTTAAATTATCATGTAAATTTTCAACATTAAAACTAAAAGCTTTTTTCATTAACAGAAAAACTTAACATTAATTAGCAAAAAAATAATATATGGCTTGAAGGAGAACCTACACTCATTAGAATCATATTTCATATACATTTTTTTTAAACTTTTATAACAAATTTTCACATCGGTAAATACTTTTGAAATTACCCGTAAAAGTAAAAGAAAAAAAAAATGAGCGAATAAAGTTATTTAATTTAATCTTGTACGTAGAGTTAAAAGTTCTGGTCGTTATTTGAACGATTGAAGTTGTTATGTATGTATGTTTATACACACACACACACACACACATATATTATACACAACACACACATATATACGTGTATATATGATAAAATAAGCAGCATGAAACACTTTACCACTGATGAAAATATTTTTGTTGAAAACTCATTTAATTTACATGTTAAGTAAGTGGGTAATGTGTTCACAAAGTTAATATTTAATTAATTCCTACATGTTATTTCCTGACAGGTATATAATGCTGAAGGGGGAGAGAAGTTAAAAAGTAAAAAATACACGTACACACATGCATACAGTAGAACTGCATATAACATGCAGCATGTTTGGTTCTTGCACACCCACACTCTATTCTTAGCACGACTACAAATGTATTTCCGCACAAATGACGTTTAACCTCAACCACCGAGACCATACTTTCAATTTTAATGAACCTAAATACAGAGATAATAGAAGAAAGTATAAGAGAGAGAGAGAGAGAGAGAGAGAGAGAGAGAGAGAGAGAGAAAAAGACATGAGTTGAATATTTTAGTATATCTCCATCATTATTTTCTATTAGGAGCACAGAGTTTTTTTTTTTTTTTTTTTTTTTCGTGTTGTTTTATTTAACTTAAATCACAGTTTGTTTGAATCGGTCACGTTTATTTTCAATTTTCTATACATTTATTTAATAAGTTTGTTTCATGTGTTTTCCTGCTGACGGAAAAAAAAAGTATAGTTAACATTGGAAATTTAAATTACTTGCACAATATTTTTGTGACAAAAAAATAACAGAATTTGTGTATTTCATTTTTTTTTTTTTTTTTTTTTTTTTACGTCAGAAATCATTATAATATTTAAAATAACAATTCTAACAACTGTCACGTCAAAGGTAACAAATCATGATTTTGACTGTTAACTGTACGATTTGAAGTTGATGTCATTTTAAATCTACAAAATTGAAATAAAAGTTTAACAATCACTCTGCACAATTAAAAAATAAATAAATAAACGTTCATTTTGTTATTACATATTACAGTCGCTGCGGTAAAAGAATAAAGCTAGCCATTACCGGAACTACATGGTAAAGAACCAACTCATATTGCTTTAAAAACAAGGTTCTGGTCTTATTCTTTCACCGGCACGGGAGTATAAATAATATAATTCAAATTACATAAAATCCTAAATTTATTTTTAGATCCGTAACATATGGTATACTAAAATAAAAAAATTATATCAAAACATCTTAAAAAAAAAAAAAAAAAGAAAAAAAAGAAGTTATAATAATTATAGAAAATAAAAATTTTATGATTGAATTTTAATATAGTGAGCATGTTTTTGAGATAAGAAAGTGCGTGCTCCAGTATTATCTAAGATGAGAGGGAAGGAGTTCAGCTAGCTAGCTACTGCCTGCGAGGCAACATTACTGCCGTCTACACAACACAAGCATTATGTCTTTACTTCAAGTATATAGGGGGCCTGTGTACTATAAAGATCTTACAAAAGTGATTATCAGACCAAAAAGTTAAAGCTAAAACAAAATAACAGCCACTTTGAACTGCTTTTTGCTTTTCTTTTTTTCGTTTCACACATACCATTCACACTATATTAAATTACACTTTTTATTGCTTTTGTACTATACTATAATACTTTACTTATTTGTCAATGTCAATGGTTTTGTACATCAAGTAACTTTTTTTGATATAGAAAGTTTGTGAGTGATTTATAAGCAGTACAAATAATATAGAGATATATTCAGTTTTATGAATAAAATATAAATTTCATATAATATGTATATTGTGAAAGATTTACGGATTCAAATATATACCAAAGTCGATATTGAAATAAATTGTTATACATAAAATAAATAAGTTATGTTTTTTACATATGTCTTCAATAAATAAAATAACGTTAAAAAAAAAGTCTATAAATTCTAAGTTGAAATAAGGTTCGATAATAAAAAAAAGGAAGCTATTACAGAAAATGGCTATATTGGTGTATAAAAATATTCAAGAGATGAGTGTAAAATAGTAGAATTACAAATTGCACCATTTCCTAGTTGCAAATTGCGCTTCCTGTGTGTAAGCTCTAGGGGAGGTTGAGGGAGGTTTAGGCAAGCGTGACCACGACTATGTACCGTGATTACTAGTGACGTGGCATGCGAGCAGTTCTGTGCTGCTTGCCAAGGGCCCTGCTCTCTCTCTCTCTCTCTCTCTCTCTCTCTCTCTCTCTCTCTCTCTCTCTCTCCTTCTCGACCATAGTTCGCACACGTATATAAAACAACATAACAAAAACACTCGAAATAATAAGATCGTGTTGTTATTTTTTTTAGTTTTCAACTCAACTGGTATAATATAGTTTGTTTTTTTTACCTCTCATAAACTATAAAAATATTAAAAACATTTTTTTGTTTTATAAATGCTTAAAATATACATAAACTTTAATATAAAAACACATTATTATAAAATGTCACTTTTGGTGTGTTATAAGTGTGAATAAATATGAATAAAGTTTCGTAACTCAAAAACAACAACGTGAACTATTTTTATCATCATTATGATGGGGGAAAAAAATGTATGGTATGATGACGGCCATTTTTAGTATTGATATCCTTGCTAAATGCAACCCGCGCGTCAGATATACCCAACTGGTTGCATATATTCCAGGGGCTATTCAGTGCTAGAGGCCATTAGCACGACGATCACTTGAATTAAAGTTTTATCTTCCTCTTTCTATCCTAGAGAATAATAACACTCAATGAAAAAATAAAAATGTATTCAAAACTATAAATAAAAATGTTGCAAAACATCAATAATATTCTTTCTGGCACAAAGTAAACGAGAGCATATGGGGCAATGAACTGTTTTGTGATATACAGAGTGTCCATAAAGTTTATGATATATTATACCTTTATGAGCACCTTCATGTTTTTTTTTTTTTAAATTTACAAAGTAAAGCCTCGGAGAAAAATTAAACTTTTGATTATAAAAAAAAAAAAAGTTAAAAAGGAAGATACCCGTTTTTCTTTTTAAATAATAATAGTAATTCTCTGCAGTAAGACGATACTTAAGGTCGGAGTGGTCTTAAATCCGAACTGAAATCAATATAAACATTATGGATACCCTGTACTGCTAGAGAGAGAGAGAGAAAGCAATTATAAACAACATTATACGATAATATACGTATGTTAATATAATATATCATATTATCCTCTGTATTAGACATAAGCGTATAAGTACGTAACGTACAGTACATATACATAAAATATATGATATATTATATACATTGTTCAAAACTAATTATAACTATATTTTACTATATGTATATTAACAAAATTATATTTTGAAATGTACCATATTACATATTATTATACAGTTTATATAGCAATAGTATTAATAAAATATAAAGCTATATAGTAATTATTTATGTATAACAAAAGTAATTATTAATTTATTGTGTAAATTTTATTTTTGTTACATAAAACGCGTTTGCATAATGTATAATGTTTCCAGAAAAAAAAAAGAGAGTAAATTTATCGATGTACAATTTTTTTGGAGTGATATTCTACAAAATTAATATTAAACACAAAAATAGTAAATTTGGCTACTAACTTGTAAGCATAATAAAAAGTATAATACTATAGTATATTTTTTAGTTTAATTATATAGGGTTGAAAATAAATTTCATTTGGGACAGCTCGTACTCGCCACAGAACACCACATTACAACGATATATGGATAATAACACGAGGTTACATAAAAATCAACTGCATTAACTTTACTGTACAATTTTCAGATTTAATTTTACACCAAGTGTTAGAGTAGTAGTTTTTTTGTCCTCTCTCTCTCTTTCTTCTTTTGTAACCACAAAACCACATTTGTATATGACACATTTTCCTTTACAACATACCCTATATAAAAAATTAAAATTAATTTTGTAATACAAGAAGTATAATATACAATAACAAGACGATAAATTAACTTTGGAGTTTAACTTAATATATGTTTTACTTCTCTTTTGATGTTTATATAATATAATTAGAGTTAAAAACTAAAATGAGAGAGGTAAGTGAGCATTTTCTTTGTACTTTCATACCGTTCGATCAAAAATACCTCCTCCCTATACGTACACTATATACGTTGTATTATTGAAAAAAGATGAAAGAATATTGTAAATTATATTTTGTGTTCGCACGCGTGATTCTCTTGTATGTGAAAAGCATGAGAATTGACCTTTCGTGTACTTTATACTGATGAGGTGGCCAATTTAACACAGATGATTGAACTTTGACCCACAATCTATAGGGACGGTCTGATCTACATAATATATGTATATAGTAATTGTACTCAAGCCACAGTTATCAGCAGATATGGATGTTTTTTCCTCGCAATCTACGGAGGAAAAAAAATCACAACTAACATCCCGATCTGCCAGTATAACTAGTATAATTAAAATAATATAAGAATTTCTCTTTGCTTACGCAAGTGGATACAATGAGTATACACTATTATGGACTATATATAAAAATACATATATTTGAAATAAATTTTCGCAACAGGTTTAGGCTTAAAAATTAACGATTTTAAAATAAAATCGCGTAATTTATTTTATATACGTAAAAATTAAAATTCTTATAGAGAATATTATATTTCTTTGTGAAAGTTTTAGAGCTGAAGTGTAAGCTATTGTTTTAAAAATTTTAATAACGCGGAGTTCAACTTTTAAATTTTTTGATATTTGAGGCACTCTAAAGCTTAAACAATATAACGTAATTAAGCTAAAAGAAAAGAGAGAGCGAGAGAGAGAGAGAGAGAGAGAGAGAGAAAGAAGAGAGAGAAATTACATTCCATTATTAAAATTTAAAAAGTAAATATTAAAAAGTATAGGCACGTATTTTTTTAAATTTTTTTTTTTTCAAAGATTGAATTGGCTTCAAATTACAAACAGGGTCTCAATACACTTGTCCTTATTATATATATTCTCACCACTAAATCAAAATATTATTAAAATTTTTATTTTTTGTTTACACCTCAATTCATTTTTCACCCAATATATTTTTATATTTTTTTTATGATGACATTTATGCACTTTTAAGGCATCGCATAAAATATTATACCAACAAGAAGAGGGTAGGCTACAATCTTAAAATGCTATTAGTTATGATTTAAGGTTTTAGAGAATATGTTTATCTCTACTAGACCAGCTTGTTCTCTACATGCAAATAAATACACTGAAACAAAAAATGCGACTACTCGCAACTCATGCGTAGTTTGTTTTTTTGTCGAACTCATGATATAATTTTATATAAAAGTGGACGTAAAACATGATGATGCTGGATGAGTTGCATTAACTTATACAAATGTTTTTTTTTATTATTATTATTTTTACTCATAGATACTTTTAAAAGATAATAATTTATATTTTTTTTATGTGCAGCTCTTTTTTTGTTGCTATTTTGAGACCTTTTTTTAAATCGTATTTTAACTCAAACTTAAGTATTTTCTTGCAGCTTTGAAAAAAGAAAATAAATGCAGCTAGAAAATATTTTGGTTGCGACAAAGCAATGTTAAATCATGACTAAAGCATCACCTTGTTATCAGAAGAAATATGCATCTGAAAGGCATAGACAACATAAAAACATTAGCTTTTATACCACAAAACACTTGATGGGACTTTCATAAATAACATTAATTGGTCTCAAAACCCAACTGTAGCGCAGTTACAGTGATCAGAAAATTTTGATTTATGCAACCTGCACAACTAGTTTTTGTCTGTTTTTGACGTCATAAACAGGAAATATTCACGCAAATTGCATACTTAACGATTTTTTACGCTCTCTTGTGAGGCCACATTTACATTCTGGAAAAAAATTTCATCAGTTTGTAGATCCCATTTTGTGTTAAGGTACTACTTTAGGGTAGCATTTTTGTCGTAAATATAATCTTTTTATCTTTTTTTTAGCTTCATGATAAACTAAGGAACAATTTTCTATACTAAAAAAAGTTTTTGCTCAAATCAATTTTCCGCAAATTAGCGGCAAAGTCGTTGGGTTTTTTTGGGCTACGCCCCCTTTAGCATGTATAAGATACAAAACTTCAAGCTCACAGTGTGCGAAATTGAATTGACCAACTTCTCAATAAAAAATACTAGCGTGATCTACAGATCAACTTTTAATGAATTTGAGATTTAAAACAATTTTTACGAGATTTTTACGGAGAAAAAAAATACAGAAGTTTGCCTATTCAATTAACATGGGTCAATTTGCGAAATTTTTTTTCTCAGCAAATTCTTTCTAGAAAAATCTGAAAAATCATTTTTCATTAAAAGTCAACGCGAAGAACAAGCTAGTATTTTTTTTAACCCCTGAAAAAAATTCAAAGTAGGTTAAAATTGGGGTTCAAATATAGATTCATTAGCATTAGGGGGCGTGGCATTTTACGACACTTTGACGCTCTGTTGTGACAAGAGTTTTTGAAATAGAATTTTTTGGATTTCATTTTTGGGTACAACAGCCTAATCTCTGTTTATAATCATAATAAAAAAAATACACTCCTACCCTAAAGTAGTACCTTAAAGAACATTTTGTTTCATGTTTTCTATTCTATGCCTTTAAAATAATTATTGAAGCAGCCATTCAAGGTAGAACGACAATCGATCATTGAAAGTTACATTAGCTAACAAATAAATTTACACTGTAACATAAATATTATTTTGTACCCCGGTGTTAAGAGCTGAAGCCAACACAAAACAGAACTTCTTCAGTAAAATCTTGATAGAAAAGTTTTCCAATCTACTTATTATTATCTACCATGCACTGTAAGTAAAGTTTTCACTTCTTTGTTCTGTCTCACTTCTAAGACATACATACAGAGAAAACTTTGACGTTATCAATTTTATTCAAAGTTAAAATTACTTTACAGTGAGAAAATACGTCAGCATATTTTATATACCAGTCAATTTGATTTCCTATGCTGTCCAATTATTAACACTTAATATAGATTTGTTTTATTACTGAACATCGATTTCAATTTGAAAACTATTAAAAAAGCAATTAAAAATAAAAGGTGTATAAATATATACGCAATACAGATAAAAGCAATTTATATTGAAATTTTGTTACATACTATTTGAACAAGTTTATTTTTATACTTAATCAGCATATATCATTGATAGGCAATTTTTTCCCCCAAATGGATTAAATACACTGTCACGTAGGTTTTATTACATCATTCGACGTTTTATAATGCCGTAAGCTTTTTCAATTGAAAACGCAAATAATTATCGTAAAGATAGACACAATAACTTAAAGGTTTATTATTCACACTTTGCAAAGTGATTGCGTAATCATTTTGGTTGCTCTAATATTTCAAATATTCAATAAAAACGTATTTTTTTGTCGTTTTAATATTTAACTTTTTTTTTTTTTTTTTTTTTTTTTTTTTTTTGACTAAGGAGTTTGATATATAAGTTTTGCTATAAATTTAATATTAAATTTCAAACGTTGCAGATTATAAAATATGAAGGGAGAGAGCTGGGAGAGAGAAAGAGGGAGAGGGTGGGGGAGGGGGAGGGGGAGAGAGAGAGAGAGAGAGAGAGAAGAAGAAAGAAAACTTAAAAGATTAAGATTTATTTTATTTTACTTTTGAAGTTTATTGAATGCACTTGACTGCATACGAAACTGACACTGCATGTTAAAAATTATTAACTATAGCTGAAAATGATCCATGCAAGAAAAATGCTCAACTTCTTTCTCTATTGATATTTTCTTTGCGACACACAACATACTTGGCTAAGGTGACAATAACATAACGTCAAACTCATGTCAATTTTTACGTATGCTAACTATTACACATATTTAGTTACACAGTGTTTCTAAAAAGTCAT
Organism: Ecdyonurus torrentis; assembly: GCA_949318235.1. Taxonomy (NCBI): domain Eukaryota; kingdom Metazoa; phylum Arthropoda; class Insecta; order Ephemeroptera; family Heptageniidae; genus Ecdyonurus; species Ecdyonurus torrentis. The sequence continues at coordinate 50,182,348 of OX439130.1, forward strand.
TTATAACAAAACATTACTTCATCTTTATAATGTTCATTAGGATCAATATTATACGTTAATAAAGTATAAATGTAGACTATATTGAGCATGCAAATTATATAAGAATATATTATAGGGCAAATGTCCAAGCACCTGTCACGTTTTCTAAAGCCAAGTCCAAAACATATAGGAGGAACCACACGCAAGACAGACAGAGGAAAAAAAAAAAAAAAAAAAAAAAAGGTACTAAAAAGCAAATAGAGCTTTACTAAAAAGATAAATGCTTGCTTATAAATGTGCTGTGCTGCTAAAATTAAAACAGCCTAGACACTCAAAAAACTATTATATACATACAGCAACTGGAAAGTAATAATATAAGTAAGTGGTACCATATAATAAAGATGGTAGTACATAGTATAAGGTATACTAGTACATACACTAAAATAACACTTCAGTTTTTGGCCGTATACAAACGAGAAAGTAAAAAAATATAAAAGTTGGCGTACTGTACCACATAGTTATATATATATAATGCAATGATATTAAATTTTTGATGAGTAATGTGGTTTCGTCTTTATTAGTATTATTAAAAAAAATTACCATGACGTATGAGTCAGAAATACCCTTTTTTTTCCAGTGTATATATTCCTTATTTTACATCAAGGAAACACATAATCTATTCATTGATGAATGCAAGTGAATATAATACCATGCAGCATCCTGCGAATATTTAATGTTCTACCAGGATACTTCATTTTTTTATTTTTTTTAATCAAATGGTGATTATTGATTTTATATAAGTTATAACAACCAGTCATGCATAGTGGTTTTAAAATTTATCAGTTTAAAATAAAAGTAATGATATTAATAGTTTGGAGGCTTTGTAATTAATTCGATTATCATACTGATCGAAAAAAAAAAAAAAAAAAAAAAAACTTTACAGAACTCACTTTATGCAAACTCTTTTCGTGTATCATATCATAATGATATATCAATAGTCTATTTTCTTTTCTTCTTTTTTTTGTTCCCAGCAGCTCAATTTTAAATGCAATATTATGGTTGTAACAAATTGTGCTCACCTTAATTAAAGGCATAGACAACATGAAAACATAAGCATTTATATCACAAAACACTTGATGGGACTTACATAAATAACATTAATTAGTCTCTAAACACAACTGTAGCGCCGTAGCAGTAATCAGAAAATTTCGATTTATGCAACTCGCACAATATTTTTAAACTAGTTTTTGACTGCTTCTGACGTCATAAACAGAAATATTCACGCAAATTGCATACTTTACAGTTTTTTCCCTCTCTCTTGTGGGGCTACATTTACATTCTGGTAAAAATTATCATCAGTTTTGTAGGTCCCATTTTGTGTTAAATTATTAAAAAACAACATGATGTTTCATGTTTCCTATGCCTTTAAGGCAGAACATTTTCACTTATACTCATGCACAAATTTTACTCAGAAGCTGCTTTAATCTATGACTAAATCGACTATACAGTAATATGACTATTATTAGTGTAACTATATAGCAGTATTTTCTTTGTTTAAATGTTTTACAATTAAATAAAAAAGGGTTAATGATTTAATTAAAGGTACTATAATATATATATATATATATATATATATATATATATATATATATATATATATATATATATAAATAAATAGTTTACATAATATTTGTGCCAAAGGAAATTGAATGAAATTCTCGTGTATATAACAAATAAGTAAGTAAACATTTTCTTCAAATTCCACTTGATTTTCTTATTAAAACATCACAAACTCACTTCTACTTGCTGAGTAATTTACAACTTGTCACTCCCACGGTTTCTCCCCCTCTTACCTTGTCTAATTAGCAAAGTTGTATTGACAAACCTTTACACACATTGACAAATATACTAGGTAGGTAGACAAATTAGTATACAGCAAAGGCACACATTTGAATACAACCGCTTCAAAATTGACATGAAAAGATACTGTCAAATTAGTATAAACTTTAAAAAGCTTTATATTATTCTATAATATTCCAAGATACTTTTTTTCTTTTTTAAACTTCTGGAATAAAAATGTAATATTGCGGAGAAACGTATATTATATGTTTATGAATAAATGATAAAAGATTTTTGATGTTGCGAGCAAAGAGCAACATTTCAACGTTGATCTATATATATACTCAATATGTCATAAAATGTTTCTTATATTGATTACCATCAAACTACTGAATAAAACAGTAAGGCAACGTTCACCATTTTATATACGCCAGTTCACGTACTTTCATTGCAAAAAAAAAAAAAAAAAAAAAAAAAAAAAAAAAAAAAAAAAATTGAATTTGTGATCTATATACTAAAGATTCTAATATAGCTTCAAGCTATGCCTTGTTTCGTGTCACTTTTTAATTGCTTTTTTTTTTACGTAGCAACAAAATTAAGAATAAAAAAAAAGTTTGAAAAGTCATTAATAGACTTTTCTAGTTCATAGTATGCGGTAATGGACTTTTTCTTCTCTGCAAAGTTATGGAGCCAACAGTAATGTTTCCAATTATTAAGCAATTAAGTAGTGAAGAAGACAGGTCAGAGTACCAATATCTTTACATTTTGAACTTTAATTTAACATCAAATTTGGTAATAAGAAATAAGAAGATTTTTTATTGTCCCAAGCAGTTCGTTTAGTAACAAGAAGTTATTCTTTACCATTTCGGGACCTTTCTTTAAGCAATTTTTGAGAAAACAACTGCAGTTACAACGTAGCATACAGTATGTCAATGACATATTATAATATATACCCTTTTATTTACTTTTTTACGGTATTTAAAGCTAAGGACAAAAACTACCAAAATATTTTCACCAAAGATCACAATTATTAACATTATTTTTATTTAATCAACCAAGAGAAATATTTCCAATTATTAATCAATGAACAGTTAATTAGTTAATTACTTTTCACTAAAATTAATACATCAAAATATTTTATATCTCTATCATTGAAAATTTATCTACGCTTTTTTTACTGCGAAATTTAACGTATTTTTCCACATAAAACCTCATAAAATAATTTTTTTTGTAAGGTGTTAAGTTAAATAAACCTTAACAAGAAAAAAAAAAAAAAAAAAAAAAAAAAAACACGTTAACGTGGTTAATAAAATAATATTATGTGTTTTTTAAGCTTAAAATAAATTGGTTACTTTCGTCATGCCTTTTAAAACATCTTTATATTATGTATCTCGTTTTGTGATTAATATTCATGCATTCTGGTGTTCTTGCGTTGAATTTCTTATAAGGATTTGTAGCGAGGGCGGACATGTTTAAAATATATAAAAGAGAAGCAATTACTGCATTCAAACTATAATTAAAATATAACTTATAAATTTTAACATTTTTTTGACGTATAAACCTTTTTATCTGTTTTTCACTTTATAAGGCGTGTATCGATTTTTAATATAATATTAATTTCTCATCAGGTTTTTAAACTTATACTATTAAAATCACATAAAAACTTATATAGAAAATTATTTTAAAATGATTTTTTAAGTTGTTGTTTTTTTATACAAACAATAGATTTTTTTTTATTTAAATAAACAGGACCATTAACATTGAATACTTAAATTGAGATGTATTTTTATAACAAAAGAAACGATTTAAATATTATTACAAAGTGTCGGTCATTTAGTTAAGTTAGTTAAAGACTATTGTCTTTTGGGAAGTATACTATACATATAGCAAATGAAAGAAAGAAAGAAAGTTAAAATGTGATGTAGTTTTTTTAGAATAAAGAGATAAAATGTGTTGGAAGTCACATGGGGTGCGAAGATGTGAGAGTTCGGAGCTCTTTGCGAGAGAGATAGAGACAAACACACAAAGAGACGCCCACTATATAGAATGAGAGAGAGAGAGAAGAAGACATGAAACATGAACCACGCATACTATTTAACTCACAGACAACTGAATGCATGCCAAATATTATATAAGAGAGAAAGAGAAAAGGTGATTAGGCCGTGAAATTAGTGACATAAGAAGTGATGCGACACTCTCGCACTTCACTTTTAATTATATTTATAATATATATTCTCTTCTCTCTTGCTCCCTCTTTTTTTGTTTATTTACAAAAAAAAAAAAAAAAATTAAAACAACAACAGACAGATAATATAAAGTAAAAAGTGGAGTTAATAGTTAACTCCTAATGAGTTACATACATGTTGTTTTATTAACTTAAAAGTATAAGTGATTCTTTTATGCATATTAATTATCATATTTTAAAGGAATAGACCAGAGAAAAACATACGCATTTATATCACAAAACACTTGATGGGATTTACATAAAAAACATTAGTTTGTCTCAAAACCCAAACCCCGTATAGCAGTGACCAGAAATTTCAATTTATGCAACCCGCACAACATTTAAATACTAGTTTTTGCATGTTTCTGACGTCATAAACATGAATTTTTACGCAAATTGCATACTTTACAGTTTTTTCACGCTCTCTCGTAGGGCTACAATAATATAACATTCTGTTAAAAATTATCATCAGTTTTGAAGATCCCTTTTCGTGTTTATTCATTAAAAAGTGCATGTTGTTTTATGTGGTCTATGGCTGTAAGAGAGACAAAAAAAAATCTACGTTCAATATTTTTTGCATGCAAATTAAATAGCCAAAAGACTTTACATTATTTAGTCAAATTTTCTTGTATAATATAGTTCTTGTATATTTTCTAATGATCACGCAAAAAAATAAATTATATAATTTATGATAGAGTAAAATAATTATTGTGTCGTATATATAGCATGTTGCTATTTGGAAATTACATAAATATTTATGCTAATGTAAAGCATTGTTATACATTGTTATGGTGGCTATACAATTTAGAATAAGTTAGTGTTGTGGATGAAATCGAGTTGGCATATATATATATATATATATATATATATATTTCCAATGTAGGAAAAAAAAACTGCGGCTTCAGAAAAATTTAAATATTTGTATGGTCACTTATTTGTTCTTACAACTTAGAATTGTAACACCTTCATTGTTGAAAACTTATTGATCATATTGCTTTCTCAACACTTTTCTTATGAAAAAACAAATTTAACAACAAAATTTGTGAAAAAAAAGTATAAGTTTTGAATTAGCATAAATATAAAAATTCGGAGAAATTGCACAAAGCAAAATAATATGATTATATGTGTACATTTCGAACGAAAAAAAAAGAAGTTATTTATTTGTATAAAACTCTAAAAATACACTTTCCACTTCAACTTTTGAAACCATTCATCTTTCTTCTAACAAGATACTGTTGGGTTCAAATCACTAAAGAAAAAAAAATCTTAATAATTCATAATAACAACAATGTTATGACAACACAAGAGAAAGAGTGGGTGGAAAACAAAAGAAAATTGTATTTTAAACAAATATACTATACTTTCTGTTTTAAAGAAGAAGATCTTTAAAATAAAATATATCTTTGATCATTAAAATGTTAAAAAAAAAAAAAAAAAAAAAAAAAGAGTCAGAGAGAGAGAGACATAGAGAGAGAGAAAAGCATTATCGTATTCTTTGAAACATAAAGAGAGAAAGACAAAAAAAGTTAAGGCATAAAATACTGGTATAACTTTTTAAAGTTTGTGTTTTTTGTGTCATGTAAGTTGGGTGTGAAGCAACGTTTATATATACAAAAGTTTAATATAACATATAAAAGTACATAGTGTAAAGTACATACGTACGTACATACAAATATACATGTCTCTTTATTTACGACGGAATGATGTAATATGAAAACCGAGTCAGGTTGAAAAACCGCAAAGTTATAATATCCAACATTTTGAGGTAAACTTACCTTCTATTTTATCTTTAATAAGAGAGCGAGAGCGAGAGAGAGAGAGAGAGAGAGAGAGAGAGAGAGAGAGAGAGAGAGAGAGAGAGAGAGAAGAGAGATGAAATAAAAACACGCAATGTATTTACAAGATAAAAAAAACATTAATCTTGTATACATCAACGTTACGTATTTTTATTTATGTTATATACCAAAGATATGCTCATTAAATTAACATCATGAGATATGTATGTATATAAAATATATATTTATAAAAGAAGTAAAAGGTCTGAAAGACCTCTTGAGGAAGACTGATATTGCAAAGAAAGCAAAAGGGAAGGCAAAGAAAGGGGGGTTACGTATATGTCAGGCAAAAGTCTTTGGCTACGAGGCATGAAAGAGTTGAGTTTGAATGAAAGTCTACAGAAAAAAAAAAAAAAAGTATACAAAGTCGGTTCTGCGATCTTTTTTTTTTTTTTTTTTTTTTTTATCTTTTTTTATTTTATTTTATTCTCCTATCTTCTTCTCTTTTTCAACTTTCTTATTCTATACCAAAGTAACATCGACAACGTATATATACAGAGTTTTTTTTTCTTCCTTCTCTCTCTCTTTTCTGCATCTTATTATACCTTAGTGTACAAATATACACGAATAATTAATGCGTTGGCTAGAGTTCGCAACGTAAATCAATAAGAAAAGTTAAAAAAAAGTAGAGAAAGAGAGAGAGAGAGAGAGGGAGCAATCTTATAATGTTTACATGATTTTACACTTTCCATTGATTTTAATCTATTTGACATTAAAGAATTAGTTACATTTCACACACACAAAAGAAAATTACATTACATTCACCTATGTCTACGCCAAAACAGAGTGAATTATACATACATACACTTTATGTATTGCTGTATTATACATATAGCACCTTTTTTATGTCAATACGTAGTTTTGATATATCTTATTATATTTTCTATTTTTTCCTGTGGTATACTAAATGCAAAGTAATCACTTTCTTGTTATTGTAATTGGATGTAAATCTATTGTAAGTATATTTTTGTTCTTATATATGAAATGATATTAGTAATAAGAATTGTGAAACGGTGCGTCAAATAAATTAAGACTTTTTATATTTATGTTGAAACTATGTTAATCACCAGCATATTATTTAACCTGTAAAGAAATTTAAAATAACACGCAGGGGAGGAGGGTTGAATTTATATTAGGGGGTTGACATCGACTCCCTGTAATTATTTATATATTAAAGCACGCACTCGACTTATATATATATTATGATGGGGAAAAAATTACATGTAAGAGGGTGAATAAGAAAAAAAAAAAATCCTATATAACAACAAAATTCACGTGACTTAAAACATAAAATTTATGGAGAAAAAAATCTCGTAAAAATATAAGATTTTTTTTTTTTTTCTTTAGGTGGGCCATGGGCGAGTCTACATATAAAGGTAAATAATAATAATAAATGTACACATGCATAGAATGAGATACAGACCGGTGAAGATTTGAGATGAACTGCAGCAGTACTATAGCTGCCGAGTTCCCGGGATGTCTGTAGTTTAGAACGAGACAAGAGCACCAATGAGCACCAGATCAAGAGAACCACGCGATAGCAGAGCGCAGAGCTGTTCTCTCTCTCTCTCTCTCTCTTTCTCTCTTAGCAAGCAAAGCGAGCACCGAGCAAAAAAGCCGGGAGGCGCCACTCACTCGTCAAAAGGCGCCACCAAACACCACTCACTGAACTAGCCTTAATTGAATGTTATATTACTTTATACAATAATAATAAAATCTAATAGATTTATTATTTTATATATTTTAACATTATATATTTCAATATTATGGACTTAAATTAAAACATTAAATTTAATTGTAGTGTAGAAATAGGTATAAAATCAATATAAAAAATATGTATACTGTAATTTATATTTAAATGAAATTATATGTGTGTGTTTTTATTTCTATACTGCCGTAACCTGTGACCTTTCTCTATAGCGCATGGCAGATGACCTCCTAAAATAGAACGTATCTCGATTGTTGTTAGGTATTATTATTATTTTATAAAAGCAAAAATAACAAAATAATAAAGAATGCTAATACTTAGGTAGGATGTGCTATTTAACTAAAATAATAGTAGAATTATAGCTTAGTTTTATGTAACGAAATAATCACAAAAAGTAATTCGCATAATATATTTATATGATTTTAAAATGTGACAGGTCTCTACAACTCATTTTTTACTCGCATACATACTTGCACTTGCAAAAATAAGAATAAGAACCTAAATTGTTGTTCGGTCACTATATTATGATCTTTTAATTATGTCTGTATAAAAATCTTCCTCTTTTTTTTTTTTTTTTTTTTTTTTTTTTTTTTAATTTGAAATTTTAAGATGAGAAACTTGAGCAGAAACTGAATTTACTAAAAATAACGTTCAAAATTGTAGACCTTTTCTTCTCTTAAAAATTCAACATCAGAATCAAAAAGAGTATTGATTAAATATATAACACTTGACTTTACAATGATATTTTATGTATACATAAATGTAATAATATTTAACACTTCTTTAACTTCATATTCTATATAAACTAGCGTGAGCTGTCATCATATTATGATAGATGAGTTCATTTATAAATGACAGTGCCGTGGTTATTCAAAGAATTTATAACATTTATGATATATATATTTATATATTATATATACATAAAAAAGCACCAGCATCGTCATTAGAAAACGTGAGACAGGTATTACGTACTATAGTATAGTAATTTCTCGTCGCATGTAAATATGACATATTCGTACGTATATCTGATCAATGGAAATGCAGATTAGTTGCTATGGTAACCAAAACTAAATCTCTTCCATACAAGATTTTATTTGCAAAGATTTCATACGAACTTACATATAATAATCTTATGCAATATCTGTCAAAGATATATATTTTTTAATTACTTTCATAAAGGTTCAAATATGTAAAGAATGTTTTTATTGCTTTTTTATATTTTTATAGCAGAAGCATTTTCTTTGAAATGTGATGTTTATAAAACGACCCTATATAGATATTTTTACTAAGAACTCTTATAAATCAGCAAAAATTTCCATAGAAAATAAAAATATTTATGAAGAAATCTTTGAATAGAAAGGACCCAAATTTTACATTCTCCTATAGCGATCCAGAGAAACTATAATGTTTAATTCAGATTTCAAACATTTGTATATATATATTTATATATATACAAATTGGCAAGCTTAAAGAGTTAAAAATTCAATATTTAATTACATGTATTTCAACCCTCAAAGGAAATAACAAAGCTTTGATCCTATTTGTTAAGTAAAAAGGGGTGTAAAAACAGAGATCATGTTTCCTGTGTGGGGTTTAAAAATGCAAAGGCATTTGGTGCATACATATAAAAATATTGCGCAGTACTCTTTTTCTGGTAATGTTTTGATACGAGTGCAATGATGAGTCATACAGTGGGGGACGAGAGAGATAGAGAGAGAGATAGAGAGAGAGAGAGAGAGAGAGAGAGAGAGAGAGAGAGAGAGAGAGAGAGCACGTGGAGGGTGGTGACACGTGCTCTCAAGTATACACTATATAATATACATATATACATACGTACTGTACAATACAGTAATATACATCTTTGCTTTACGAAGATCTTTGTATCTTACTTAGATACAAATCTTTGGTTCAATATTGACATAACTATGGCACATACTTCAATATCAGTCAAGTGCAAGAGTGCAGTACGAGGAGAATGGAATTTTAATCAATATAACTTCTTCTTTTTTTTTTTAACATGGACAATTTCCTTTTTACATTATATATAGATTTAAAGCATTGGAACAGTTCACTGATTCTAAAGGTTAAAGATTTTCGGAAATATTGTCAAAATACACTACTGTGATAACTATGTTTATTTCTTTTATATTTTAACAATTAATTTATTTAAAGAATCCTGTTTTTAAAATTTAAGTCTCAAAATTAATAGAATTAATTAATTAAATATCATATTCTTTTACAATACATACGCTTACAGTTTTTTTGGTAATCTTGATATTTAGCAATATTACATTTAAAAATAACAATAAAAAAAAATAGCATACAGAGTTTCAATCCTTTATTAAAATAATTACGGTCTGTATAGATATACTAAATAGATAAACAGAATATGTAATCCAAGCAATTCATTTCAAAATTAAAACCAGTATAATATGGTGTGCTAATCACCACAAGTCCAGATCATGTATATGTATATGATAGAATTTGCATATGAAACGGCATAGCCTAGTAGATAAACTGAGTGCAATAAGGGAAGGTATTTAGCACTATACTTATGTTGGCGAGACGTGCGTAAGTACCTTCCTCTCTTTAGCTTTCTCTCTGTTACTATACAAGGGCACCGAGGGGTGGTTTTTAATAGACCTAACAGCTACACTGAAAGAAACACACGTGGGGGTGGTTTTGTGTTTGGAGAAAAACATTTGCATGTACATTACAAATTTTAAGAATGCTAATGAATTTAAAGCTCTAATCGTATTATTTACACAACAGTAAAATCAATGTTTTATCATTATATGGTAATCACAAGTAATCACGATAAATAATATTAAAATCAACAATATCAATTGTCTAAGCCTCATGATAACACATGATCGGAAGAGTTTCTCTCATCGGATTAGATTTTACATAAACCGGACCTCAATAATAAGGGACAACGACCGTAATGTAGAATGTTTTTTCTCAGTGTAGTTCCAGGATGACTAATACTTAACTTTTAACCATGGTGTCTCAGGAGAAGTATATTATATCCCTAAGAATAATAAAATAATATGAAGAGCTCTATAGTAGGGATATCTTACATAAATATAAGACTTAAAGTATACATAAATGAAGGTATAATATATTAACAAGCATCTCTCTCTCTCTTAATTATTAATAATACCTACACAAGTTTGGAGGAAACTAATAACTTATAGGAATTAAAATTATATTATTCATTTTTGTCCCACTCTTATGAAAAATACACAGTTTAATTTTAAATGTATATTTAAGTAGAAAAGTTTTGAAAATATAAGTTTTAAACAAGTTAAATTAATTATTTAACTTTTGGACCTTTGGAAATTTATGTATAAGGCATTTTATAAGAAAGACTTTTCTAGTATATTTGAAACTTAAACAAGTTTTTTTTTCTCAAGTTAAAATAAATAGTGCACTAGATTAAAGCCAATATTGTTAGATAAGTATATTTGTTCACAAAAAAATGTGTTTTAAGGCGTGTTTACATGGAGTAATAAAATTTATAAGAACTGTTAACACGGTGCAATATTTTTTATGCGTAATAAATTACATTTTACATGCAGTCTTTATTTTAACCACAATAAATTTTTATTCAAGCAAATTTATTGTATAGTGGAAAATATTACTTTGTGTGAAGAGGCCTTATCAAATTTAATATTATACACCTTTTATTTGCGTACATTTGAAAAAAAATTTAAAACAAAAATACTTATAAATCCCCAACATTTTTAAGTACAATATTTTTAAGCGATGAAACACAACAAAGGCGTTGATTTTTAAAAAATTATGAAATATCGACAATATTGCGTTTATGATTAAAAATTGCACAATTAATTCCATTGTTCCGTGTGAACAGTACTTCATGTTATACAGTTTATCATATTATAACACTAGAAAAATCTCACTTGGTGTGGGAAGAGAGCTACTAAAAATTTCTCATCTTTTAGATTTTTGCGAGACTTCCTTTTCAAAATTAACTATGTATATATATATAAAAGTTAAATAAAATATTTTTTATTTCATTTTTGAGAATGTCACAGCACTAAAAGACAAAACATAATACATTAATAAGTAATACATACATTTTTCAGTATTTTATTACTTCAAGTCGAACTCAAACATCGATATTATATACATATATATTTTTTTGTTCACCGCGGCAGCTCCTATAAAATTACTTTATTTGAGTTGTATGTGGTTACACGGAATAAAAAATTGCTCACGAGAAACAAATAATAAAGTAAATTATAAAAACCATTTTTCTTTGTCAAACTTGTATATGAAATGCACAATTTTGCAACACTGCCAATATACAGCAAGTTGAAGTAAAAACTAATTAAGAAAGTTCAATTTAAAATAACGATAAAAAACAATGTAGAGTATGTACAGTACTGTATGAAAGTAGATTACTCACACCGCATATTATTCTACACAAAAACGTATGTGTATAAAATGAACTTACAAAGAATATAAGCTCTTTTTTTCTCATTATTTGTTTTAAAAAAAATGACGAGGCAACTATTTTCCAGTACAAAAACAAAGAAAAAAATGTTGTCTAATTTACTTTACTGCACACATATTTCATGCTAAACGCAAATAGGTCATACTACCACATATTAAACAAAGTATAATACAGTACTATCCAATATGTTTGCAGCTACAAACTGTCAACATGTAAGTGTCATTAGCTTCAAATATAAACTGTACAACTGCTCTGGAAAAATATCATTTCAGAAATAAATAGTCCCCCCCCCCCCCCCCCCGTAGTTAAATTATATAGATAGGCTTGCTAACACCATGTATAGATAGCGGAAAATAATAAAATGAAATAGAAATTCTAATTAATATTTTTTGCTATTTTTTTTTGTTACCAAATTATAAAGGATTAGATCATAATTACGTCTAAAAGCATAACTTTTTTGATCGAAAATCTTTTATTTTATAGCAATGGAATAGTTTTAACAATTATTTAGCTTTAATACTCCAAGCCTGCTAAAAAGTGAGAAATTATCTCGTTCAAAAAATTGCAAGCAACAATAATAATTTAAAAAAAGTAAATAAAACTTTTAATAATTTCGCACTATTTAATATTATTAATTTAATTTATATTAATAGAAGATTTAATTTAAAAATCTAAAAGAATTTAAATTTATATTAAATATAAAACTGAATATGATCACGCTTTGTAAGAAGTACAGTACTCGCGAGAACTGATTTTTTTTTTCTTAAAAAAAAAGTTAACATTTTAAAATAAAACATTATTTTGCATAAGTGCGCAATTTTCTTTCAGTGCAAGTAAAATAAAATATTTATTATTATTATTATTTTTATATGTATAAAAAATGTTTACTGCACTGAAACCCGCTTCGTTTTGTCATAATATACAATATAAAAAACTAGACCATGTAAATAAGAAGAATCATCAATATTTAATAATATTTATGTCAGCGTACATGAGCATTCTGTTGTGAGTTGTGAGTCTATACAATCCAAGGAGAAATGTAAGCTAAATAAAAAGTAGCTCTGCAGAGAAGTAATAAAATTTATTCATAGATAAACATATTCAAGTAAAAAAAAAAAAGAAAAACAAATAAAAAATTAATGAAACCTAAAAATAGAACACAGAACGAGGGTCTCTGCAATATCAAGTTGTGGTTTTATCCTTATTCAATTTTATTGATTATTTTATTTTAGGAGTAGAAAAATATTAAAATACCAGATTGTATCGAATGTTTTTGTTTATAATATATTTTATCGTATTTAAAATTACTTTTAATAGGGTTGGTTAGCCATGTCAATGAAATTAATTTTATTTTTAAAGTAATTATTAAATATTAAAAAAGGATGAGATGATAAAAAAAAATCATTGAAGTTACTCAATGAAAAAGAAAGGAAGAGAGAGAGAGAGAGAGCAAAATAGAGCTACAATATTGTTGGTAGATAATATTAAGTGTTTTAAAAAATAATAACAATATAATAAAAAAAATGCTGCTTAAGTTTTTATTACGCATGTAATTTAAGAAAAGAAAAAACTCCACAAAGTACAAATTTTGTGAACAAAAACAATATAATAAATGTTACATCATGAAGTAAATATATAACAAAATAATAAAGCCGCTTATCTGACACTCTTATTAAAAAATAAAATAATTCCTACGTAAGCACGTACATATACGTACCACACGTTTTATATAAAATAAATAATAAATAACAAAGTTTACGATCTGGTATATTGTGGACACACAGTATTCTATAAATCTATTGTCACAATAAATCTTCAAAACAAAAAACCAAACAATAAAAAAGTACCTATATTATTTTATATATAATGACAACGAAAACATTGTTTTAATATAATACATAACTTATGAAATATTGATCAGTTTTTTGAAGTTTCATTTAATATAATAAAATTTGTGTATATTTATATTATAAGGGAGGTGTATATGGATGGCTAACATTTTTATATCGATTTTCTTTTACTATTATTATATAATACAACACTCTATATATCTATATTATATACAACATTCTTGTTATAAAGTGAGCTATATTGAGTGAGGAGAGTCAGCATTTTGCGAGTAGAGAGAGAGAGAGAGAGAGAGAAGAATCGATGCGAAGTGGCCCACATTTTATGTTGCTGTCTTTCGTGGTTGCAAGGCAACACGCATTCATCGCACGGTAGGTAGCTGTACTGTACGTGTGTCTCACGTTTTGCTTCTACACCTCTCGTTTTTGCATCGTTCAAAGGAAATAAAGCCTTAATATTTAATTTAAGTTACATTTTCATATATGTAATTTATATATAAGATGACAAAGGGAAATTATTTAATTTATATCAAATCCATTTTCATGACATGCGGATAGCATAAATACAAAATGTTAAACGCAGAAACAAAAATCTTCTTATAATAGTTTTAATTTTTTACCACAGTAGAAACGTACTAAAAACAGTTTACTGTATAAACCGTGCCAAAAACGTCAATTTATTAATATATATATATATATATATATATATATATATATATATATATATATATATATATATATATATATATATATATATATTGATATTTTTCAATACACGTCACAAATTATAATTCATAAATTGATTTGCAATAATATTAATATGAAAGAGAGCCCACTCAATACTTTTCTGACTATTTTATTAATTTATTCATCACATCTTTAAGTGTGGGCGAAAACAGACAATCAGGATTCACGAAATTGATTCCAGTTTTGGTATCTAAAAATTGAAGTACATATTCACGGAAATTATGTTCGATACTTCCTGAACTTGTTACTCTAAATTTAAGTCCCTGATAAAATATGACATTCCACCAATTACCCAGGTTATAGGTCTAATTTTAGTTTTAAAAATAATTTTAGAATTTACTTTGAATTTTAACCAAAATATTGTACTTTTGAAGTTTAAAATATAAATTAGTACGAAAAACAAATAAAATGTGAATCACCATAACACTATACACAAAAATATAATAATCAAAAAATGAGAAATACTCGCGGGACGGAGAAAGGCTATAGTATAGGGAGAGACAAAGGTTTAATATGATTTTAATCTTAAAATCAATATACCACAAATAAAACAACACATTGCATATTATATAGTTAATAAAAATTCATGTGTGTTGTTTAAGTATACAAAAAAACACATACATAATTAATTTATCCTCGCTTACTTTTCACACAACAGAACTTCCTTTAAACAATTTTACATTAATTAACATAACATTTTATATTTAAATTTATATTTTCTATGTCGAATTATTATTATTATTATACTTTAAATGTTTTAAATAAAAAAACTTGTATTATATATTTAAATCTCTTCCATATATACATTTTAATTTTATATAATATATAATATAGAATTTAATTTTGGTCACGTTCTATAGTCTAATGTAATACTGATTTAGATTAATTATATATTTTGTAAAAGATAGATATCAGTATAATAGAGCATGGTTAATTAAGTATGAGCTGAAATATAAAACTGCGAAGCAATTTTTTTGCACAGTTACACTTCATTGCTTCATATATCTATATAAAACATAAAATACAACCGGTGCACAAATTTTAACCAGTAATACAGTATGTCATTGCAGTAACAACAAAATAAACAAACTCAACAATAAGAGGTGAATTTAACCAATTATATTGTATTATATATGATAGAGAGTTAGAGATGGAAGACAGTTTTGATGTTATTATTTTACATATATTGGACCTTATTTACAAGTTTTCATATATATTAATACTAATAGACATACAATGTTGTTATTGATTTAGAATATTAAATTATTAATTTTTTGAGCGTGTGTTTGGTTCAGTTAATTGAACTTTCGCTCCTGACTGCGCGGTTTTTTATTGTATTTTTTTCCCTTTTCATCCCAATAGACTATTATTTATATCTCACGTAAAAAAAAAAAAAAAAAAAAAAAAAAAAAAGAAAAAGAAAAAGAAAGAAGAAGATAGTTTTGGTATAACAGTAAATTTGCTAAAAAAAAAGTAATCCCCCCCCCCCCCCAAAAAAAAAAAAAAAAAAAAAAAACATTGCAGTGAAACTTTTCAACAATATTATGAATATCTATTTATCCAGATTGTAAATCAAGTTGGTATTTTGTATTTTTTGTTCCTTCGCAATGTTTATTGCTGATATATAATATTACTGATACTAAAACGATATTTACATAGATAAATTGAAAAATCATTTGAAAATGAAACAAATCATGGTAATAGATTACAACCCTTGCTCTCTCTCTCTCTCTCTCTATTTGTATACAGAATAAAATGCCACGCGATATTTTTAGTTGCGTGAACGTAAAAGTTGTTTACGTCCAATTTACAGTATTTCGCTCCCTCTTGTGAATTTCAACCATTTTATTAACAAGAAAAGAATTTCAAGTATACAGATGACGTGAAACTTAAGGAAAACTAGACTCGACTTGTTATATTTTTAACCTTAAATTCTTAAACACAAAATAAATGAAAAACCATTACGATTCATTTAAATTAAAGAATTTTTTGAAGATTTGAAAATCTTGTCTTTGCCAGAAATTTAACATTTACCATCGATTTTTCAAAACTTCTAAAGACAATTGTTAACAAATTTGAAAGTAAACTAATTTGCTAAGAAGCAGAAAAAAAAAATCACAGTAATTTATACTTAAGTTTAAACAAACAAATTAAATTTGTTTAATTTTGCAGTGTTTTAAATACTGTGTTGGCCCGTACATAAGGTGAAATATATTGAAAATGCTCAACAAAATTAATTACATCAGGTAAAATTCAATATTTTTTACACAGAAATCACATATTATGACATTTATATCACACATAATAGACGAAATTTAAGGTGTTGCTCATTCAAAATATTATACCAGGTGAAGACTTCAAATACAGAATTTCTTTGAACCGAAAAATAAATTTGAAAAAAGCACTACAAGGAGAGACGAATTACCGCAATTTATTATGCTGCATTTATGTCATAATTATATAGCATAAATGATGCTAAATTGGAATAATATAAAGTTCAAGTGAAATAGATCATAAATTATGTTTTTATAAATACGTGTTGCTAAAATGGGCTATTATGGAATAATTATTACGTATTTATTTTCATCTGTGCAGTTTATTTTTATTATTATTATTTATAGTATACGCTTATATGGAATAAAATAGCTTCTAAAAAAATGTCGCTTTAAAATTGGTTCTATTATACAATACTGCCTAAACGGCTGTAAAATACAGTAATTTTTAGGCAAATATAATATTAGTATTTTGAAATGAAACTCAAAATGCGTGGAAATTGAACATTATTCTTTAGTGTAACTTACGCAATAAATTCGAGCAATAAAAGTTACACAGTTTACATTTAGTTTATTTATTATTTTATTTGAAGTACAACACAGTGAATTAAAAGAATAAACTTTTTTCAGTGTAAATAAAATTAGACGTGCTTCAATAAATAAACTTGTTAATTACAAAGATAATTATAGTAATTATATATAATTAATTTTAAAATAAACATATGAAAGTATTGAAGCGTGATATTGAAAGCAAGCAATGTATACACATATTACACATCATACCGGATAATTTTAATTAACACATTGCCATTGAGGCGATATGTAAAAAAAAAAAAAAAAAAAAAAAAAAAAAAAAACGCATCACTATAACGATCGTGTTTTATGCAGTTTTTACATTGATTGCCAATTAAAATTCAATCAATCATCAGAACTGACATTAAAGTTACTGTGTTGTTTCCTCTTTTTTTCTTCTTTTTATTATTTGTTTATTATTTTTTTGTGCAATGTCATTATTTTAATAATTTTTTTCTTCTATGTTTATATTTTATAATTTTGCTCGCAGGAAAAATGGAGAAATGCAATTTTATAAACATATGACTGTTTAATATTTTTGCTCTCTGTGTTTATTTAAATAATATTCCCTTTAGCTGAAAATCTCATTGTTCAAAATAACGTTTATATAGCGAGAATAGAGAATGGGATAGAGAGAGAGAGAGAGAGAGAGAGAGAGCAGATAAGAAAGACAAAAGCACACAATGTTTACTGCAAAATGCACAACAATACAATGCGTATTGTTGTATCACAGCACAGCACCTAAACCTCCACCTACGTAATAGAAAACATTAAATTTGAAGAAATAACATGCAAATTCTTTGCTCCCTTTCTTTTTCTTTCAACGAAGTTGTAGAGAATTTTTATATGCACTCTATACTCTCCCTATATGTTGTACGTCTCTTTTTTATATTGTTTTACGAGAGAGAGAGAGAGAGAGAGAGAGAGAGAGAGAGAGAGAGAGAGAGAGAGAGAGAGAGAGAGAGAGAGAGAGAGAGAGAGAGAGAGAGAGAGAGAGAGAGAGAGAGAGAGAGAGAGAGAGAGAGAGAGAGACTAGCCTGATATGCTACACTGAAAGATAAATACTCATAAAATCACTTCATTTGGTTGCTGTAAATATGAGTACATTTTTTTTAATACGTTGATTTATTATGAAATCAATATATTTTAAGTGCTAAACATAAATTTCTTTCCACCTATTTATGAGCTCACCGAAAAACTAACCAGATAAACTATCTTTATATTTGTTTATATTTGTTTTTTCAGTGTAATAAATCTTTTATTATATCTCTCGTGCTTTATACTTTAAAAATATCGTAAGAAAAAAATGTAGTGATATTACGTGATATATAAATATACTATTACAATAAAAAAGAATAATAGAAAAAAGTTTTCCCTCTCTCTACAGCTTGGTGCTCAACATTTAACATGTAAGATTTCAATTTACAAAATGACTGTGAAGTATTACGAGTAACAACTCTTTGTCTTGACTACTCCAGGCATTATTTTAAAAAATTTAAATTGTTATAAACACCACACCTCGATTAAAAATCTCAATTACCACAAGACTGCAAAGATGAGTAATGATCGTGAATAATTTTTATTTCCAAAACTTCTTTGTGTGTAAGTTAAAAACAAATGAGAGAGATATTTTCACATTGATTAATAATGGATTCAAACAAAAGTGTCTCACAGCAACCATTTCCCTTTGTATTCAATTTTATAAGTTGAACTAAATTTTTATAATCATAATGCAAAAATAATGAATATGAAAGACGGTATTCTTGTATGTGTTCTACTTTCGAAGTATTATTAATAGTTTATATAGAAATATGAAAACTTACATTGAAATGGACAAATATAAAGAAAATATAAAAAGTAAAAATTAAATGCTTAAATTGTTGTTATACGTTTTCATGCCGGAAAAAAACAATATCTGTTAAATTGTTTCCTTCTGAAGTAAGCCACAAATTGTTCTGTTTCATTAAGAGGAACAAATAAATAAATAAAAAGGAGTATAAAATGTATCACTGAAATTTTTTATGATTGGTCGGAGATTAAAAAATAGAACAGAA
This sequence comes from Ecdyonurus torrentis, assembly GCA_949318235.1. Classification (NCBI taxonomy): domain Eukaryota; kingdom Metazoa; phylum Arthropoda; class Insecta; order Ephemeroptera; family Heptageniidae; genus Ecdyonurus; species Ecdyonurus torrentis. The sequence continues at coordinate 50,201,907 of OX439130.1, forward strand.
TAAGGTAAAAATTACATTATATTTTTAATTGTACAGATAGGTACTAAACAGGGGTAAGGTAAGTGCAGGGGCTAGAGGGGATAAGTGCATGCGGGAATATCTTCAATAGGGTGTATGCGGATGACGTCATATTTATTGCGCTTTGAAACCATACTGGAGTAGTGAATAACATTGCTCAGCATAGGACAAACTTCATTTAAGCCAATTTTTTTTTGGGAAATCGGTTCATTTTTTGTTAGTTATTTTTCTCACATACTTGAGATACTAATTCAACATATTTACAGCATCAATGCTCTCAAAAATATTGAATCGTGGTTTTAAACTGGCAAAATGATTTATTTTCCTACATGCCACCCGTGTTATTGAGTTATCCAACATGGCGTCGACTTTAACATGAATGCATACACCCTATACATTTGGATTTATTAACGAGGTACAGTATCACAAGTATCACAACCTTTGCATCTGAAACGTACTTTATTTCTACGTTAATATGTAAAATATTTATTATCTAAAATAATAATAATAATAACATTAAGGTATGTATAAACATTGAACACTTATCTTTGAAATTTATGAAGAACAATATTTTAAATTCACCTAAAAAAAAATAATAAAATAACATATCTACCACAGAATTATTTTCTTGATTATTAATTTCCATATACCCAACATTATACTGTAAATTATTTTTCAAATATTTAAATTATAAACGCATATAAAAATAAAACAAGCAGCCAATTTTATAGGTTCATATTTATATTTTCCCAACAGGTGCATGTGCTACATAATCAAATTCATGATAATATTATTATTCTGATCAGATTATATTGCAAAAAAAAAAAAAAAAAAAAAAAAAAAAGGTTACATTAATAAGACACATGATTGGCATACTAAACTTGACATAATATAACAAAAACATATCTACAGGCAAGAAAGTCATTAACTGTAATATCTATTATAATATGATTTCTCCACTACCTATGTATTTATTATAAATATATAATATAGATTAAAACTTTAAGAGATTATAATTAAAAAGAAAAAAAAGTTGAATGTAACGGTCAGAACATATAAGTTTGAAACTATATAGACAAACTACATATACGATGTTATATACACCATATTAGACAGGTTGATTATAGAAACTTGTATCCTATACAATTTGGGACCGCGGTGGGTGGGCGTGGCAGCGGCGCCAACACTACAGGCGCCATGTGTGATAAATTCATTGTTTCCACATTACATAACAATAGGTGGTAAATTTTATTATTTACTAGTCTTTATTTTTATTTTATTCGTTATAGACTTCCTAGCTTAATTGGCTACTACAGTATACAATGTGTATCAGAGAAAAATATAGTCTCGCAATTTGCTTCGTCATTTTAGGTAATTACTGCAAATTATTATATATAGCGACTAGATTTATTTGAACCGGTAATAATTTTTATACTTTTAAAGTGTGTATAGAAACACTGTGATATACAATTTTAATGTATTGTCGTATGGACATGCATTGTATTTACATGGTGCTTACCGGTGGAACTCGCTAGCCAATCACATCAAAGGCATTTCGTATCCATCCTTTAACATTGCGTTTTTATTTTATTTTTTATTTTTTGAAAAATGTATACTGCATGAAAGAAGTAAATCTTAAACGAGTATAATAGTATAGGCATAGGCAAACTTTTACGTATTTTAAGCTATATATAATAACATTTTGAAATAATTTTTCATCCCGTTTATAATCATTGGCGCCATGATTAATATAAATTATGTATAGCATTTGCATGCTTTATTAGATTAACATGTTACATCATCATCAGTGTCAGTCTGTTTGTACGTCCAGTAAACAGACAAGAACAAGTACACATTGTAATTATACAGTACATAGTTGACTACTTGGTAATGCATTTTTCAAACAAAAAGTCAAGAAAATAATTTTTGACAAGACTCCCAAAATAAATTAATCATTAAAAATTTCACATAAGCTACAAACTATACAGTTGTCTAAGACTTTCTTATATATAGCTACAATGTTTATTAATATATACGCATAATGAAAAGACAAAGACAATAGTTATACATTTACAATGCACAAAAGTTATTTTTCTACAACCAAGTTACACACACAGAAATATATATAAGTAAATATACAAAATATAACAACAGAAGTGGAAACAAAGAAGCTTTTGAAGACTTTGAGAATATGTATATATATATATATATATATATATATATATATATATATATATATATATATATATGATAAAAATTTCATTTTTGTCTTACCTTCTGTAAAACAACTGGGCTTTCACTCGCTGCTTAATTTGATGATAAAAATAACACACAACACCAAAACTTGTCACTATATAAATTAATAAAATACTCAATTCACAGTTTTTAAAAATCTATATACATAGCTATGTTATATTCACACACAATTGTAACGTTTTCGAGGGCGTATATAAAACTATATACTTGTCTGCCTCTCTTCATCAGCTTACTGACTCTTGCTCACGAGGCGAGCCGACCTCCGCAATGGGGGGTGTGGCTCGTTCTCGTCAGGTGGTTTATTATTATTTACATTTTCACCTGTACGGTCACGTGGTACACTTTTCTTAAAAGAATCTATGAGTGGAATCCAAATAGGTGGTAATTCAAAACTGGGCTGACTGATTGTTTCATTTTTTCTTCTTGCCATTTCTATTGATTCTAATATTTTTCTTTTTTTATAGTGACTCTCTCTTCCTATTACTTTTGTTTTTTCCCATAGAATTTGATGATTACTTTCCAGCGCATGATCTACTAGTTTTGAATATCCTGTATCTCTTTTTTCTATTTTTTGCCTGTGTTCATTCACCCTGATCTCTAATGGTCGACCTGTTTCTCCGATATATTCTTTCTCACAAACACAGGGAATAGAATATACTACATCTTTATTCATATTTTTCTTCATGTCTGGTTTTGTACGTGCTAAACTTGATTTTAATGTTTCTTTTGAAGAACAAACAATACGAAGATTGACTCCTTTTCCTATACGTTGTATTTTTTCACTCAAACCTTGTATATAGGGGATGCAGATAGTTGCGTCTGGTTTCTTTTCTTCTGTTTTGTTTTTTTCTGTGCGGTTTTTATTTTTTATTTTAGCAACAACATGTAATGGATAGTCATTTTCTCTTAAAATCTCTTCTATTTTATTAATTTCTTCATTTCTTACGTTGTTATCATTGCAGTGCGTTTTTGCCCTATGTAACAATGTAGCTGCTATACCTGTTTTTGTTGAGTGTGGATGATTTGAGTTAAAATTCAAAAAAAAAATGAGCGAGTGAAAGCCCAGTTGTTTTACAGAAGGTAAGACAAAAATGAAATTTTTATCATCATGTCACCTCGCTCGATATTCAAATTTTCAAACATATATATATATATATATATATATATATATATATATATATATATATATAAAATTTTGCATTAGAGAGAGAGAGAGAGAGAGAGAGAGAGAGATTGTGTTAGATATTATAAAAGCAGGTGGTAGCATGTGGTATATTATATAAGAAAATGCCGCAAGCATACATAACAAGCTCCTATAGCTAGCCGAGAATCGATCCATGGACTCTCTCCTCTCTCTCTCTCTCTCTCTCTCTCTCTCTCTCTCTCTCTCTCTCTCTCTCTCTCTCTCGTTGTGTGGCCTGTCCCTAGAGAGAGAGAGAGAGAGAGAGAGTATAGAATATGCATCACTTTACCCTATTATAAAATGAGATCGCGTTACACAATTCTATATAAATAGATATTATTGATTTATAAATTGGACATGCTGTGATAGCAAAATATTATGGTATTATATTACACAATTACTCTTCATTTGCAAACATTGCCTTTTTTTTTAATCATCCATCATTAGAACTTAGAACATAGAACATTTTGTAATGGGCTTAGTTAGAGAGAGAGCGAGAGAGAGAGAGAGAGAGAGAGAGAGAGAGAGAGAGAGAGAGAGAGAGAGAGAGAGGGAGGGAGAGAGAAATACGAAGACTATATTTAATTGTAATGTGTATTTTTGTTCTTCCTCTATATTTACGTTTAATTCTTATATTTATCTTATTCATATGTTTAATTAAATAATTATATAATTTCTCTATAAATATTAAGGGTGAAATGTTCCAACCTTCAATGTAATTATAATTGTCTTGTCTCTATATATTATGTATTAAAGAAAATTAAACACAGTTCATTTTTTTTATTGTTGTATAGGATATAATTGAATTTAACTATACGTGTTGGATATTACAAAACACGTCTTAAAAGAAAACCGGTGCAGTAGGTAGCAATTTAGCGAATGTACGTAACAAATTATTTAATTTCAATTACCTACCGTGAACAATTCCATTAATTTTCCGTAGAACAATTTGTTTTGTTTTTTAAATAACTGTGTTTGATAACTTAATAATTTGATGTAACTGTTGCACTTGCATGCATCACTGACTCTGTATTTTATATTAAGTCGCAGTAATTTAGATACAGTAGTTGTATATGTACGTTATGTACAAATTTCTATCTTCTATCAACTACGAGAGATGTTAATTAAATTAATTCAGTACAGCAATCATTACACTAGACACAATTATTTAAATTAAATACACGCTTCTAAAATTCTCTGTTTATCTAATTTCGAGTAAATTTATAAGCTTTTTTGGTACTCTACTTTCAACATAAAAATTACATTATATAAACGTAGCCATACTCGCACAATTTCATGCTTATATTCAGAATAACATGCATTTATTTTTAACAACACAATATGTTATTATACTGCACAGTAACTTTATATTAAATAGTATAAATAATATTTTGTATAGCACAATTATTTATACTACTGTATTTCAATTTAGCAATATTTATGCTATAATGACATAATTTACAAAATTTCTTCTTTCCATTTTCCATTTACAACAGCAGCCAAGAAAACTGAACATTTTTTTTAAAATGTCAGTAAAGTTAGAACATAATATAAAAAAAGTACCTACTTATAGTGATAGCAAAATTGTTATATGCACAATTAAATTAAAACATGCATAACAATATTAGAACTATGCTGTTTTCATTACTATTCTAAATTTGAGAGTTTGATTATGATATTTTATTTAAAAAATCAAAGGTAAAATATAGGTACAATGTGAATGACAACTAAAAATTTATACGATAACTTTAAATAAAAATAACGTGACTTTCCAGTGATTGAAGTTAAGCCTAATTAATCTTCGTGACTTCTTAATACGCCCTACAAACAATAACACACAGTGATGAAAACAAAGCCTAAATACTTTGTTATTGTATAGTGATCATGCAAAATAAATTGATTCTATGTATATGTATAAGTTCGCGGCCAAATACTTCAGACCTTGAACTTAAATATATCGTAATTAGTTTCGCTATAAGAAAGTCACGTCCATATATAAATCATAAAATGGATATTATATATCATGTTATTTATATTACATTATTATGTTGTTACCTTTTTTCATTATTATTATTATTTTACCGTAAGCTGTGACCATAATTTATAATTTTTAAATTGCTTATTTAATTTTGCATACAAATAAAAATATAAGGTACAAATTATACTTTATATATTATTTTCTTCCCACTTTTAACAACAACTGCAACTATTTTATTTGTTTAATTAATAACTTATATTATATATTTAATATGCATATAATTAATTATTATATATATTTATTTTGATAAAGTATTATATAGTTTCATTTGATTTAGAACGCGCAGCAACAACAGAATTAAATTGTAAGATTTTGAGTTTTATTATGTGTACTATAAATAATAATGAACATAAAAATTAGACAATTTTAAAAACATTGCTTTGAATAAAAGGTTTTAATTGCTAGGTTCTTATCTCTAAAATTTAAAGGCTGGCCCACCTCTGCTTTTTTTTTTTTTTTTTTTTTTTTTTTTTTACTTACTGTGTATGTCATTTGAAAGTCAATACTGTACCTTAATACCTACTGTATGATAAAAATTCAGGACCCGTTACAGTAATTGAAGAGAGAGAGAGAGAATATTATATAATATTAAAAATACCAAACATGAGCAAAATTCCCAAAACTTCTGTAATTCAAAATTTTACATGGCAACCAACAAAATTTGTACGCATTTAGAAATCATAATTGTGCCTCACTTTTAACCTTAATAATTAATAAAGGGAAAAAAGTATTACGAAGGAAAAACAAAAACTTTATAGTGTAGTTGTGTACTTTTATGCGGAGTTACAGAAAAGATTTTACTTCTCTAATGACACAAGAGACATTTTTTTCTTTTGTTTTATTTTTTTAACAAAACTTATATCATATTTCTTGGGTGATGAATGTTTTGCAATGAAAGGAAACAATCTCGTGTTACACAAGGACGCCAAGAGAATAAGATCTACAATACTGCGGTCAGCCCAGTCTTTTCTTTTTTTCATTATTAATTACATAATTCTTATATATGAGGTGACATTAAAACCAGTCTAGTCCAGCTCGTGTCACAAGCTTTTGTTTTTTCTCTTATCAACAGCAAAATGTAAATTATTGTTAAGATTTATCATGGTATATTATAGCGTTGTACGGTACTGCGTATAACTTTTGTGATAGTATGTATAAAAGTTTGCTATGACAAAGTTAAAGGCTCTCTCTTACTGCTTTTGTTTTACCTATCTACACTTGTCTGTATAGAGTAAGAAGAAAATTGTTTTCTTCTTTTTTTATCATATCCAGACCAGATAAGTACGATAATACATAAGGACATATTATTTTAGTTTTGAAAAGTCGATAAAAAAAAGTACATTTAAACCATGGTTTAAAAACGTAAAATAAAAGTCACACATTTTTATCATCAAATATTATAATACTGCAATGTACCTTCAAATTAAATTGATAAATATGTATAATCTGTTTCAAAATTTTATACATATATGCGCATAACGAAGAGATTTGATTATTCTTATAGAATTCTAATACGATAAAAATATTAATGAACAGAATGAAATCAATGGATATACAAATAAATAAAATTAATTAATTAATTAAGTATTTATTGCATACATATAATGTTAAAAACATATTTAATGCTCTTTTTTTTATTTATGCATTTTCTTGAGTTGATTTTTCTTAAAATATTTAATAAAACATGCATTCAATAGCTGTAAATGAAAACAACAACGTATATGCATATAGTCATAGAGAAACAGTATAGAGAAGCTACTCAATAGGGAGTTCATGTCGCTAAAATCATTGGAGGGGAGGCAGTGTTTACAGTCGATTTCAGTGAGTTCCGCTCCTTTGGAGTAGATGGCGTTGCATTATTTTTCGTTCTTGAGGAGCCCGGGGCGCTCCTCAGGAGCGCCCCGGGCTCGGCTCCCCGAAATAAGAACGAAAAATAATGCAACGCCATCTACTCCAAAGGAGCGGAACTCACTGAAATCGACTGTAAACACTGCCTCCCCTCCAATGATTTTAGCGACATGAACTCCCTATTGAGTAGCTTCTCTATACTGTTTCTCTATGATATAGTGTTCATATTATTTTTATGAAAAGGGTTGGTGGCGGATTTTGTGAGTGTCGATGAATCGTGTTCATATGACCCACTATCAGAAATCCTTATCTGATATGTATCATATCAGATTGTAAATTCAAATTGATATTCATACATAGATTTGTTTTTGTTATTAAAATCATATTTTGTACATATGCGTGGCTGAGATTACTACCGGTCTGAGATTTCATTCATTTCCTCATTCCAGAAAGCGCATCCCAAATACTTTTGTGTGGCCTCTCCTACTTTTTTTAATATACAAGGTGGCCAATAACACCTATGCAGCCAAAAAAAAAAAAAAATTTTTTTTAATCGTCACGAAATGATGAAATATTTTAAAACTTTCGACATTTGACATAGTTTTTACATTATTCATTACATTAAAAATATAAATAATTAACTTACCTTGCTGTTATTTAGTCAATCACACAGAAAAATTAATAAAATAGTTGTGCAAAATGCCAATTAATGACTTAACACCGCACGTCAATAAACAAACATCCCTCTAACAACGCCGCAGCTGGCGCTGTGTTTGCTATCGAAAAGTGGTACACAAAATATTCAATAGGGGTCTCTGAAAATCAAAAGACTAAAAAGTTTCAATTTTCAACACTTTGGCGCTGTTGTACAGACAGGGAATTTGTAAACAAATAATGTCTGTTGGCTACAAGTGTGATCTGTCAAAAAATGTTAAAAAATAGTTAATATAATAAGTATTAATTGACTTATTGTGTTAAACGCTCGTTAATTATATCATTCAAGTATTTTTCTTAGTATTTATGAATAAGTCAATTGATGAATCGAAAGGTATGCATAATTTTCTTTGAACATTTTAAAATTTTATTTGGGGGGAGGTTCATATAATGTTTTTTTTTTTTTTTTTTTTACGATTTTATACATACGTGCATTTATATTAGATTTCATCGGTTTCTAACCATTGTTAATAACAAGGAATTTATTATATTTATTGCAAAAAATACATAGTTTTTAATGTGCTACTGCTACCAAAAGAGCAAAGTAAAAAGGACAATAATAAATAAAAAAAAAAAAAAAAAGTCGGCATGCGTGGCCACAAAGCGGTCGAATCGTCATCAAAGTTGAAAAATTGCTTTCTTTTTCGATCTATGGATACACAACTGATCATTATTGTCTCGTATAATATATATTATAGTAAAGCCATGCAATATTGCTTTTACAAATCATGATTTTATGTAGGAGAATAAAAAAAAAAAGCATCTATGTACCGGTACATCAGGAGTTCAAGAGGGTTGTATAGTTATTTTTTGTAGGCATTCTCATGTTGGAGCGTCTGACAAAAGGTCCACGGACAAAAGGCCCTCGAACAATAGGCCCTGGCTGTGCGCTCAGGTAAAGCATATCGGCGAGCGGCGCAGAGGTAGGGCCTTTTGTCGTAGGGCCTTCTGTCTGTATACGTCATGTTGACAGTGCCGGTATTAGCTGCTGTGCGAGTTGAAGATCGGATGTAACCAATTTAATAATTGGTGTCATCTTTAATACATATTTAAAATCCCTCTATAAACATATTGTCACACCATGAAAATTATACCAACAGAATTAAAACATTAATTCAAGGCAGTATATTAATTCAAATCTATGGTAGACATGCCACTTTTCGGCCACTTAAGGATCTTGTTTGATATTATCACCATATTTACAACCAAATAATATATTTCTGTTCAAATCATCCATTCAGCTGGTTAAAGTAATACCTTACTAACATAATCATATAAAAAAATCGTTGGTTTTAACATTCAATTAATTACGAGGACAGTTTAAAGTTCGATTTTGTAAATGCTCAGTTTTCGGCCACTTATGCTACTTTCCGGCCACTGAAATTTGACTTTTCGGCCACCTTACGTTAGGAACGCACATTCGCAAGCTGTTTTCTAGCATGTTTGCGCACGATTAATTTTTTGTTTGTTTGTCAAATCATTAAAATGAATTCATTTAATGTGTATGTTAGGAAAAAATTAGCATGTTGCAATTATTTTGGTCGCTATAGCGCTTTAAATTTGCTAAACACAAACCTAACGGCCACGCGTGGCTACTTTTGACATTTTTTATTGCTGGGGCTGTTTATTTAGGGGCATGTTTGATAGCCTGATGTCACTCTCAATACAACATTATATGAAATAAAAATAATAAAACTGTTCCCACAAATCTGAGTTGCGATAAAATCGACCCTTAAAATGGTACACGGCGCCCGGGCTTAGGCGTACTTTTTTGATGTTTTATAGTAAAAATAAAAATCATGACTTTGGGGGTTTTAATATTTGAATTCTACAGTGTATGAGGAACATTTCTGTACATGAAAAAAATTACGTATTTTTTTCCCCCTTTGAAGAAAAAAAAAAAGTTGCAATTTTCACTTAATAACGAATGATGGGTTGGGGATTTTTGGACTGTCTTTGGCAACGACTTATGGTTCTCAGAACTGTTTTCTTATTTTTTACTAAAACTATGTTGTCCCCAGAGCAAGTTCAGGTGATCAAACCTGATTTCAAATCTACAGTTTTGCCAGGAAAAAATTTTGAACTTAGCAAATTAGGTGGCTGAAAAGTGACACCGGTACGAAACAACGTGTCCACTTTTCGGCCACTTTTATATTCAGTCTTAAAAAAATTGGCTAAGGCCAACTTAAGATTTATGGTGATTAATACTTAGCTGAGATACTATAGATTCAGTGGGTTTGAGATGGCTGTCAAGAATTTGTAACTAGACCCTTATTTTCCTGAAGTACTGATATGATGTTTTTGCATAACATTAGAAGAAGCGTAAATTTTTGCAGTTTTTAAGTTCTCGCCGAGTTAATAATTTAATAAAAAAAAATCCTATGAGGCTAAGCATTTCAATTTCTAACACAGTACTGGCTAAGGTTTTCTGGAGCAAATGATACAAAAAATTTGTCCCTGGTCCATTTAAATTTTTTATTATAGGCTTTCAAAGTTCAAAGTGGCCGAAAAGTGGAAGTGGCCGAAAAGTGGCATATCTACTACATAATATCGTTTTTGTTACTGTCCTCTGTCTGTGTATATACTCGACTCAAAAAAACTCAGTCGATTTAAATCAGGCATGCCTAAAGTATCGCCCAATGTCACATTTGAGGAGAAGGGGGGGGGGGGGGCATACCGTAAAAGGTCGAACGGCAGGTAACTCAGTTTTTTTGAGTAGAGTATAAAAAATAATAATAAAATATTCATCATTTGTAAAAACTCTGGTCCAATCATTTCTTTGTACAGTAGAGATACAATATAAAACGTTACTCTGTCATGCATACATAAGGTTTTGTATTAAAACTTTACATCACTGTGGAAATAAAATTAATTTTATTTACTGCACTTCCTGCCTCTTGACTTCATGGTAATTAAAAAAATATATATATATTTTCCAAGCATTTTGTAAGCAATTTTTTTTTTTTTTTTTTTTTTTTTTTTATGAATTATGCTTTTATACTGCAGTAAAATATAATCTATTCTGTCCTATATATTTTTCCTGCCTAGTAACGATGTTTAAAATTATAGCCAGTCATGAAGTGTAATAGAGATCCAACTAAATTCCTTAGTAGTTTTTCATTATTATTTGGGAATGCAACAACAACAACTGGCTAACAAAGAATACTAAACCAATAAAATCAAGTGGTAAAAGAAGAATCAGGCATGCATATAAAGCCCACAAAGCCACTAACATAAAGTTTAAAATATGTCAGCAGTCCTACAAGATGGTGAATCGTCGTCGACAGTACATGGAAGATGTTCCACTGCAAGTCAGCGGTGGCAGCGACCAAGACTTCGAGATGGATGAGACTGAATACCTGCTACCACAGTCTGAGCAGGAGATTCGTCTGGACCTGGCTGGAGGGGGCGGGGCAGGGGGTAGGAGACGAATTGCTGGACTGTGTGGATGCTTCAAGTACCTGGTCTGTGGGTAAGTCACTGCACATAACTGTTAATTAAGTCCTAGCATATTAAATAATAATAACAAAATTATTGCGCATTCAAAATGTTAACGTAAAAAAAAAGAAAAAAAAAAAAAAAAAAAAGCAGAACTAAAAAAATGACTTTGGATCTAATAACATTGCGAAAGTTTTTAAATTTTGAACCCAAAAACAAATAAATATAGAAAAGGCATTGATTTATGATTTGGCGTAAAATTGTATATACTCTCAATTTTACTCATTTTTTTCCATAAATTTATAGATTTTTTTTTTATTAAATTCTAGTAAAATTTTACTTTGATTAATTTAAGCTGCCAAAAATATTAAATTAATTGTCTTTATATGCTTGTAGATATTTCCAATATTTTCACAAAATGTCAGGGTATAGTTTGATAACAACTTTAGTGTAATCTAAAATACACATACTTTGCATCCTATAAGTTTAGTTGGCTTTATCTCAAAACTGATAAGATATCCTGGTGGAAAAAATCACGAGTTTCAATAAAAATACTATAGTCATAGTAATTCGGAAGTTAGAACATAGACAAAAAAATATTGTACGTTAGGAATGTCACATTCTGATTCAGAAATTCTATTAGTGGAAAATATTAAATCTCCATCATTCTTCAAAAGATTGTGCTGTTTTTGTGGAGTATCACAGAAAAAAAATAATGAAGATTTAGAAGGAGTTGATCCATACACATTGCTACAAGAAAATGGGTAATTTCAATTTATTCTTACTAAATATTGCATAGCTTCTTTAATATACTACACTGAAATAAGTTTTGGTTATAATAAATTTCTACATTTTCTTTTCTACTTTTGACAAATTTATACTATCTACTACTACTATCTAGTGTTTTATAAATAAATATTTAAGTAATATTATTAAAAATATTGATTGTTTAATTTACTATTATGATAAATTTAAAAGAAAAAAATAGGAAAAAAAACTAGCAAGGGCCTAGCCATAGTGAAGAGAGTTTCATAGTTTGGTGAAAATTTTACTAGCACAGAAATACAAAACTAACACTATTTAGCTTTCAGCACAACTCGAACAGAAAACGTAGTGTGTTATTATGTCTTCGTCAGACCTTACAGGCTCATGAACGGTCATTCATAGTTTCTATTCGCATGCATGTAATGTAAATGCATGTAAACGTTCTTGTTACATTCATTGACGCATTCCTGATCCCCCGGATTCCGCGTAATCCTTCTTATTTTAACATTTTCGCGCTGTAAATTTTTCCGTGATTTTTATTGGCCGATGAAGTGTCATTTTAAAGTGATTTCATTGGCTGATGTGTCTGGAAATACAAACATGGCGGCGAAACCAGCTGAATGAGTGACGTAAATTCTAGATTGTATTGATTTTTTTCATATTTTCATTGATAAATCGAAGGATTGGGCATTTTAAATCTTGCATTTATATTATCGTACTTATATTTAATTTTATTCATATAAAAATATTTAAATCCAATCGATTATAATAGTTTAAAAATGCAAACAAGCAATCGCACTTCGTCCATCGCTTCCATTTCAACGGTGAATTCCGAAGTTCCTTTGCATCCCAGAGAAGCTGAAGACATTCCATTAATTCCAAAACATAAATCAGATTTATGCTCCAGGTATAATTTTAAATAATTCTATTTTACATTTAAAATTTTATAAAGAATTAGACGACACAATAAATTGCGAATGTCATGAATTTTTAAACGTAAACAAATGAGTGAATCATGGACCTAAATTTAGATTTGATCAGGTCAAAGCACTTTATTTTCCCCTCATTTGTTTAACTCCAAAAGTCCTATTTACATGTATGTACCAGCGTAGAAAATAGAAGTATCATCATAGTACTGTTTTCTCTATAATTACATAATCACTATGAATGCAGCTCTGTATGTTTTCCACATGCCATGGTTAGTGTCAATACATTGCAGTTGGGAAAATAAAAGTCTCATTAGAAAAAGAAGAAAATTTCGCATTAATAGTCAACTAATTTCTTAAGTTTGTTTTATTATTTGATATTTTGACATGCATCATTAGGTGTGTCGACGCAGCAGAACCCCAATCAACACGTCTACATCTTGAGAAGATTTTAACTACGGGACCTTTTAACAATTTATTAAAATTGAGAATTGCTTGTACTTTATTGTAATAAAATAGCTGTAATTTTGGTTAATGTTTGTTTCCAGCTGCTGCCAATGGTTGTGGAGACGATGTTGCAGGGAAAGAGAACTGAGATCAAGGACTATAACAGTCGGCCGAGTGAGCACAGAAAAGTTCCCAGCAAATGTCATAAGAAACCAAAAGTACAATGTGATAACATTTTTACCATTGGTAATTATATCCAATAAAATTAATATAGTACGAGTTATACTATATTATAACAATTAATAATAAATACACAATTGAATACAAGTTGTGATTTTTAATTCCATTTTATATTTATTTTGATTTCAGGTATTATTTCAACAATTCAAATTTTTCCTTAATTTATACTTCCTCGTCATGGCTACTAGCCAGTTTATACCAGATATTAGAATTGGATATCTTTATACGTATTGGGGACCTCTTGTAAGTACCATCTGTTAGACTCGGATTATTTTGTGGTAATGTAAAAGAAAAAAGAGAAAACAATACTGTACTAAGCCTTTTTTTTTTTTTTTTTTACTCTGGATTGAACATGAAAAAATAATAACAAGCACCTAATGCTTTTTACATAGGATTGCAAATTTGGCGGGGGGGGGGGGGGGGGGGGGGGGCAATCAAACAGGTTTACAAAGAAACATACTAAATTTCCATAGCATTGCAAGCTATTTAGTTAAAGTAACCTACAGTTTGTTAGGGAACTGTATAAGTTTGATTATGTAATTGAAAAATCTACAATAAAATATTTGTTCATTGCAGAGCTTTGTGCTAATGGTAACCATTTGCCGTGAAGCCGTTGATGACATTCGCCGACATCAAAGAGACAAAGAAGTAAATTGTCAAAAGTACCTACGTCTGCTGAGAGATGGTAATTTAGAGGCAGTCCCTGCTTCTAAACTTAAAGTTGGTGACTTGATTGTCGTGGAGAAGGACCAAAGAGTCCCTGCTGATCTGGTACTCTTGAGAACTACAGAGAAATCAGGTGCGTGCTTCGTGAGGACAGATCAACTGGATGGAGAAACAGATTGGAAGTTAAGACTGGCCGTGCCAGCTACACAGAAGTTAGCACAAGATAAAGAACTCTTTGATATTCACGCTTCTTTGTATGTGGAAAAACCACAGCGAGATATTCACAGCTTTATTGGAACTTTCACTATGGTAACTATTGTTGAAAAACTGACACAAGAACAGACTAATGATTAAGAGCAGCTACTTTTGTAATTGTGACATGACAGTGTTATTTATTTAATTTGCATTTCAATTTAAGTGCACAGAAAATTAGGGCCTAGCATAAAAATGTTGCATTACCATACTTATTTTTTATTATTTTTAAAAAATTTATTATTATTTCCACAAAAAAAAAAAAAAAAAAAACAAACTATAATGTGACTTTGATATTTCAGCATGATAGTGGAGGTGGCGAGGAGTCGCTTGATGTTGAAAATACTCTGTGGGCCAACTGTGTGGTAGCCTCTGGCACTGCACTTGGTCTTGTTGTGTACACTGGACAGGAGACAAGGAGCGTTATGAACAACTCTGCTCCTCGCTCAAAAGTTGGCCTACTTGACATGGAAATTAATCAGTTAACCAAAGTAAGAATTGAGCATAATTAATCCCCCCTCCCATTCTAATGACATATTTAATATGATCAATAATTTAGGTTTAGGACACTTCTGTTGATCGCTAAACAAATCAACCATTAGAAATATTTTCCATTAAGTTTTGGGGCTAGTAAAGACAATAGTATGTCAAATTTTTAATCCAATATTTAATTTTTGTTTTATGGGTGATATGCAAAAAAAAAAAAAAAAAAAAAAAAGTGTAAACAGTAAAATTTAACAAACTCATTATCTTTACTGGCACTGAATACTTTAATGTTGTGAAATTGATCAATTAGGCTGTATGCACTCAAAATTTGATGCTCTTTTTTGATGCATCCTCAATCATTGTTACACTGAATTGTATCTAATATTTGTATTGATTTGCAGGTGTTATTTGCAGCAGTCATTACCCTATCTCTAGTCATGATGTGTCTCAAAGGCTTCAATGGACCTTGGTATCGATATACATTCAGATTTATCCTGTTATTTTCATATATAATTCCTATCAGGTTCGTAATTTTACAAATTTAGTGTTTTTATCAGAAATAAATAAATCAATTTTTTTTTTCCTTTTTATAGTCTTCGAGTAAATTTGGATATGGGTAAAGCATTTTATTCTTGGGCTATTCAACGAGATCCTGCTATTCCTGGGACTGTGGTACGATCTACAACTATTCCTGAAGAATTAGGAAGAGTTTCATATCTTCTATCTGATAAAACTGGAACTCTTACACAAAATGAAATGGTTTTTAAGAAACTGCATTTAGGAACTGTGTCATATGGAACTGAAACTTTTGACGAGGTTAGTTAAGTCATATTACACACGGGAAGTTTTTATTAATTTCTCATCAATGATTTGAAGTGTCATTTAAGGTTTATTGTAGTAAACATCATTTGTTATGTAAAGTTCAGTCTAATCGGAGCAAAAAAATGAAGTTATATTTCTTTTAACAGCATAAGCTGGTAGTTTGAACCTCCAGACAAGAAACTCTTATTATAAAAATGAATAAAAACATTTTAAATTGTTTTTCAGATTGCGCTACATCTTCGTACGGCGTACGCTCAACAACAGCATGGTGTGGACTCCCCAGCACGAGTGAGTGCTCCCAGCGTGTCCTCGGCTAAGATACGACGTTCTGAAGTCACTCGAGTGTTGGAGGCAGTCAAATCTGTGGCGCTGTGTCACAATGTCACACCCACTTATGAGGGAGGAGATAGAGTTGGAGGCAGTGAGGATACAGAGGCAGATCAGCATTCTAATCAGAAAGTGGTTTATCAAGCCTCTAGCCCAGACGAGGTTAGAATTTTTATTTACCTAGTATACCAATATTATAAACACCATTAAATGCGGTTAGCACTAGCCACTCAAAAAGTGTGCACCCACTAATTTCTTATTCTTGAGCATTGCAAAATTCTAGTATTAGTCTCTCCCCCCCCTCCCCCCCCCCCCCAATAATAATGATGCATTAAAGTTAGAAAATAAAAATTAAATTAATATAAGGAAGCTTGAATTGATGCTTAATCCTATAATCATGTTCTAGGTTGCTTTGGTAAAATGGACAGAAAAGGCTGGTCTTGCCTTGGTACACCGAGATTTAGTGAGCATGCAACTAAGAAATCCTACAGGTTCAGTTCTCTCCTACACAATCTTGCAAATTTTCCCCTTCACCTCAGAGACAAAACGAATGGGTATCATCGTTAAGGTATGAAACTTGCTTTTTAACGTCAAAGCCGAGTTTCTCATATGTTTTTGTGTACAGGAGGAGGCTACAGGAGAGATTGTATTCTACTTAAAAGGAGCTGACGTGGTCATGTCTGGCATTGTTCAATACAATGATTGGTTAGAAGAAGAGTGTGGCAATATGGCAAGAGAGGGGTTGAGAACTTTGGTTGTGGCAAAGAAAACACTTACAGAAGAGCAGTATTTAGACTTTGAGGTAACATTTTAAGTTTTTTATTTGTTATGAAATTTACTTCAAACTAATAAAATTACTGGAAAAAAAAAAAAAAAAAAAAAAAAAAAAAGTTCAGTAAACCTTGAAACCAAATTCATCAAAAGTTACTGTCACTTTAAAGCCCTTGTCAACTTACTTTTTTATCATTTAGAATACTAGATAATACCTTATTATCCATGAATTAGACCAATACGTTGATTTTGTATTTATTTTCTTTTTGGTGGTTATTTCACGTATCTGACGTCACAATGTACCACCGTCAATCACAGTCACCGCGTTACCGCTCTGGTCACATGATAAATTTAAGCCCCTCCCTCAAGTTCTTTACCCCTATCACTACCCCATCGGTACATTGTGACGTCATATGAGTGAAATAACCGCTAAAATGAAAATAAATACAAAATCAACGTGTTGGTGTCTAATTCATGGATAATAAGGTATGGTAATTATCAATCTAGTATTCTAAATGATAAAAAAATAAGTTGACAAGGGCTTTAATACATGTGTTGTTTTCAGTCAAGGTATAATGCAGCACGTCTGAGTGTTTCTGAAAGAGTTGTGAGAGTGGCTGCAGTGGTAGAGAGCCTGGAGAGAGAGATGGAGTTGTTATGTGTAACTGGTGTAGAAGACAGACTGCAGGAGGGAGTCAGACCTACTTTGGAACTACTGAGGAATGCTGGGATCAAGGTACACTATTGTTTTGTCAAGGTCATAAGTAGAACATGATTTATTTTATGTATGTATGTGTGTTTCAGATCTGGATGCTAACTGGAGATAAGCTAGAAACTGCAACTTGTATTGCAAAAAGTTCACGTCTTGTAGCCAGAACCCAAAGTTTACATGTATTTCGGAATGTAGTTACGAGAACTGATGCACACTTGGAGTTGAATACATTTAGAAAGAAACAAGATTGTGCTCTTGTTATTACTGGAGATTCACTTGAGGTAAGTTTTAAACTTTTACTTAAACAGTGTTTTACCTGTACAGTACTGATTTTTATGATGCTTACAGATTTGTTTACGTTACTATCAACATGAGTTCATGGAAGTAGCATGCAGCTCCCCAGCTGTCGTGTGCTGCCGTTGTTCTCCCACACAGAAAGCTGAGGTCGTACGTCTCATTCAACGTCACACAGGCAAACGTACTGTTGCTGTGGGAGATGGAGGCAACGATGTTAGTATGATACAAGCTGCAGACGCTGGAGTTGGTATTGAAGGTTTAGAGGGACGTCAAGCATCGTTAGCTGCAGATTTCTCACTTCCTCAGTTCTCTTATCTCCAGCGCTTACTTCTTGTACACGGCAGACGTAGTTACAAGAGATCAGCAGCTTTAAGTCAGTTTGTCATTCATCGTGGCCTCATTATATCAACAATGCAAGCAGTCTTCAGTTCGGTGTTCTACTTCTCGTCTGTTGCACTATATCAGGGGTTCCTTATGGTTGGGTAAGCAGAATTTGAAACAGTAATAGTTAAGATTAGTGCAGATTAAGAGGTAATCCAATGAGGATTTTTATATTTTAAACATGAAATCGTTGGATAAGAATGGTAATTGATCATAAAGGCAGCTTAAAATAATTTCCAGTATAAAATTAAGTTACAAATAGTATTTCTTTGGTACACCTAGACATCCACTTGTTACCTCTTTTCTAACTATATTTATTTGTTTTTACAGTTATGCCACTGTGTACACCATGTTTCCTGTTTTCTCACTGGTACTTGACAAAGATGTTTCCTCTAAAATTGCTCTTACTTATCCAGAACTTTATAAAGAACTAAGTAAAGGAAGATCTCTTTCATTCAAGACGTTCTTTAGTTGGGTTCTCATTAGTATTTTCCAAGGTAAGTTAAAAATATAAAACCATAAAGTGTTATTCATGTGACGCTTAAATTTGACATGTGTTGACGCGCGTCGACGAATAAACAAAGTTGGAACAATGTAAACAAATGGAGCCGCTTTCCAAAACAATGTGAACGGCTTCATTTGTTTACATTGTTCCAACTCTTTTATCAGTTGATATGGGTCGATACACGTCTAATTTATGTTTCATGTTAATAATACTTAATACATATACTTACACTTGGACTTTATTACAGGAGGAATCATCATGTATGGAGCACTGCTGTTATTTGAAGATGATTTTATTCACATCGTAGCTATCAGTTTCACAGCCCTGGTAATCACTGAGTTGACTATGGTGGCTTTGACAGTGAGAACGTGGCATCATCTTATGGTCTTAGCAGAGTTGCTTAGTCTTGGTCTATATGTGCTTTCTCTCATCTTGCTAAGAGGATACTTTGGTATGTATCAGTCAATCTTTTTATACTACATACATCATTTAGAACTTTTTAATTAATTTGAAAAGAAAGGAAAATTATCTTTTTTTTTTTGTACTATTCTAGTAACAGAACCTTTTTTTTTTTTTTTTTTAATAAACAAAACTACATTAAAACTATTTATTATGTTATTTTTTTATTTTATAAATATATGAAAAAACCATCGCGGTTAATGCTACTAATTAGTAGCTAATTAATTAATTAATTAGTTAATTAGTAGCATTAACCGCGATGGTTTTTTCATATATTTATATTTATCGCAATGTCGATTTTTTTCCTTTGTAAATAATATTTTTCACATTCTATTCGAGTTATATGCCAGAGCGAAAGCTACGTAAGTGCATACAAAAAATGCAACATTGGTTGCATTTTATATTTCTATCTCTAACCTCTGTCGTCTTTTACTTTTTCCTCCCCTCCGTGCAAAAATTGCCATGTACACAAGTATGTATCACGGCAGGTGACAACGTGCAGGGTGGTGTGGCCGACCGCTTGCTTCTTCATATTGGGGAATGTGGAGAGGGGGGCGGGCGGTCACCGCTCAACAGGCGTTGCTGCACCGTCTCTCACTATGGCACAGAGAGCAGTATGAACCACACGTACCATAGCGGTGATGCTTGGTATGGGTGAGCATATTGTACTACTGTGGGCTGCTGAAGAGTCCCGAGACCCGCGATGTTTTTTATGCATTGATTTATTAATGCACAAAATTCGGAACGGATATGGACGAAACGCGTCCAGCCAGATCGCGAGAGTTGGGTCGTGACGATATTTGTGGTACGTATGGCTAATTTTTGCACAGAAAACCCATCCTTTTAATTTCTTTCATTAAAAAACGTCCTAGTAACAATACTAGTGAATTAATTTGAATCCCATTCCCATTATTCTATCAAAATTAGAGAATTTCGCTCTGCATTACTTTTCAATACAAAGTGCTCTAGTTTCTCTCGTAATATTTTTTTATTTTTTTAGTTACTGTAATGTAGGTTTAGGCCTATTTAAAATTAATAATATCAAATATGAAAAGTATGAAAGGGTGGAGTTACTAGTCGTTTTCTTTCATTGCTACACGATTCTAATTCTGAAAGAGCTTGACTTTTACTGTTTATTAATTTAACCAACAACCACTAAAAGCATTTTATAATGTTTTTAACATTGATCCAAGCAGAAAAAAAAAAAAAAAAAAAAAAAAATTGTATATGCACAAATTATTACATTATGTTATTATTATTATTATTTAGTTACTAAAACAATAGGATAGAAATAGAACGAGAGAAATTAGAGCACCGTGTATTGAAAGATAATGCAAAGCAAAGTTCTCTAATTTTGATAAGTAATGGGATAGGGATTCAAATTAATGCACCAGCATTGCTAGGACGTTTTTTATAAAAAGAAATTAAAAGGATGGGTTATTCTGTGCAAAAGCTAACCATACATACCAAGTATCTTCACGGCCCAAAACTCTCGTGATCTGGCTGGATGCGCGTATCGTCCATATCTGCACCGAATTTTGTGCATTAAGGGACCGTGTATGTTGAAACAGTCTCCGTAAGATTAGCATGCAAAAGAGACTTTTAGTATTTACGTTCTCTCCCTCTGAATATGATGTAATTATGACTGAAATTTATTATGCTGTAATCAGCATAAAATTTCGCTTTGAGGCCTGTTGATAAAATTTTTATATTATCAATAGATTTTTTTATAATTAATTTCAAACTTTGATAATTTTTTAGTAAAGTTGCATATTTATTTTAGTGGTAACATTTACTGTCGTCAATAAGTCTGCGTACTGTATATAATACAATAGCACTGCTGCACCTTTGTAAGTCAAAAAGTGCAGTAAAAAGTAAGTGAACAAAGAGCAGTTTTTCAATAGAAGAGATTACCTGCTACCTGACAACACGGGACCCAATTATTTTATGCGTCAATGATTTTGATAACTTGCGAAGTAACAGTCACAGAGAATCAAATTTATTTTAAATGTTAGTTTTATTAAAAATCATGCATATTTCTTTTTTGATCGAAGTTATAGCTTCATATTAAAGTAATATATTCAAATAAAAAATATTACATACTACTCATTATTTTTAAATCACGGTAGTTAAAAATATCACTAGAACTTCGATCAAAAAAGAAATATGTATGATTTTTAATAAAACTAACATCTAAAATAAATTTGATTTACTGTGAAAATTACTTCTCGGGTTATCAAAATCATTGACGCGTAGTTAATTGGGTCGTGTTGTCAGGTAGCATTAATCCCTTTTATCTCTCTTTTTTCACTTACTTTTTATTGCAACTTTACTATACCTATACCTGATATACCTGAAAATAAATCAAAGTACCAACTTATGAAAATTCTTACTACAGCTATTAATTTTCATTTGCTTAATTGAAAAATTAATATCTTTTTTCCTGCATATCTTTAAAAAAAATTGTTAACGCCGCTCAAAGCAGAATTTTATTTACAATTTAATGCTCTAATTTCAAGTTTCTAGATACAAAATTGACAATTTGACGGCGTAAATACGATTTCCCGTGCTTTGTTTATGGGGATTACCAACATACACGGCCCCTTAATAAATTAAAGCACAAAAAAACTCGCGGGTCTCAGGCACTCGTCAGCAGCCCACAGTAATACAATATGTTCACCTATACCAGGCATCACTGCTTGGTATGTGTGGCTCATACTGCCTGCAGTGCGATTGTGAGGCACGGGACAGTAACGCATGCTGAGCTATGTCCGCCACGCTCCCCTCCCACATTCCCCAATGTGAAGAGGCAAGCGCAGCCGGCTACCACCCCACAAGTCGTCACCTGATTTGTGGTACATACTTGTTTGTAGGGCGAGTTTTGCACAGAGGGCAGGAAAAAGTAAAAGATGATAGAGGTTAGAGATAGAAATATAAAATACAACCAAATGTTGCATTTTTGGTATGCACTTACATAGCTTGCACTTTGGCATATAACTCGAATATAATGTGAAAATTTTTTATTTACAAAGAAAAAAAAAACGACATTTCGATTATTTAATCCATTCATAAACATTGTGTCAAATTAAAATCATGAGAAATTCATCTTTCACCTTTTAAAAATGTGTTTCAATATGTATAAATTTAGTGCTGGAACAAATTGTAATTTCTGTTCTGTACCTTCACATTCTAAGCAAAATACAAATAAAATAATCAAAAATAATAAACAATTTCAGATGCTGACTTCATCCAGACCCCTCAGTTTCTGTGGAAAGTCTTGGTGATTACTTCAGTAACTTGCTTACCTTTGTACATCCTCAAGTTCTTGCGTCGTAAGTTCTCACCTCCAATCTATTCTAAGCTGTCGTAAATGTGAACAAAATAAAGCTTTTGATCTGATAAAGAACCCCTACCCCCACCCACCCACTTGTCTATTTCTATCTCTTGTGATTTTTAATGTTTTGAACATAAAATATATTTAATTAGAAATCAATATTTATCTCTCACCTATTTGTATTTTTACTCACATGATTATACCAAATAAATATTTAACATGTTAAAATTTGTTCTTTTATTTTAATCATGAATCATGAATGCATTGTGATGCAAGGTATAGAGGTATACTGTTAAATATTAAGAAGTAAGCCTATTATTTATTTCCTAACAAGTCTAATTTATTAAGTAATATCCTGGAAAAAAAAAAAAAAAGTTTAGCACAAAGGTACTTTAGGGTTGAGTAAATTCAAGTTTTTCCTGCCAATGCCCAAAATTTGGAATAACAATTTTTAAAACTCAGTTATTTATAATTATATATAAAAAAATATGAAGGAAAAATCAACTATGCAATGCTGTCCATGTCAAGAGATGAGGTGCTGAAAATTATGAGCGCAGTATGCTATAATCATGTGCATTGCTCATATCGTCTTAACCAAATGCAAGCCAAAATTCCTTTTATATGAAGCTCACTTTCTTTTTTAGAAATTAGAAATTATTTTCTCTACCACAGCAGTCTAAGCACAAAACTAGCTCCCATTCTCAAAATTTTCAATACATCGATGCTGTTGCAGCTAAACCACGCTTCTACTTTTACCGTATTTCCTTACTTTCACGCATCTACGTTTATCGTGATAGCCATAAAAACGCGTATCTACATTTATCGCGACAACAGGTAAAAACATTTCTACATAGGAAAACAGGTGTAGAAATGTTTTTACCTGTTGTCGTGATAAATGTAGATACGCGTTTTTAAGGCTATCACGATAAAGGTAGATGCGTGAAAGTAAGGAAATACGCTAAAAGTAGAAGCGTGGTTTAGCCGCAACAGCATCGACATATTGATGGCTCCGCGGAAAACCGAACTATCTATAGTCTACGTGCGCCTCAAATTTGGAACATCTGCGCTCTCCGCCTCTCCCAAAACTGAAGCATCTGTAATGGAGCGCTGGTAAGAGATGCTTCAAATTTTATGCGCGCGGAGACTATAGATAGTTTGGTTTTCCGCAGAGCCATCGATATATATTATTTATTATTATTATCAATATGCTGTATTGTTTTATAGTTTGTGTAGGCACATTTCACAAAGTGAAGTAGCTTTAAAGCTAACTAAAGCAAACCCAAAATAAAATACTAAACACATACAGGAAGGTAAGAAATAAGCAATGATAAAAGTATGTAATAAATATTTAATTAGAAATAATACAATGAATATTTTTTTAAATATAATGTCACTAAAATATTAAGTGGCATTTCCAGAAGAAAAAAAAAAAAAAAATAGATGCAGACATAGATATGTTTTGTTTTGTTTCAGTTTACTGAAATATTGAAACCTGAAACTCACTCAAAAAACTAATTTGTCTTACTTTGTCAATGACACATTGAAAAGTTTCTAATATTTTCATTAAAAATAAATTACAGTAAAATAAGTTTTAACTATTAAATTGTGACAAAATCTATGTACTGAATCCTAAGTTTCATTTGAAATATTAAAAATTTGACGTTCCAAAAAAAGATTGGATTTTCAATTATGATATCATGCAAATATAGGAGGAAAAAAATAACAAATATAAAATAGCAGTAAAATGAATAAACTAAATTTTGGATCTATTACATAACAAAAAGAGATTGACAATGGAATCAAAATTGTGAATTGTCAACTACCAGTACTATTTAACTATTATGTAATATATACTCGTCAAAATAATGTGAGTTGTTGTGTAAGTACAAACATATATCATAGTTCATTTATATTAAAATATTATTTGAATTGCTTTCATAATGTGGATTGCTATTGTGGCAACAGACTTAAATAGTAATATATAGAGCTGTAAGCTGCAACCTCTAGTTAAACCTTAGTTATCTTTTTTTAATTGTTGCAACAATCAAAATAACACCTTAACTATGGTTTAACTAATTAGTTAACGTTGCAGCTTACAGGGAAACTCATTATTTTATTTATTTTAAATTACAAGCTTAATAATAATTTAACACAAAAACAACATAAATTTACTTCAAATATGCAAAAGTAATTAAAATAAAACTAATTTTCTATTTTATGGGAGAAAAAAAATGTGGTTAGGATGAATATTTAAGTGAAGAATAGAAATACCAGCAAGGGCAGTAGAAGATCTACAGGGAGATCGAAGTTCTGTTTAGTTACGTATACAATATTTGTTTAAGAGCTTTCATCATCGTAATGACATTATCAACCAAGGAAGTAATTTTCTTGCACACATCACAATATACCAGGGACCGGAACCGCTGCCAATTTTTGCGGTTCTTAAGAACCGCGGTTCCTGAACAAGAGGTTCTTAAGAACCGATTTTTGAGAACCGGTTCTTGGAAACGGTTCTGAAAAGCGGTTCCTAAGAACCGGTTCTTGGGAGCGGTTCTTAAAAGCGGTTCTTGAGAACCGATTTTTAAAAGCGGTTCTTGAGAACCGGTTCTTAGAACCGTTTCTCAAAAGCGGTTCTTAAGAACCGGTTCCAGTTCTAATTCGTGCCGCAATCGTCGTGAACATTACAAAAAAAAAAATTAGAGTGCCCGCCGCACTCTTTCGCGATGTATTTTTGTTTAACATGCATTATATCACTCAAAATTTAATAAAATATGCTATTTTTTACCTTCTTTGCAAATTTCTTAAAATATTGCAAACGGTTCTTAAGAACCGGTTCTTTAAAAAGAAGAACCGGTTCTCAAAAGCGGTTCTTAGTAACCGGTTCTTAGAACCGTTTTGAAAAAGCAGTTCTTAAGAACCGGTTCTTAAAAGCGGTTCTCAAGAACCGTTTTGAAAAGTGGTTCTTAAGAACTTAAGAACCGGTTCTCAAAAGCGGTTCTAAAAAGCGGTTCTTAGCGGTTCTAAGAACCGGTCCCTGCAATATACCATTATGATGACAAAAGCTCTTGATTATGCAAACATTAAATAACTAAATTACGTGCTAAGTAAGACCTCGGCCTCTCCATAGAACTCTCCAGGGTAAGGTCCTTGCTGGTATGTCCATCCATTACTTTAATTTTTGACTTTTATTTTTAGAACATTACTGTAGGTATAATCTAATAAATATCATTTTTAGTTCATAAATTTATAGATACAAATATGTATAATATGATACATGGTAAATTTTGTTTTGCATTAAATTAATATTAAGCTTTGCATTTTCAATAGTTCATTTTTCTATTTTTTTTTATTGGCATCTTATAATGTTTATCATTGTCAGTAAAGTATTATATTTATTTTAATATTATAGAAGCAGATAAATAAGCTGCAAAGCACCACAGTATGCTAAATTATCTTTGTAGTATTAATTATTGGTATACTTTAATATACATAATTATATAAAATGTTAATAAAAAATTACATATACAGTACATATATCTTGTTTGCATGATAAGTTTATTTTTATTAGTATTATTAGGCATTTAAAAAAAGTTGACATAAAAATTTGTAAGCACACAAAACAAAGAAATAAATATTTTTGTTAAATGGATCATTCCAGAAATTTTAGATCAAGAATTAAAACAATAAATAAAATTAAAACGATTACATAAACGTAATTATGTATCTAAAAGCTTCCATCTTGGAAATTAAAAAATTTAATCTACAAATAAAATGAAAATTAGAAAACTATAATACCTTAAATCCTTTTATCACTTTTAAGAATAAGCAAATCTATGTTTATATAACGTATACCCATTAACTATTTCCTTAATAAGGGTGTATAATTAATAATAATGATTAAATTTAAAAAAAAAATACCAGTTAAAATTTAAGCTGATACTTCAGTTTCAGCAACTTTAGGTTCAGATCTTTCTTCAGTCTGAACCTTATCAACTTCAGGAAGTGATTGTGAAACTACAGGCTCTGATTTTGCATCTTCTGCAACCACAGGAGGTTGAGCTTCTGAAGCCTTAACTCCAGTTTTATCAATAGCTGTTGCTGAAGTACTTGCATGATTTTCATTTACTTTTGTTACTTCTGCTTTCTTTTCTGCGACTTTGATTTCGCTTACTTTTTCTTCACATAAAGTCTCTTTTACTTTTACAGGATTTTTAACTTCAGTAACTTTCTCTTCTGCTACAATTTTAGTAATTTGTGTTTTTTCAACTTCTTTGCTGATAACCTGTATTTTCTCAACCTCTTTTTTTGCAACTTCAGTTATTTCTGGGGATATATTTTTAAGTTGAGTCATTTCTGGGGTAGCATTTTTAACTGGAGTTATTTCTGGGGTAGCTTTTTTAACTGGAGTTATTTCTGATGGTGTATTTTTAACTGTAGTTATTTCTGGGGTAGCATTTTTAACTGGATTTATTTCAGGGGTAGCCTTTTTAACTGGATTTATTTCTGGGGTAGCCTTTTTAACTGGATTTATTTCTGGGGGTGTCTTTTTAACTGGAGTTATTTCTGAGGGTGTATTTTTAACTGAAGTTATTTCTGGAGTAGCCTTTTTAACTGGAGTTATTTCGGATGGTGTAATTTTAACTGGATTTATTTCTGGGGGTGTGTTTTTAACTGGGGTTATTTCTGAGGGTGTATTTTTAACTGAAGTTATTTCTGGAGTAGCCTTTTTAACTGGAGTTATTTCGGATGGTGTATTTTTAACTGGATTTATTTCTGGGGGTGTGTTTTTAACTGAGGTTATTTCTGAGGGTGTATTTTTAACTGAAGTTATTTCTGGAGTAGCCTTTTTAACTGGAGTTATTTCTGATGGTGTAATTTTAACTGGATTTATTTCTGG
Organism: Ecdyonurus torrentis; assembly: GCA_949318235.1. NCBI lineage: Eukaryota > Metazoa > Arthropoda > Insecta > Ephemeroptera > Heptageniidae > Ecdyonurus > Ecdyonurus torrentis. The sequence continues at coordinate 50,229,689 of OX439130.1, forward strand.
GGGTGTATTTTTAACTGGGGCTATTTCTGGGGTATCATTTTTAACTGGAGCTATTTCTGGAGTTGCGTTTTTAACTGGGGTTATTTCTGGGGGTATATTTTTAACTTGAGTTTTTTCTGGAGGCAAAATTTTAACTGAACTTATTTCTGGGAGTGTATTTTTAACTTTAATTATTTCTGGGGGTGAATTTTTAACTTCAATGACTTGTGGCTTCTCTACAGCAGGTACCTCTTTGGGTTCAGTAGGTTTCACTATTTGTTCTTCCTTTGTTGAGGTAGAAGTTTGAGGTGTAGGTGAGGATTCTTGTCTCACTGTACTTCGATCTTTCTCCCTTGGGGGAGGTGGTACGATAGGGATAGCAGCCTTCGGACGTTTCAGAGGTGTTGGCCTCGGCACCTGGTTTTGTGGGCTGTAGTATGTGATGCCACTGTTTGGCACGTACATCTCTGGGGGTGCCTGAGGTGGTGGCGGCTGTGCCTGTAATGCAATCTAATCTTAGAAACTTCACGTTATGAACCAATAATAGGATTAGAGTCCCTCGGAATTCACGTAAGGTTTAACAGTATTACATAAATAGTAACCATGAAGTATGAAAAAAACTGATTTCAAAATATTAAATACTGTAATGATGAAAAATCTTGATTTTGTAACATTGCAAGTCATTCCACAAAAACAAATTGAAGTGGCTTTTATCTGGCTGTTGAGCATTTCACAAAACCAGGCTATTTAATTAAGTATCAAGTGATTTTAGTTAGGAGGTAATGGTGAAGTACTTACAACAGGAGGAAAGCTCTGGAATGGTGGATATGTTGGTGTAAACTGAGCCGGAGGTGTTGCAACGTAGTTAATCATAGAGCCAGTAGGGGTGAGGAAAGGTGGAGCAGCCTGTGGAGCAGGGGGGAACATACGAGGAGCCTGGGGAGGAGGGATGAAAGCAGCAGGTGGAGGGGACGGATAGCTGGGGGCAAAGGCAGGACCAGCTGGTGGAGGAGGTAGGATTTGAGGAGAATTAGAGGGTGGCTTTGCAGTGGATACTGGGACAGAAACAGGCTTGTGAGTGGGTTGAGGAGGAGGAGGTTGGGAGGTCTCAGGAAACACTGGATGTTGCTGATAACCTGAAACAAACATTTTACTTTAATATTAGCCTACTCTACTCACTTTGTCAAGTTTTATACTAATCAATAAACAAAGTGAACTCAATTTCTGATTGATTAGCAGATAGGTACCTTGGTCATAATATCCTTGTTGCTCGTAATTACTAGAAGTTTCTGGCAATGACCTTTGCCTTTGAGAAGAATACCTCTTAGGTCTACTTGCTGCTGAATCCTGCTGCATCCTAGGTGGAACATTAGCTTGCCTCCTCTCATTAGCCTGGTGAAATCCTGGTGCATTTTCTGTTACAACAAATTTCATCAGTATAGCTTTAAGTTAATGGACACACAAAATATTAATCATTTGTAGTATTTGGTACGAAATGTTCTGACGTATAATTAATAATAATAGCACTCAGCAATAAAAAAAATATGTTAAAATAAGATAACAATTACTCACTATTTTGAGGCTGTCTTCTGAAGTCTCTACTCATAACTGGTTCATTTTCTTTTATAGATAAATTCTTGATATTAGTTTCTAAATGATTATCTTCTTCATGTTGCATATCTCTAGGTTCATCCCTAGATATGTAAGATTTCCTCTCATTCCTATCATTTTGACCTTGACCTCTACCCCTGCCTCTGTTCTCCACAAACCTCCCAGAGCCCCCTCTGTTAGGTCTGCCAGTGCTGTTAGCTCCTCTGCCGCCGCGCCCACTTCTCGTAGGTTGGTTGGTAGGTGCCGGAGGTGTCATGGGTTGGACAGACGTTTGAGCAATATTTGATGATGCAGCAGGTACAGATTCTGTCACCTTCTGATTGCTGTATTGTTTTCTATGGAATTCCATATCTTTCTGTGGTGCACTGCCTCTGCCACGCCCCCTAGGTGTTCCTTTGCGAGGAGGTGCAGATGTCAAAGCTGGGAACTGTTCCTCATCTTGAACTTCCAGTTCTTCTGCTCCAGGTGATGCAGATCTGCGTCCTCTACCTCCACCCCTAGGTCCACCTCTGCCTGCACCACGAGTAGGCTTTGAGTAAGCATTTTCATCTTCCCAGTTGCGATCATACTTGTTGGGACCTCTCCTATATTAGCAAAAAAAAAAAAAAAAAAAAAAAAAGAATTAGAACCCAATGTTAAAAGTATACAAATACTTCATTATAGCTAAAAGTAAATTATAACTACAACCCTTCAAAAACTAGGTGGTTTTCTAAAGCAAAATTCTTAAATAATAATAATAATTGTTTTAATTTTTGGTCCATAAGATTGGCCCACTAAATAATAACAAATGGGTAGCTCAATTTTCTTTAAATTACTTCTAATGTTTTTGCGAAAAAAAGATTTTCATTGTAACATAAATTAAAATCAAGATTTGTAAGATGGACTCACCCATAACGTCTACGTCTTCTTGCTCTGGGAGGACCCTCTTCATTACGAATGTCATAACCGTAAGAAGCTACAAGCTCGTCATGTGATTTTGGTGCTTGGTCATTTTCATTAAACTTGTCATGAGACCACCTGTCATCATTCTCCTTCCAAACTTTCTTTTTGCGTGGTTCCTCCTTCTTAGGTTCTTCCCTATTAAATAAATGATAATACTTAATACTTAACATTAGTGGTCAGTACATACTCTTGTTATTATGATAGAGTATCTGCACTGAGTTTTAGCAAGGATTTAAATTTGTTTCCAGACCCTTAAAGTAATAGTAAACAATGGCTTTTCTTAGTATTAATTGTTGTGTTATTAAACCTCCCAATTTCAATTGTTTATGCACCAAAAGAAAAAGTCATTACAGCGACCCCAAACATACGTCACAGCTAAAGTTGCCCTCATGGTAGCTAAACGCAAGCATGTGCTGCTCTTCATCTAGCTTTTGCTACTTGGCAAAATATTTTATGTAAATAAAATGTGTTTTTTATGGCTACAGATATGTAGCAAAATGATTTATGCAAAGAGAAGTGTTACTTGTGCCAAGCTAGCATGAGAGCAACATTAGCTGTCATGTATGTTAGTGGTCACTAATAATTAAAATTTAATAATTTATTGTGTTAATAATTTTAAAAAAGAGATCACGTTTTTGGGAGGTTTAAAAACACAATAATCATACTATTAAAAAAAGCCATCAGCCATAATTTAATTTTACTACCCCTTTAAAGAGCCTGTAAGCTGAAAGCTTACTATCTCTCATTCCCCAATTTTTCCTAAGCTATTCATGAGTATTTTGTTTTAAACCTTTTTTATTTTCATTTCACATATCGCCATGGTCGCACCCAAAAGGCGTGTACTTGCATTTGGCTACTTTTATGCAAAGGGCGTACTTGCATTTGGCTACTTTCGATGCTGCGCGCGCATCGGCCATAAGCTTAACATGTAAAATTGAGTGCAAGTACGCCCTTTGTTGTACTGGACAAAAATACACGTACAACTTTTGTAAGATGACCTTGAAATGCAAGTATGCCCTTTGGGCGCGGCCACAGCGATATATATACTCTGCATTGTTATATTTGAAGTAGGTAATTCATGGTTAGGTGTACGAGGTACGAGTGGGCCAGACATTTGTCAGGCCTAAACCTCGCCTTTTCTTTTCTTTTTTTTTTTTTTAATATTGTTGAATAAAGACGGATTTTTATTTATTTATACGTCAGTTACACCAGTCCTAATGTTCTGATAAAACAGAGTTGAAATAAAAGTATAATTAATTACAGAAACAAGCACAAGTCATTTAGGCTTATAAAAATATACAGATTGCGCTTATTTTTTTAAAACTATAATCTAAGAAATATCCACTTGACAGACTTGAGGCTTATCTTATAAGCAATAAAATTACTTCTATTGATAGCTGCTTTGAACATGACTGAACATATTATAAAATTGTAATGTTCTTGTTAAAAAATAATAATTTAATAATAATAAAATGGTTGTAACGATGAGGTAGATGGATAAGTACAGGTAGTGTAGGAAAAATAGAATGGCCCCTAGTTTCTTATCTTTAGCATTTAAAAATTATATATACCGGTATATAATTAATTGTTCTTTCTAAGACAGCTAATGCATCAATCCAGGAAAATCTTTATAACATGGGCAATATGTTTTGTCAGTAAGCTAATACAAAAATGTTTCTGTTAAGTTTTTGTTTTTTCTTTTTTTTTCTTTTTAAATTCATAATGCCTATTTGAAATATGCAACTTACTCCTCCTGATCTTCAGCAGTTCTGTCATCATGCTCATAGAAGGTACCTCTCTTAGGGATGTACTGAGGATTTCTTCTGTCCTCATCATCATCCAGCTTCTTCTCTTTTGAAGGAACACTCTCCTGTAACAAGGAAGACTTTGATGTGTTATTGCAATGTTTCAAATAATTACTGTACACATAAAACTATAATATACTGTACATACTACATACAAAACTAGAGTACAAGTCAGACGAAGAGTAGCTTTATCATGAATAATTACAGTACTGGTTGCATTTTTTGTTTTAATTAAAACCCTACATTAAAGTAAAATGAAGCCTAATGTTGACATTGCATATCAAGCTGCATTTTGGATACACTACTGGTAACTTTATTTTATTAATATATTATTATTTAAAATTTAACTTTACGATACTGTTTTCATATACAAAAGAGCTTCCATTCAAAATACAGGTATTTATTTCAGGTATAAAGCAAACAATAATTGATAATGGGCATAATAGTTATCATATCACACAGCTTGAGCAATAAAATCTGCGGAGAGAAAACGAAAAGCAAAAAACATAATATACATAATACTGTAATCAAAATAAAATTTAGATGTTTTAAACCAACCATTGAAAAAAAAAGTGTAAACTTTGTGATGCATGTAGTAATTTGTATTTAATTATACCTGTCCATCTCCATCCTCTCTCTTGAAGAGCAGCTCATCTTCTTCCTCATCCTCTAAGTCTCCTTCCTCCCCTTCCTCTTCGTTGACGTCCGATGAGGCATCGTGACCACCCCCTCGATGATGCTCCTCATCATGGTGAATCCTTTCTTCATCAGAGTCAGCGCTCTCGTATTCAGACTCTGCTCGAGGACCAGTAGCATCGTGTTCACTCTCCTGTCAAATTAATAATTAAAAAAAAAAATCGTTAACAATAAAATCACTCAAGCAATAGAATAAGCACAATGCCAGAACCGGTATATTAAATATTATCGCTGGGGAAATTATACATTTCGTTACGGTTGGTATTTATATTTAATACATCATTATCATTAAAGTACATATTTACAAAATAAATTAGCAACATGTACATACCAAAAAGGGTGTAACTTTCAAGGGGTTAATGAACCCTTGCGAATGGAACCATGTGACCCGGCAATAAAATAAATATATTTCTGATAAGTTTATGATGGAATAGTAAATATTTCCATGTGTAATAAAATATTCGTGTTTGCATTATGAATAACAATGAACGTCGATATGAAACACAAAGATTAACAATACGTCAGAAACACAACCACAAAAAAGGGCATGAACTCTGACGTTATAGCTGCGAACATAATCATCCTTCAAAAATTCATAAAGGGTTCATTAAGATATGGCAATTTTACTAAATATTATTAATAATATTTACTTACACCTTCAGAGGCTTTTATAACTTCAACATCTTCAGATCCCTCTGAAAATTCCTCTGAATCTCCGGAAACACGCACAGCTCTCTTTCTCCTTTCCGACATTTTGTCTGGAGTAATACCAACCTGACAAAATTTAGAGTAAAAAAATCTAGCTTTATTTTATTTTTAATTTGCTATTAGTGGCTATTAAAAATTTAAAATAAAATAAATAATAAAATTATAATGTTAATGTATTTATAAGTATTTTTATATTTAATTACTGAGAAAAAATCTGTAAATTAGTTTGTGTTGGTGCTATTTTGTGGGAAATGTTTAAAAGTTGCCATGGCAACAAAAAAGCAAAGGTGAAGCGCGTTGAACAAGAAGCAGAAGAAGCGAGACTTATGAATTTATCAAATTTTATTTAAGTAGCTTTTAAGTTTCGAACAACATTTTTCCATAGTTTTATAAGAAATGGCACGTTTCCAGTTAAGTGAACATGACATCAAAAAAATTGAACAAAATTGGGGTAAAGAAATTGAAAAAGATGCAAAATATTGGAGAGAAAATGATGCCAAATTAAGAGCAGTAACCAGCGTAAATTCCTATGAAGAATTCAGGTAATGAATTAAATAAAAAATATAATAACTTATTTATTTGAAGAGTATTTGATATTAATATTAATGTATGATACAGCGAGGCAGCGAGGCTCTCTCTTTGCAATATAGCAAAAAAAGCTCCCGCAGGCTCATGGTTTCCACTTCCAATATATTTTGGAATCTTTAATTAACACAGGGCGGATCCAGAGGGAGGCGTCAGCTCACCCCCCCCCCCCCTCGAACCGGGCAAAATACATTACAGGTTACAGGTATTGCATACAGCCCACTACCCCCCCCCCCCTTCGAGATTAACATTGCAGTATAGAAAATTGCCCCTTCAAACGTTTTGGCCGGTGGATCCGCCCCTGCTTAACCATGGGCATGTTCTTAAAAATTGCGTTTATATAATATTATTGTAATAATTACTTAATATAAGCATTTTAAATGGCCTAATTAGAATGGAAAGTAACATTTTCAGTGAAATTGTAAAGGCTGCCCACTTGCAACCTTTACAAAGAAAAGAAATTCTAGAAATGCATAAGAAAAATCCTGTAATTTGGAACAATGCTAAAATCTACCCAGAGAGAAATGAAAAATTAACACCGGGTAGTCAAGTTGAAGCTACCAGTGTAAGTAACAAAATGTTTGTTTTTTTAAATTGTATATTTTGCATCTACAGTATACCTACCCCTTTAAAAGCATTGCGTTCGGCTTACTCTGAAGCATTGACTATACAAAGCAAAGAATATAAATTTACTAGTCAACTTTAGGAGCCTCTTCTATTAAATAATTTTGATTATTTCTGCTTCCTATTAAAAACATCCCATCCACGAAAAGTATAATACATTAGAATATCAAGTATTACATACAAAAATTCTACAGTTGGCAACTCATAACCGATGCTTTTTTTACTTGTCAATAACATTAATCTATGTAAATATAATAAGAATTTTGCCTTTTAACAATCTTAAGTGTTATTCACATGACGAGTAAATTTGACGCACATCGATGGATAAACAAATGGAGCCGTTCACATGTAATTTTCAAAAACAATGTGAACGGCTCTATTTGTTTACATTGTGCAAACTTTTGTTTATCCGTCAACGCGGGTCAAATTTACACATCATGTGCATAATACTTAAATAATTTCTTACAGGACTTAAAGCTTCAAGTCCCAAAAACCCCTGGTGGACTGGTGCACACTTGGAATAAGCTCAACAATCAATCTCAACTGCAACTGCTTAAGCAGATGCCCCTCACTACCCTGACTGAACTTCTGCAAGTTGACGCACCGCCTGGCATGCTGGGGGACATAGCTGTTTTACTGACCCCTACTTCAGACCCAGAGGAGCTTGCATGGCAAGCAGACTTACTGATAGTGCTCACACTATCATCAAGGTAATGACATTTACATGTTGATGTGTCTACAAACAAATGACACTTATTCAAATTGGATCCTAGTGTATTTGGGGGGGGGGGGGGGGACACTTATTTCATCTCCATCTTATCTTGGCAGACAAAAAAAAAAAACAAATTTATAAAAAATTAATCTGTAGATTCAAATAAATTTGATTACTGTATATATATATTTCTTTGAAGCAAGAGAGAGAGAGAGAGAGAGAGAGAAGTTAAGAGTTCTTTAGAGTAAATTCAAGCTATTGTTCTCGTTCAAATTTTGCTTCTTCTTTTTCTTTTTTTTTTTCCTTTTATTGTTGTTGTTATTAATTAATAATAGGATACACCATAGAGAAACAGTATAGAGAATGCAGCTAAGGCTAAATTGATGTCGTTGAAAGTGGGGGAATGTTTACTAATGTAGAAGCAGTAGCATCTCTGACAAAAAGGAGGCGCTGAGTGTTGAACGTGAAGGACGACTAGCTCGGTCAGCTTTATATTTCGACTGATAAGCGAAACACTTTCAACGACATCAATTATGCCTTAGCTGCATTCTCTATACTGTTTCTCTATGGATACACTAGGATCTAATTATTTTTAAATAAAGTAGAGTTTCAGGTTTCAGACAAATGAAAGATTACCATTTAAACTTGCTGCTTTTTTGCGTGCCTCAAACTTTATGTATAAACTATATTATTGCATCATATTCACGTGCAGCACGAGGCGTGTTTGGCTGCTTACCTGATAGATAACGCTACACACAAGTGCTTGACAAAATACGTGAATATGATAGAGCAATATTATTTCCATATAAAATTTGAGGCATGCAAAAAGCAAACTTTTCATTTGCCTAACACTTACTGTCCTTACTTACTTACTGGTCGGGGGAAAAAAAAAACTGATTGCAGCGTTCATGTCTCCGAATGGCATATATATGGGGACTATGGGGTAACTTTGACGCAATTTGTTAGAATTTTTTGGGACCAGTGTACAGTAGGTTGCAATCAGGCAATACAAGCATGCTTTTTGTTAAACATAGACCTAAAACATAGCTAAAATATAACAATTTTGTTTCAGATTCTCATTAAACCTCAAATTTTTAACTGCACAAGAAAAAGAATCATACAAATCAATATTTGAAAATATAAATAAAGTAGAAATACTACAAAATATAATGAATCAGGTATATAAGGAATTTAATTTCAATTAAGAAAACAACTTTGTTCCATTCACAGCTTTAATATACTCTGCATACGTACATTATTATTGTAATTTTTCATTTGTTATATTCAAAGTTTCATTCATAAGCAGTCTTACTGAATGGAAAGCTGTAAAATATAATATTTGTTACATACAACAAATAAGCAAATCAATCACAATAAATTGTGTTGATATAATTAATTAATATACCCACAGTATTGAAATTTGACCAAAAAAAACTTATTCTTTGTTATTTAACAATGTCAAATTATCTCACTGTTGTGAATTATGTGTGTTACTGGAATAAAGAGAAGTAGAAAAGAAAAATATAATAAAAAAGTGCAATATTTAATATATTTCTTTTTAAAATAAAATAAATGCTTTATATAGAAAACAAGTATTGATTTGTGGTCCCAAAAATAAACCTTTTTTTTTAAAGAAAAGAATAAAAGTAAAAAAAAAAAAAAGAAAAAAAAAGAAAAGAAAAGATATAGCAAAAAATAAATGACTTTCCATTCATAAACAGCCGTTATAATGAGAGTACATATCTGTAAGGCAAGCCCCCCTTATATTTTTATTTTATTTGGTTTGACCGATAGTTAACTTTATTGCAAGGAACAAAGAAATGTTTATTTTTTAAGAAAAAAAAAAATGTACCAAACAGACTATACTCCCAGTGATCTGTAAGAGAAGATGCCCAGAGTTCACTTCCTAGGTTGATGAATGATGTTAGGCTTGGTGGCAGGACGGGGATCATGAGTGGGCTGGGGCTTCTCGTGGAAGGACTGAACTGCTTCCACTGGAAAATCAGCATTACCTCGCACTGGCGCTCCAGAAATACTCACTGTCTTAGGAGGGCTGCAAATACAAATATCATCATTATTTTAAAGAAAGTTTTACATCAAGGTATGATCAATTATAATGAAAAGAATCCACCCCAGTTGATTATGAAAAATGAAAAGGAAAGGACAGCGGAAACCAATAAGGACCTTATTATAATCAAGAGATGTTCTATGTTCCATAGTTCAGTGAAAAATATTGCTATCACGGAGATATTAAAGACATAGGATATCTTTCAACACAAGACCCAAGAAAAGAAGTGTGTTTGTATTCAAGCGATTTGTAGTTTTTCAAGTTTGTGAGAACCAAGAAGACACTCAGTAACATTTTTGTTATCTTGGAGTCTTGTACTGAAAGCTATCCTACATGTTCCTGATTTTTGTGCTAGCAAAATTTATCCCCAAACTATAGGACATATTTTTATAACGGTCAAGCTCATACCCCCGTAAGCTGCAACGCTAAAGCTCAAGACAGCGGTCGTTTCTTATTGCACTTTAGGCTCCGCCCCTGGGACAGCGTCCATAAAGTTAGCATACAGTAGTCCAAATTCTTATCGCTGCGATAAAAAAAGGAATAAGAAGGACCGCTGTCCTAGGCTTAACTAACTAGTTAAATGCGTAGAACACCTTGAACAAAATAGTTGCGTAATATCCTAACAAACCTGAAAATCAACGTTGATTTGGCCGAAGTCATTGATTTGTAATTAATTTTCCATTCACAAAATGCTGCTGCCGGTCACTGACGTCACAGCTCGCCCGGTTTATGCGCTCGTGGACCAGACGAGCTGTGACGCCAGTGACCGGCAGCGGCATTTTGTGAATGGAAAATAAATTAGAAATCAATGACTTCGGCCAAATCAACGTTGATTTTCAGGTTTGTTAGGATATTACACAACTTTTTTGTTCACGGTGTTCTACGCCTTTAAGTATCATTCGCATGACGCGTAAATTTGACGCGCGTCGACGGATAATGACGTGAGTTGACTGATTCAAGAATTTGCCTATTTCACATGAGAGCGATGAGAGAACGTACTGCGCATGCACGTGCGCATGCGCAGAAACTGACGCGTCTTGACGCATTGAGCTGCGCTGAACAAATGGGACCGTTCACATGCATCTGTCATTTTGACGCGTACTGACGCACACTGACGCGTCGAAAGCTGGGAGATGCCAGCTTTCTGTGTCAGGACGTGTCAGTTTTAAAACCATGTGAAAGGGTCCATTTATTTATATTGTTGCAACTTTGTTTATCCGTCAACGCGCTTCAAATTTACCCGTCATGTATATGATACTTTAATTCATAGTTAAGTTGTTATTTTGATTGTTGCAACAATTTAAAAAAACGATAACTAAGATTTAGGTTGCAGCTTACAGCTCTTAAGGCAGTTTTACAAACTGGTTCCAGTTTAATTTTGTACTTTGGCCGTCATGCATATCACTCGAAATATTTGCAACCCAGAGTCTGAGCCCTTATAGCAATATTTACACCACAGCACCTCTGGCCCACACACTCTTCCTCAACTTTTTTTTTTCTTTTTTTTTTCTGTTGAGCTTGAGCACGTTACTCAAAATTTTTAATACACTGATACTAAACCCCTAAAGAAGACTTGCAAAAGTAGGTTTAGTGATAAAATAAACAAACTCACCGCTCAACAATACTAACAAAGAGCTAACAGACAACTTTATGTTTCTGTCTCAATTTAACATGCTTTCTTATGGGGCAATGAAGCATCTATAACTGGAGTTAAAATTATTTCTTGGATTTGAAACTTTTACTGTAGCTTGCTGAGCCTCAAAGCTTTTGTTTTCCTGAATTTTAATCAATTTAATTTTAAAAAAATCAACACAGTCAACTTGAAATACAGGAAAACAAAAGCTCAGGAAGCTACAGTAAAAATTTCAGCTTTTTGAAACAATTCTAATTCAAGTTATAGCTGCTTTATTGCCCCATAAGAAAGCATGTTAAATTGAGACAGGAACACAAAGTCATCTGCGTGCATGTTGATAGTATTGTTGAGCTGCAAGTTTGTTTATTTTATCACTAAACCTACTTTTGCAAGTCTTCTATTGATATTCATGCAGCGATTAACCCCCACGTTTCTTGTGACATTTTTTAATTCGTCATGCTCATGCACGTCAATTCAAATTTAATAGTATGTGTTATTTTTGTCCTACATCGCAAATTTTGCTAAATACTGTAGAGCAACGGTTTTTGGCGGTTCTAAGGATCGAAGTTCCTGGCTTTAACTGCATGGCTGAGATTAAAGATTACATTTTGCTGCAGTATAATAAAATGTGCATATATACGAGCACATATGCAAAGTTGGATTGGGGCGAAGGGCCATATGTGAAAGAGATACACCAACGGATAATTTGGAGAGCTAAAGCTAAAGCTCATCACAAGGAGTGGAACCAAATTTCAATGGCAAATTTTTACTGCAACGGAACCAAAATATGTACATACATATAAATACATAATATATAGACCAGTTGGTAAATGCCTACCCCCCTCCCCCTATTTAAGGCCAGTTTGCCCCTGCACATGGGCTATACATACAACATAATATGAGGTCTTACATACCATGTGGCATCTCATTTGACAACACATTTTTGTAGCTACATACATAAGAAAAGTTTTATTTTTGGGAGTTATCATGCATACCATACAAATGCATGATGCAGTAGTACCTATATTACTATAGGCATATGTAATGGTGTTTTAGTGTATAATTACCTTGTTGAAACCTTGAGTGCATTTGTAGTGTCATCGACTTCCTGTGAATCCTTATCTTTAGAACTGGAAGATTCTGGATCCTTAGGTGTTTTATGTTGAGTTATTCTCATTCCTCCAACTTTAACTGTAAAAAATAAAAAAAATTATTGCTCTAATTCTTTCATACCACTCATATTATAAGCATTGTCATATAAAAATTTCAATGGAAAAAGCAAGTAATAGCAGTTAGCCTTGAAATTTTCAACTGCGTTGTACGGTCCAAACATGAAATGCGTGTTTATGATGCTTTAGTTTTTACCTGCTGGAGGATGTCCACCCTTCAGTTCTGGCTCCTCTGATGGCGAAGACATTTTTATATTTTATTACGAAAAGAATTTATCAATTATGTGAATTATAGTTGTAGTAATTAAACAGATTCCTGACAACACGATGTATCCCAGAATAAAGATAACAACTCCACAGAACGCAACAGAACGAATGTCTTGTTGGCGTTTAGACTTCAGACATGCAATGTTGTCAAATTGATCAAACCTGATTCGTCAATAAATGTTGAAGTACTTGCAAGCGCGAAAATTGAACCACTTTTATGCAAATTCATTTTTACACAACAAGCACCTGTTTTGGAGCTCAAACTACTATAAAATATGAAAGAGTAATATATTTAAGATTTTTAAACGCCTGCAAGAATATTTTTTTTGAGTAAATATTGCAGAAACTTACGAATAAAAAATTTGGCATTTCCGTGCATTTCCTGCATAGTGGCGCCCTCATAAAAGAAAATACAACGACGTCAGCCTCGTCTCTCACGGTACCCGCGACACCGATTACCCAGCATGCCACACCTCCAGGCTCTCCTCCTCCTCCCCCCTTCAGCCCCTCCATCGTACCTGCCCGTGTGGGAAAGTGGATTTCTTCGATGTCTTGTGACCGATAAAACAGTGTTGCTCGGGATTTTTTTAGTGGATCCACGGTGCTGAGATTGTGCGTCGCAATGTTCCGTTGATGTTTTAAGTGTGGTGTGTGTCCTCATTCCACATACAAAATAGGGAACCTTGTCGCAAACGAGAGGCAGCAGCAAGCTGACTTCCCTCGGTGCTGCCCGGCCACCATATTCCTGGAGAGCTGGCCTGATGTCATGGGTTGTTTTGGAAGTGCGAGCTCAAAAGCGGACCAAGAAGAAAATAAAAGACGAAAAGAAGCTAATAAAAAGATAAATCAACAAATTCAAAAGGACAAACAAGTCTACAGAGCTACCCATAGACTTTTACTATTAGGTAATTATCGTGAGCTCAGAAAAAAAAATGTCTTGCGGGGCCGCGGTAAAATGACAAGCAGCCATATTGAGCTATAAATCTTATTTGTATTTCTTATTTGTATTATTTAAAATAATTAGTTTAATTTGATGTTTATGGTCTGTTGTGTGAAGGTGCCGGTGAATCTGGAAAGAGTACGATAGTGAAGCAGATGAGGATTTTGCACGTCAATGGCTTCAGTGAAGAGTAAGTTTATCCGGCTATCTAGTTTCTTTACCTTTTTTTTATTGAATTATTTCTTATGTATGGGATTCAATATAATCTTTTCAATGTTACATTATTTCTTAAGTGTTAAAATTATTGTTTTCAATATGATATATTTGTTGAACAAAACATAAAAAATGAGTGACACCACCATAATTTCTGAAGGGTCCCTAAAAAATGGGACACACTTTTTTTCTTTATGTAATAAAAAGGACAGCTAAATCAGCTGTTAACTTTTGACATTTGAGATGTCAAACGTCCCCCGAATTGTTCATATAGACACAGACGTGAGTTAGATGAGATTATGAGAAATCGATGAGAGGGATTAAGAACAGTTTACCTAAAAAACTAGATTACTTGTTATTGTCTTTGTTTCTGCAGAAATGTGGAATAAAACACGTTAACCTATCTTGTCGCCGGCTATAGTGGATAGTTGCGCTTCATCGCCAACTTTCAATAAATTAATGCGTTGCAAAAGAAAGGATAATCGTCTTTATGTAATAAAAAATGATTTTTTTTATACTTATGGCCATTTAAAAATACATATATTTATAACATAACCAGTCCATAGGGCATTACAAAGATTATGTTATATTAATTTTTATTACAAAATTTATTATATAATGTTATTAGGATACGTATTGCAATTAACAATTAAAAATAAAACTATTTGCACCTTTCTGTGAGCTATCGTGAACATTTGCTGTTTAAAAGAGAGTAAAAGGCGAATTCTGTAATCATCTACCACCTGCTGCGATTACGCCCAAAACACCTCTCCTACATTATGAACCTCTTATTTGTCTTTCTGTGTGCTAAAGTAAAAAAAAAAAAAAAGTTAACGATTGCGTATTGTTTACAAAAAAAAAAAAAAAAAAGTTCAGTAATCTTTATTATATTGTGCTATGTTTTTTTTTTTTTTTTTTTTTACATTTTCTTAAAATTTATATTGAACGGTGTGTTTTTAGTGCACCACTTCGTAATTTATTGAAATTTAATTATAATAATTTATTATATAATGTATTTAAAGAAGTTATATTGAAATAAATCAATAAAAACGTGCTATAGAAAGAGAGAAAGGTTATGTAAAAGTGGACGGAATATGTATATTCTTTTTAGTATTAAAAAAAAATAATAATATAAATATATTTTCCTTTTCGTATTTCATTACGACAAAGTTGTCATTATTTTACACGTTTTACCTACGTGATTTTTTCCGCATAATAATAGGGTTTGTTTTATTTACATTGACTCTTGCTCACTGTACTTTTCTTTCGATCGATTTCTTACGTAACGTCCTTGACTAAAAAATAATAATAATAAAATTACACGAATAGACAATAAAAACAGCAAAATAATAATAAAATGTAATTTTTTATGTAATAAAGTCTTACAGTATGTGCATGTATTTTATCATAATATTATAAAAACTGCAGTATATAGGGCAGGCGTATGCATAATATAGTATGGTTTCACTGATTGGTTTGAGATTGCGCTTCGATGCCATGTTGGAGTAGGAAATACAGTATCCACAATTAGATGTGTTTTTTGTCTCTTGAAAGTTGAAATAATAAAATATTTATTTAACTGTTGGTACCGTTTTTATTACTATTATTAGGGTATAAAGTAAACATGGTTTATTAAAACAGGGTTATTTCTCTATGAAAGGTTAAGGGGTTAAAAAAAAAACTACCATGTAGAGAATATTTTTCAATAGTCTAATATGGCGTGAGGGCGTAATTGAATGAAAACATCCTATAGAAAGTTGTGTAGTTTTGGGACAATCATATATATATTATATATATAGGTAATATCACGAAGTCGATCAATGATACACGCAGAGTAAAGCTTATTTCAATCTTTTAGACTTCCCACAATTTATTTTTCCCTTTCTTTCTGTATATAAACCGGTCAAATCAATTTTATTATTATTTGATATCATGTAAAAACCAATGTTATACTGTGCTGTGATTACTTTTAAAGTTACCTACACAAAGATTTTTTGTTGTTGTTAAGTTAATATTTCTGCTGGCACCTGCACTTGATTAAATCATATCAACTATGTATGTACTGTATTACATATTGCTGATATCTGATGCGTGTTAATGTAGCTACTGTAATTTATAATATTGTTTTCAATTATTTATCGTTAAAGTCATCCATATAAGCAGTAACAAACAAATATACCGCAATAATTTTTTTCACTTTTTATTATGGTTTAAAGACAATAATTTAAAAAAAATTGATTAATTTCTTTTATAAATTAGCCAAAAATATTTGTACTTTTTTATACTTAAACATAATTAGTATTGCGAACATATTTCGGTGCATAGAAAAAGTAGTAATCAATCAGAAATCTACGTGAAATTCAATCCTTCAAATCGGCGTATAATATATATTTTTTTATGCATTTAATTTCCATACGTAATAAGATTCATACAAAATAATAACTACTAAATTTTTTTTAACCTCTGCTATAAGGGGAAAAAAAATAATAATAATAAACAAACGAAGTTTTAAAATTTAAATACTGTATATTATACATTTTTTTTAATGAAATATTACGTTGTATAATTTTTTAATAAGTAATTTATTTAAGTTATCTTTTACCCTTATTTGTATATAAGTTGATGGTTAAATAAAATTTAAGAAAAACTTTCATTTTTAGTTTTTATAAGCAAAAAATTATAATTTCATGGCGGTAAATTTGTGAATGAAATAAAAATAAAGCTTCATTATTGCGAGATCATGAACTTTTATATTTTTCTACGTACTGAAATATTAAAGTAGTTCGTTTTGTTAGAAACTATAAAAACTGCGGAGAATAAAATTAATAAGCAACAAATCTTCCAGTAACAAAAAAAAAAAAAAGTGTTTTTAAGTAATAACGTACTTTTATGTCTTGTAAAAGCTTTACCTTTGAATGCTCATGCGCAGTTGAATTACAGTGCCTTTTTCTTATGTTATATATTTATGTCATTATAGAAATATTTTATATTGTTAACTATTGCTGCAACAATTAAAACCAAAATCGTCAATTGGATATGAATTTTTGATCTACGATACTTTGGAATATTTTGGACTCAAAAATGAAAATAATGAAGATGTAATTATATATTTTCCACAACAGGTGTTAATTTTAAGCCCATGCATCCTACTCGATTTTAATTTCAATGACATTTTTCGGCTCTAGTTCAATATTTATGTAAGTTCTAAAAATTATATCCACGGTAGTTGACTCAGCTGCAAGTGATTTATCAATGGATCTATGATTCTATATAATAAGGGTAGGAATGATTGTAATAATATATCATTTATTTTGAAAAAACCGTTATTAAAAGAGAACAAATTTTTTTCCATACAACTAAGGGGTAAAAATCATCTTTGAATTGGAAAATGATTATTTTGTGGTATTACGTTTTCCAAAATTATGTTGTACTACCACGCATTTCTGATTTACTCCGAAAATAAAAATTTTCTCATTCTTGCTAGTGGACGAATACAATTTTTCCAGATGTAATTATCTTTGCAGTACTAGGATCTCTTTTACTCTCAAGACTCTACCTGTTGCACGCGATTGCAGTTTTGTGCGTGCAGTGCAGCTGCATTGATGCAAACATTGCTGCAGTCAACAACTTTTCTCCTAACGTTATGTCACGAGGAGATTTTGTTGTCTGCGTTAACAAATTTAAACAAACATTTTAAAGTCCTCTTGTTTATCGATTTTAAACCTTTCTAAAACGAATTATCTTGCCTGTGAGTTATTTTGAATCATTATAATTCGGGTATAGGTTAGAGAGAGAGAGAGAGAGAGAGAGAGAGAGAGAGAGAGAGAGAGAGAGAGAGAGAGAGAGAGAATCCGGTAACAAAATAAAAGTAACAGATAAAATTAGTTTCAAAAATAATTTCTTCAACATATTTATTATAATGTAAATGTTAAAATTCAATCAGTGTTGGTAATAATAATTATTGTATAGCATATTATAATGACTTAGGATAGATTATAAATTGTGTTATTTCTCTATGATTGGCATGCAGTAGTATGTAAAGTAAATGACGTGGGATGTTGCTTTGTTTAGTAATGAGCTTCTACTTTATGAACGTACGTAGGTAGATTCAAATATTATTGTGGGCGAAAAAAAATATTTAAATGTCGTTACCTCTACCCCTTCTCTTCTCCAAATTTACTTACCATAATTAATTTAATAAATTTGTAGCTAGAAATGTAAATATACAATTTAATATTTTATTGAGAAAAATAAAAATATCAAATAAGAAGTTTATAATGTAAATAGAACAAGTTCTTTAATTAGTACTTCTTTAAGGTTTCATATAAATTAAAAAATAATAATAATAATTAAAATATGGATACTTTTTGTTTCTTTTTTCCAATTTGTTATTTTCCCTATAAGCTACACTATAGCGATGAAAAAAAAAAAAAAAAAAAAAAGCAACTTCAGTGTTTATACTTGCAAAAAAAAAATCAAACAATTAATTTATATTTTGGCAACAGCATAATCTTGAAAATGCAGTCAGTTGAAGCAGTCGTACACCAGTTCAATTATAAAACACAAGGTTGTTACACTAGTTTTTACTTCATACATAAATTGCAGATTTTACTGTAAAAATGGCGGTAGCGCCTGTTAAAAAAGTAGGTTCTTTACCTGCAACACAACCTAATGTCAATTTAAATAATATTTCATTTCTTTGCAGACTCTGATAATATTCTAAACCGTCCCAAATTTTATACTTACACTGTAGATTGTAAAGCAAAAAGCCTACCTACAAAAGTTGCAGGCGAACGCTGGTTTCCTTACATCTATAGGAATTGACTATTTTGCACGGTAAAAAGAGGCTGAAATTACCTTAATTATGTTGTACAGCAAATTTACTTCTCGCAACTAAATAAATAAAGTTTGACTGCAAAATTACTCTGCTGTACAACTTAGTTATGCTCATCGTCCAAGAACATAAATAAAATTAAGTTAAGTTGAAAAAAAATTTTTTTTCATTGTTACAGTTTTGGAGAGAGTGAAATTTAGACTTCATTCAACACGTCTGATTAGAGTACTGTATAGTATTTTGTTGTAAAGAAGTATATATATAATTTAAAAATATTACTTATTACGTGCATAGAGAAATATGCATTAGTAATCTTGATCATATTATTGATCACGTACTGTATTATATCATATGTATATATGATATATTTTTTATGTTGCTTCAGTCAGATGGTATTGTGATATAGTCCCGCAGCAAGTATTTGATTGCTTACACATAAATGTCTCAGTGAGATGCGAAGTGTCAGCTTATTCATGTCATTAATGCACTTGTCGTTCGTTATATTATAACAAGTAAGCAATCTAAATATGGTGCTCAAAAGTGAC
Organism: Ecdyonurus torrentis; assembly: GCA_949318235.1. Classification (NCBI taxonomy): domain Eukaryota; kingdom Metazoa; phylum Arthropoda; class Insecta; order Ephemeroptera; family Heptageniidae; genus Ecdyonurus; species Ecdyonurus torrentis. The sequence continues at coordinate 50,249,020 of OX439130.1, forward strand.
AGTAAAAACTTGATTTCTTCCGTACTAACTCTCCACATCTTGATTTTAATTGCATTATCAACTGCACTGACTACAAATTACTCTCGATTACCATACTTTGTGCTTGACCATGGCAGCTTTTCTTTTCTTTAAATTTAACGCATTATTCTATATTATTCTATATCTGATTTTTTTTAAATGTCAATGTCAAATATATGTCATTTGTAAAATCGTCATTCATTTTTATTAGTCTTCTGCAGATTTTATTGTTTTATTGTATTGTCTCTGAAAATGGTCAGTTGTCAATCTTAATTCTAATAATCAAGCATTGGTTTGATTGATTTATATATATATACATATCTTGTCTGATGGATTATCTGATTTTTAATGAAGTATTTATCGTTGTAGAAAGAGAGAGAGAGAGAGAGAGAGAGAGAGAGAGAGAGAGAGAGAGAGAGAGAGAGAGAGAGAGAGAGTTGTTTTACGATTGATTTGGATATAAATTAACAGTGAAGTATTGTAAATAATAGTTAACAATTTATGTTGTTATAAATTTTAATATCATTAAATTTACTGCTAATAATCGACACTGTTATACAAATCCTATAAAGCGTGACCCTATGTTGTTGTTTTTTCTATTCTTTTTAATGCAAGTAAAAATAAATATTTCCGGCGAACGTTTGGTACATTACCTGGTCACATTAGCAATCTTTTTTTTTTTTTTTTTTTAATGTGTGATCTTTCTACTTACAACGCTATTTAGTCACTTGATTTGCTCATTATTAAATGTAAAGATTTGCATTGTCACCACCTGAGTTTCTTATTGTAGAAGTTTTTTATTATTATTTTAGTTAGAATGTTTTATTTAATACGTTATTTAATTTAAAATCTGTTTGAAACAAGCAATTCATTTTTTAACCTAATTAATTACATACTGTCACAGAGAGAGAGAGAGAGAGAGAAAGAGAGAGAGAAGTTAATTAAGATATTGTAAATCCTCATAACCAGCATTTAACTAGTAATGTTTGTTAAAATTTATGCACTATATTTATTCATAATAAAATAATATAAATGTTTATTTATCATATAATCATAATAATTAAGCTTAGGGCTATTTTAAATATGTGTTGAAAGATCATTAATATATTCATTAATTAATTAATAACGAGAGAGTTGTGTATATATGTATTATAAATGTGATTTAAAAATTGTTGGTACGTAATACGTTATAGCTTATACATATACAAGTGACATTTAGAAATATAATATAGATAGGAATGTTCATTATAAGCTCTTTTTTTTTCTATTTAATTATTGCCTGTTGGGGGTTAATATAAAAATAAATAAACATATAATAAATGTGTTTCTCCTACTACGATATAATACGTAAATTATATCTTGTTCATTTTCGTGTTATATAAAAGTCATTGTTGGATATGCTCTCTCTAAAACTAAGTTTTGGCCTTGTCACTCTCTCTCTCTCTCTCTCTATCTCTCTCTCAACCTCTATGGTCCATTCAGTAAGTGATGAATGCAAACTGCCCTCCCTCCCTCCTTTCTCTCTCTCTTTTCATCTTCATTATATTTTATCCTTCAAAAAATAATAACTACAATAAGTAAGTTCTAAAAATATTTAATTATATGTTATAATATTACTCTTTTTTTAATTTGCAAATATATTAATTTAATTTATATATTATCAAATATACACGTACTATATATAAATGACCTTGTTTTTATATTATAATTATTAAATTTATTCAATTAAATTTTATATGTTATATATTATATATATATATATATATATATATATATATTAAAAAATTATAATTAAATGCATATTATAATTATAATATTACAAAAATATTTTTTTTTTTACATATAATGACATTGATTAAAAATAAAATAAATATTTAAATTTTATCTTTTTTTTTTTTTTTTTTTTTTTTTTTTTATTTAAAAATATGGAAATTAATGTTACATACGTGTTTGATTAGGCATTGAGTGATGTTTGTTTTCTCTGTGTCTGCCTGCTTGAGAGACTCTACAGCTGTCTGTCTGTCTCCTATAGTGTCAAAATGTCATAAAAGATCACATTCGTGTTGTCAACCTCTTCAACGTTTTAAATTCTTTAGCCTCTCTCTTAATCTCTAAACTCGGAGAATAATCTCTCTCTCTCTTCTCTCTCTCTCTCTCTCTGTAAAAGGATTTAAGAACGAAAAAAAAACTAACATTGTTAGTGACCTTTATGATTTTAGTTTTTTTTTTTTTTTTTTTTTTTTTTTTGTTCTTATATTTACAAATAAATATTGGTTTCACGTGATTAATATTTCAATTGATTTGTTTGTTCCACCAGTCTGTTAATTTATACAAGTTAACGATGTAAGATATGCATCATTTAAGTATATAGTCCATCAAGACTTGACGACGGGTCAGCCGAACACAGGACCCGTCTCGTGACACGTGCGGTACATTTTTTTTTTTTTTTTTTATCAATCATGTATAGGTTTTAATAATTTCACTTTTAACGATTAATATATAATAAATGTAAAAGGTAAAAGAATGATTTAATAAATATATTGAAGTGATACTCTACTAAATAATCAGTGACACAATTGACAACTTTTATTATAATTTTATTCCATCCCTACAATATCAAGTTTACTTTTCCAGTAGAAAAAAATCGAGTAAATATCTTGATTACTAACTTTGTCAATGTGAAAAAATATCCAATGCAAAAGAAAGTTGAAAAAAGGGGGTGCTTCCGGTGCAGGGTGAGTGAGATGAAAAGATGATAAGTATTTTGCAATGTGCGCAAGCTTTATTTGCAACTGTATTTTGTTCTGTAAAATTTAGTACTCTTTAAGTATTTACTTTTTTAATAGTATTTGTATGCTATATTAATACCGTACACTAAAGAAAGAAAAATTATAAAATATGCTTTACAATGTACAACATAATTATGTGCTTCTTTATTTATTTTTTTTATTTATTATTATTTTTGCGTCTACAGTTTTATTGTTTTGTAAACTAAAGTGGCCTTTAAGAGAGTAGGGGACTGACTAATTTTATTTTTTTAATTTAAAGCCCATAAGGCCCAATGTTAATTTTAATAATTTTTTCTTTTTTTCGGGACGGTCAAACATCATGAAATTTTTATCACAGCTAGGTGTGACCCTTAGCTACACAATGACACTAAATTTAGACCCAAAACACTTCTAGTTTTTGAGATATAAGGTCGGTACCCTACTCCCTTAAGGTGAAAAGTAACTATGCTGTACCGTATATTTGAGCCAACTTATCGTAATGAACTGTTCAGTCTTTTCTTGCCGTCTAGGTGTAAAGTATTTTGTTTTTTAGATAATAATCAATATTGTTGTGACTTTTGTTCAGATTAACCACTTACACCAATCATCGGATAGTTATATCTATATACCTAGCATATCAAAGCTTTAATATTGATTTTATTGACTTGCTTTTTTTTTTTTTTTTTTTAATATTTTACATATTTATAACTTATATTGATTTTAAGCTGGTAAACTTAAGTCTCATTATTAAGTTCAATAACATTTTTCGTCCTTAATTTAATAATGACCTACCTTAAAATATTTATCAGGAGTAGCTGACAGTGCAATGATATCAAATTTCATATTTAAACTCTGACTTCGGGGGACTATACCTTTTACTCTACATCTGTTTGTTGATAATAAAACCAAATTATATTGTTTATTTACATTTTCTCTATTTTGATCGTTGATATTGAAATAAAATTTAATGTATCCTTTGGTATTTAAATAAAAGTGGGTGTAGAGATGTGTGTAGTATTACGTATTCCTTTCTCATTTGCTGTTTTTGTAACGTGTCTTTTGTAAATATTTCATGACTAGAGAGAACTCTTTGCTTGCAATGTTACAGATCAATAAAAATGTATTCTCTTCTTGTACGTATTAAATTTTTCACTCAATCGTTGAATTATTAAAAAAAAAAAAAAAAAAACTATTATCAATATTTTATAGCACGTACCTAAAATTTAGTATGTCCTCCTAGATCAATAAAATTAAATGTTCTAGTGAAACTTGAATCTAATATAGATTTCAGTTCTCTCTCATACCGAAACTACCCCTTTTTATAACTTTGTAACGGAACTACAAGTGAAATTTAAATTGTTAAAAACAGATAATTACATTAAATTTGTTAAGGATAGACTAAGTAAAACTGAAGATATCAGCCTGGCCTTCTATAATACCCCTGCATTTAATATTAATAATATTAATGGGTGGAAAGGCCCAAACTGTACAGACAGGCATGTTTTTACCCGTTATGCGGTGCATGGTTTCCACCATGTAATCTGTCAAATTAAAGAATTTCACGAGTGTAATGATAAATGTGTATGTGTATTATGTAGTGGCCTATGTACTAGGTACCACTTACTTCATTGTCCATCTCGGACCCTATCATTAAGTCAATATGCAAAAATGTAGACCTATATAAATATGTATATAAATATGTATAAGTACACCTTGGTGTTTAATAAATAAATAATATAACTTCTAATGCTTTGATATGAATAAAAAAAAAATACAACAATAACTTGAATGTTATACGTATAACCAGACCAACTTTTGTGTTTATCCGATCACTACGAACCGAGAAAAAAGGGGTGCATCCGGTGCTATCTAGACGAAAAGATTCGTCGCTACGAGTGTATAGGTGGAGTTTTAATTCAAATAATAATAATAACGTAAAAATAGTTCGCTAGTAGAGTAGAGAAAAATGGGAAGAGGCTGGATTCAAGAAATATGTCATACATTTTTGATTGAAAAGCCTTTTTTGAACAATTATTTCTAAAACATTTTATGTTTCTAATTCGTATCGATTTTTTTTTTTTTTTTTTTTTTTTTTTACTCGAAAGTACAATAAATTTTTATATTTATGTAATAATAATAAGTAATAAGTAGTAATAATAATAAGGACCGTATTTATATC